>JAJIBD010021727.1:0-342965 GCA_021461705.1 Cryptotis parvus
AAAATAGCTTTTGAGTTTTATGCTTTCTGTATATCAAAACTCAACCACTAATAGTTTCAAAATGTAAAATGCAGTGCTTGCTTAAACATTGCCATTATGCATAATGCATTGAATAAGTAAGTCCCGTTCTTCAGTAAGCATTTGTTTTTCAATGCTTCTGTTACCAGCAATAATACAACCAATTTTATTTTTTAGGTATTAGCGTAAAATAAATATAACGCCTAGATATAGAGCATTTTGACTGTTTCTCTGGTCAAAAAGACTGTTAGGCATGAACATACCTCTCTCTGCCTTAGAGAAAGTCAGGCAGTGGTTTGACATACATAAGTACCCTGTACCTCCTTCTCTATGGCATGGATCAACAGGCTGAACATCTATGTGATAGAAGCTTCAATTGGTCTATGGAAGCATTAAATATTGTTATGTATTAGGAATGAAAATTCAAGATTCTATCTAATTAATAACCTCTTGACATATGGGGCCAAAAGGTGAGCACATTCATAACTTACGCCATTGGGGTATCGTTCAGTTGCTGAGTGACTGGAAATTAGTTTCTGCATCAGTTCAGTTCACTTTCCCAAGGCTGGTCTATCTGTTTGTTATCTGCTTTAGGTAAGAGGCTAGCAGTGGTGTGAATATTTAAGATCAATGTATAGAGTCATGACAGTCCACGATATGCCCTCTCTCTCTTGCTTCATTTACGTATAATGTTCTATGTCTATCAACTGAGCTTTGGCAACCCCAAGCAGACTTTTTTATTGCACTCTGTTAGCAATTAATGAAGATATTAAGTATTACCTATTGTCGGGCGCTCCGCGGGCCCCTGACAGTGCCGGGAAGCGAGTTCCCTTCTACCTCTGAAGCCGGCGAGGAACGGATGAAAACTCAGGAATCCGATGCAGTTTTAAAAGGCTTTACTTATCACAGGTTCAGGCATACAAATCAGCAAAAGGAAAAAACCCGATGCTTAGGATTCCAGGCTAGAACCCCAGCCACGTGTAGGCCAAGATGGCGACCACCACGTGTAAAAGCTTCCAAGGGGAAAGAACGCTCACAAGGAGAGAGATCCCACAAGGAAGAAGAAGGAAGCGAGAGCGGGAACCCGCTAGTTTATATCCCTGTAACTCAGACCTTCCTCCCACTGTTCTGGAAAGCAGGGAGGGTCCAATGCCCTTAGGTAATCCCTCCCCTGCACCTCACCTAGGGCCTTTACTGTGCTAATGTTTTGAGCCGAAATCTGCTTAGGAATGCTTTTGTAGTGTAGAGAAGGGGGTTTCTGAGATGGCATGTCTCTGTACCTTGACCAACACCAATGCCAGTTAAATATTTCTCCAAGCCTTCACAAGTCTCCTCTACTTCATTGTAGTTTTATATTTTAGTTGCCTTTGAGTATATCAGGGAGCCATGCTTGTTTGCTTGGAAGCAAACAGCATTTCTCTCTGGTCTAATTACTTAGGTGTCCTACGTGGCCAGGCTAATATGCTGGTAAGATCTAGCTAGTCCCACGATGATTGTGATAGCATGGGAGAATATTTATACCAGCTAGTACAGCATACATGGTCGGATAAACTGCCACATTTAGACTACCCCCCCTTATCTACGGAGTGATTTTTGGGAGGCAATCCAGAGCAGATGCAGCGGCCCTTAGGAGTCCTGCAACAACTCCCCTGATAAGTTTACTAATAAAAATTGAAAAGGTAAGAAATATTTAGTAATGTACAGAAAATTAAGATAAGAAAAAACAATTCCAGTTACAAAATGATAATACATGTTACTTTAGGATCCTAACTTGTTTTTGGACCCAAAGTAAAGTTCATGACAAAGTGTTTCTAGCTGTCTGATTATAATGGACTATAGTTTGCACTGTCCATAATTTGTGAGAGTCAATTTGCTATATTTTATGTAAAGCCGGGTGTCTGGAACAAAGTCTGTGGGGCTACTCTGGAACAGCAATAGCGGTGATCATATGAGTATGAGTCTCTTGAGAGCAGCGATCAGGAACTCATTGAATTGTCAGGAAAACTGGATCGGGTCTCTGGAACACGGGAACAAATATCTCGAACTCTGGAACAGGAGTCTTGAGTGCTGGAACAGGTGTCCGGAACATTGGTGTAATATCTCGAACTCTGGAGCAGGAGTCTTGAGCGCTGGAACAGGTGTCAGGAACATCGGGTGTGGGTGTCTTGCAGGGCTTCTTTAGCAAGGGAACACTGGCACGGTAACTGTACCTGTAGCTTAATTTTAGGCGAGACAAAAACACTTTTCGAGGATAATCACAAGTAGAGATTTTAAGGCTTTGTAGGGATCCAAGTCTGGGATGGAGAGAAGAACATAAAGAAGCTCCAACATGGGTCGAGCAGGGAAATAAGTATGAGAATTGAGGATTTTAAAATTGATAAACCTAGTGGATCAGCAGTGGAGCTGATGAAAATAATAGAGGTTTGTAGTGGTCAGAAATTGAGAAGGTAGTAGTTGAGACATAACATAGACACAACATTAATCACAAACATAATGGTGGCCACCACATGCACACACATGCACACATACATTTGATTGATCAATATCTTACAGCTGTATATGTGACCCATTTAGGGTGATAAATGGTAACGAGTCAAGCGCATCATGAATATAAAGCCGGCAAATGATGGTGAGAAAGTGTCTTTTCCTGTGAATAGAGCATTGGGAAAAATTAGTTTTGCAAATTATTAAATTTTTTAGCAAGCACTGTTTTAGGAGTCTCGGAGTATTGAGCACTGTAGCGCAGGTTTACTGATTTGAATATCTCATCCTGTGAACAGAATCATTAGAGAAACAATTTTTCATTGATTTAGCAAACATTTTTGTAATGAGCACTGTGATCAGAGTCCAAAAGCCTCGAGCAACATAGAAAGAATCTGCAGCAGCGGAAGTTCTTTTTCTGCAAATACCTGTGAGCAAAACATTAAAAAAGGAAACTTTAGCATTAGTCCTTGAAACATATTGACATTGAGCACTATATTCAGAGTCCACCCATTTTTCCACCTTTCTTTTTCTGTAAGAAAGAAAATATTTAGGCTGTAAGGCAAGATATTAGACATGAACCATGATTACAGACTGCAAAACAAGATCATTATTAAAATGAACCAATCCAGGAAGTTTAAACAGCAACTTGCAATTTAAAATTTAAGACTTTAAATTGAAAGAATTAGTTGTTTTCTGATTCTTGGAGAATTTTAGTCTTAACAAGTCGCAGAGGAACCCAGAGTTTTTTGTCAGGGTTATCGCCTGTAGAAATGAAAGCATAGCCTCCTTCCCGAATGAGGAGGTGACCTGCAATCCATTTATCATCAATTTTCACCCAGATAGGTGAATTGACTGTATTTTGAGTTTGCATATCTTGTTGAAAGTGACGCTCAGCCGCGGTATAGGGATCTCCCTTGAGGTATATTTAAGAAGTTTAAGGTGAATAATGTTAAAGATAAAGAATCCATTGGAGGCATACTTGTTTTTCATTGCTTTAATAGCTGAGTTTTAAGCCCTCTGTAGGCACGCTCAACTATTCCTTGTCCTTGTGGATTATATGGAATTCCTGTAATATGTTTGATCTGCCATTCCTCGCAAAAAGGATTTGAAGGTTTTGCTGGTGTAAGCAGGACCATTATCTGTTTTTATGGTATGGGGAATACCCATGACGGAGAAGCACTGGAGTAAAAATGAACAAACAGATTTAGCTCTTTCAGACGCCATAGGAACAGCCCATATGAACCGGGAATATGTATCGATGACCACATGAAGGAAAGGTTTGTTGGGGAATAAGTTAGTATGAGTTATATCCATCTGCCACAATTGGTTTGTCTGTAAACCTCGAGGATTTGCTCCCTGCTACATGAGATGTACAATGTAAAGGAGCACAGACAGGACAGTTGCGGACAATTTGTCTAGCTTGTCTCCATGGGATGCCATGGTGTACATGAAGGCGGCGGGCATTTGTATGTAGAGTCTGGTGCTCTTCCTCAGCTGATTTAAATACTGGTGCTGCCAAGAGATCTGCTGCTTCGCTTTCCTCGAACCATTGGCCCGGGAGTCGGCTGTGAGAACGGATGTGGGAGATGTATATTGGGAATGTTCTATTTCGGAGGAGATCTTGTAGTTTATGGAGTAGCTCCTGAATTATAGGATTATGGGCATTTAAAGAAGCAGTGACAATTCCAGGAAATAAACCAACTACATATGCAGAATCACTCACCACATTACATGGGCCAGATACATGGGATAGTAAATGTATCAGGGTGGTGAGTTCCACTTGTTGGGCAGATTTATAATTTGTATGTACAGTAGTGGTCAACGAATGACCTGTAATTTCACCCCTTCCTGATGAGGAGCCATCAATATAATACACTGGAGCATCAGGAATGGGAGAGGCGCGGACAATGGTGGAAATTACAAAAGGTGTCCTTTTCAGAAATTCCCAGGTTTTTCCAGCTGGGTAATAAGATATTTCTCCTGAAAAATCTGCTAAAGCTCTTTGAAGGATTTCACTGAGTGGTAAAACAGCTTCAATTTTTTTTTTATGGTCGGGTAGTACAATTACATGGGGATCATGTCTAAGTAATACTTGGGTTCTTGATCTTCCCTTAATTATAAGGTTAGCTATCATCTCAAGGTAAGGTGTAGCAGTACGATTCTGCTTGTTATGTAAGTAAACCCATTCTAACGGTCCAGATAATTGGGCTATAGCAGCAGTTGG
The DNA here is from genome assembly GCA_021461705.1 of Cryptotis parvus. Classification (NCBI taxonomy): domain Eukaryota; kingdom Metazoa; phylum Chordata; class Mammalia; order Eulipotyphla; family Soricidae; genus Cryptotis; species Cryptotis parvus. The sequence continues at coordinate 4,727 of JAJIBD010021727.1, forward strand.
AGACTCGGGAGTGTTGGAAGACCAAGAACCATACCTTTTCTACGGGATTAAATCTGGAGAGGTAAGATTTTTGAAGCCGATCCATGAAAAAATCTAATTCCTTCTGAGCTTTAGGAGTTAGCTGCCTTGGGCTTTTTAAAGCAGGATTACCTTCAAGGGTGTGGAACAGGTTACTGAGCTCACAGTTAGGAATACAAAGGGAGGGGCGCACCCAGTTGATATCCCCAGCAGTTTTTGAAAATCATTCAAGGTTTTGAGCCCTTTCTGACTAATGGAAATTTTTTTGAGGACGCACTGTAGTGCGGTCAAGAGCATAGCCCAAATATTCATATGGAGGCTGCATCTGAATTTTTTCCGGAGCTACTTGTAAGCCAGCCTTTGGTAAAACTGTCATTACATCATTATATAAATTCTGGAGATCTCTGGAATTATTACAAGTTAGCAGGATATCATCCATGTAGTTGGATGATGTATGCACCAGGAAATTTAGCACCGAATGGGTCGCAAAACCTCATCAACAAAGTGTTGACACATCGTAGGTGAATTAGTCATCCCTTGGGGCAATACTGTCCACTGAAGCCTACGTAAAGGACCTTTATGATTAACGGAAGGGACTGAAAATGCAAACCTTTTCCGATCATCTGGGTGGATAGGTATGCTGTAAAAGCAGTCTTTTAAATCTATGATAATTAGCGGCCAATCATTAGGAATAGCTGCTGGAGAGGGGAGCCCAGGTTGTAGGGCTCCCATGGGAACCATAGTAGAATTTACATTCCTTAAGTCAATCAGCAAATGCCATTTGCCTGATTTTTTCTGTATTACAAAAACAGGAGAATTCCATTCTGAAAACGTTTCCTCAATATGTCCTAATGTCAGCTGTTCTTCCACTAGATTTGTTAGCGCCTCTAACTTTTTGGTATTGAGGGGCCACTGTGGTGTCCATAAAGGTTTGTCAGACTTCCACAGAATACGGATAGGTGGTGGGCGCTTAACCACAGCGGCCCCAATTAAAAAGGGTTACTCCCGGTGTTAGGCTTATTATGGAGAGCTGGAATTGGTGCTCGACGGGAATTGGACGAGGTATGTGGATTACTGCCCCCCCACTGCTCCAGCATGTCTCGACCCCATAAAGTTAAAGGCATAGGGGCTATATAAGGCTGGAGCATGGCTACATTCCCTTCAGGGCCAATACACGGCAGCCACCTGGCAGTCTGTCGGAGAAGAGAGGAGGAGATATTGCCTACCCCGCTCAGGCTATGGGACTCTTTCTTTAGGGCCCAGTTAGAGGGCCAATACTTGGTGGAGATTATGGATATGTCTGCCCCTGTATCCAACATGCCTTTGAATTTCCTTTTTATAAATTTCGATGGGTATAACCGGCCGCTTGGCCTGAGAAATTATGGCAGTGTACCCAACTAGATAGTTAGCAGGTGGCTGGTGGGCTTGGTTCTGTGTGGCTGCATAACCAACAATGAAGTTGGCAGAATGGTTGGTACTGTTTAAGCCACCAGCTGTAGGGTGTCGGACTGACTACACGGATTCTCAAAAAATAATAATAGTTTAGCAAGTGGTTCCCCTTTTTTAAAAAGTCCATTTAGTTGGCACAGATATTGACAGTATTATCTCTCCATGAGATTCAGGATCCAGAAGTCCGAAATGCACCATAATTCCCTTAAATTTCAGCCAATCGCTTCCCTGAATTAAACCCATACTACCTGGGGAGCAGGTCCTTTTATCCCTGTTTTTAGCATGTAGGGGTCTTGACTTGGGTATATTGTGACAGTCTTAGGGCAGAGGATGTCGAGACTGCCATTGCCTGATGGGGTAGGCCAGAGAGCATTTATTGACTGTAATTCTGTGGATTCTGATTTGGAGGATACTGGGCAGGTGGAATGAAGGAGAGTGCCCATGGATTCAGCTGGGCCTGGGGCTGGCCCCCACCCAGTTTCCCGCATTAGGGGAGGCATAGATGTTATTTGGGCCTCACGGAGCTTGTGGAACCTGGGAGGGGGTCCATGTAACATTTCCTATAAAGGGATTATTAGAATGTTGCCCTGTATTGATAGTTTTAGAAGATGGGCAATCTCTACGGGTGTGTCCCTTCTTTCCGCAGCTAAAGCAGGTTATCTATCCAGATGAAGCCTGAGGCTGACTTCGCCTCCAAGACCGACAGTCTATGGCCCAATGTTTTCCTTTTCTGCACCTTGGGCATGGTCCAGGTGGGGCCCTCCCGAGGGGTGGAGTTGCGATTATTAGAATAGCTTCTCCGATTATTGTTTATCCTTTGAAGTTTATTGTTTCTCCCCCCTAAAGCTGTTTGATATTTCATCCCTCTCCTGATCCTCCTGCTGTATGGGATAAGCCTCTATATCATCCTGTGTTCTATGGGAGGTTAAACCGACATTTCTACAGGCCTTTAGATACCCCATGAGGTCATCCTTTTCCTTAATACTATATAGTAATGCTCGGCATTTTTGATTAGCATTCTCATATGCTAAGTTTCGCTTTTAGGACTTTTTGAGTGGTTGGGTCTTGAACCTGTCTTTGGATTGTTTCACATAATCTCCCCAACAAAATCAAAGTATGGTTCATCACGACCCTGGTAAATTTTCGTATAGCTACCTAGAAATCCTGGGTCAGAACCTACTCTTTCCCACGCTTTTAATGCTGTCTCCCGAACAAATTTTAAAATAGGTTCAGGTAATGTCGCTTGTTTTGCTTTCTTTTGCCATTCACCTTCACCTTTTAGCATGGCAAAAGTTATAGTATGGCCTGATTCCTTTTCTCTTAAAGTGTCAATATTCCGGTTAACCCCATCTGCATACCACATTTGCCATTGCATGTACTGTGATTTGTTTAGACAAGTATGGGCTACCATTTCAAAGTCTCCCAATACCCACTGACTATTTTCGCCTCCAATCAGCTAAATATTTTAAAGTATAAGGACTTGATATTCCAAACCTGTCGCAAGCCTTCCTAAACGGGGTTATTGACTCAATTTTTAAGTCTTCATGAATCGGTTTTACTTTATCTTTAGATTGGTCATGAGAAAGATTGCTGCACTTTGCTCTTTGATTCGAGCTAACCTGTTCCTCCCATTCTTCCTCATCAGAGCTTGTAGTATCTGGCAGAGGAACATCTACCCCATTGAGTGTATTAACTCTGGGGAGATTTTCAGCTTGGGAATTTGCCTCCTCTGGGTTTTCCTGTTCCTCCTCTAAGTTATCAGCCACATTAGAATTCTTTTTTAGATTTTTTTTGCTGGGAATGTATACACCTTTTTCAAGTCTACAGCCTTGGGGCGTGTTTGTGAATGGCTTTTAGTTGGTTCACGCCTCAGTATTGGGTATGCGCTAGGTCCTGATTGATAAGTCATGAAATCAGAAATCTCCCCTGCGTAACACATCCATTTCTTGGTTTAAGTTTTCAAGTTTCCTATATATTTCTTCCTTTTTGTTCTTTCAATCTTATGTGTAACTTCCAAACCTCCTCTTTCTGTCCATCAATTCTATCTCTCTGTTTGTCAATTTCTTCCCTCTAAGATAGTGCTGATTTTATCAATATCCTTCTTCTGCTCCTCAAACTTTACTTCAAATTTTAAATCCTGTTTAATAATTTTACTTTCTTGTTCTTCTAATTTTTCTTTGAATTTTAAATCCTGTTTCTAATTTTTCTTTGAATTTTAAATCCTGTTCTTCTAATTTTTCTTTGAATTTTAAATCCTGTTCTTCTAATTTTTCTTTGAATTTTAAATCCTGTTCTTCTAATTTTTCCTCAAATTTTAAATTCTGTTTAATAATTTTACTTTCCTGTTCTTCTAATTTCTTTTCAAATTTTAAACTCTGTTTAATAATTCTGTCCTCAAGTTTTAAGACCAGTCTACCTGTAGTTTTATGATCCTCACTTATTTCTTTAATTGCTGAGTAAACCTCGTCCCTTAAGATTGTATTCAATTTATTACTTTCTTCCCTCTCTCTATTAAACATTGTCCTTACACAAAGGTGCAGTTTAAAAATCCCAAGGACCCAGATGATTTGTGAAAAGATAGAGTAGTTCTCAGAAAGGAACTTTATAGACTGGTCTATGTATGGTTCTGAGCCAATAAAAGATACAATGTATCTATACCATGAGATATCCATCATTTTACTCACGGTTTGGAGGCAGATGATCTCTGTCCGATGATAATTAGACCAGACGATGTCCGTGGTGCCCACGCCAGGGACGCCAAATGTCGGGCGCTCCGCCGGGGTCCCCTGACAGTGCCGGGAAGCGAAGTTCCCTTCTACCTCCGGGCCGGGCGAGGAACGGATGAAAACTCAGGAATCCGATGCAGTTTTAAAAGGCTTTACTTATCACAGGTTCAGGCATACAAATCAACAAAAGGAAAAACCCGATGCTTAGGATTCCAGGCTAGAACCCCAGCCACGTGTAGGCCAAGATGGCGACCACCACGTGAAAAAGCTTCCAAGGGGAAAGAACGCTCACAAGGAGAGAGATCCCACAAGGAAGAAGAAGGGAAGCGAGAGCGGGAACCGGCTAGTTTATATCCCTGTAACTCAGACCTTCCTCCCACTGTTCTGGAAAGCAGGGAGGGTCCAATGCCCTTAGGTAATCCCTCCCTGCACCTCACCTAGGGCCTTTACTGTGCTAATGTTTTGAGCCGAAATCTGCTTAGGAATGCTTTTGTAGTGTAGAGAAGGGGGTTTCTGAGATGGCATGTCTCTGTTCCTTGACCAACACCAATGCCAGTTAAATATTTCTCCAAGCCTTCACAAGTCTCCTCTACTTCATTGTAGTTTTATATTTTAGTTGCCTTTGAGTATATCAGGGAGCCATGCTTGTTTGCTTGGAAGCAAACAGCATTTCTCTCTGGTCTAATTATTTAGGTGTCCTACGTGGGCCAGGCTAATATGCTGGTAAGATCTAGCTAGTCCCACGATGATTGTGATAGCATGGGAGAATATTCATACCAGCTAGTACAGCATACATGGTCGGATAAACTGCCACATTTAGACTACCCCCTTATCTACGGAGTGATTTGCGGGGAGGCAATCCAGAGCAGATGCAGCGGCCCTTAGGAGTCCTGCAACAACCTATAACATACAATTTCTAATATAATGCTTATAATCCTAATTTAGGGTAAGTATGCCTTTATATTCTCAAAAGCCTACTCCTATTTTCTCTTGATTTTTTTTCTTAATTCTCCTCTCCACTAACTTAGGAAATTGTGTGCAAGCAGGATGTATCTATTTGTATTAGTTTAAAAATATATAAACACAAATTATTTGTAGTATTTTTAGTTTATTTTTAAAAACCAGAAGGATAATAGTTCTTGTCATATTTTTAATTGATTTATCATTTATGGTTTTGGGACATTTTCGGAGTTAAGCATTAATCATCTATATGTGTGTAGGTGTTTATGACACCAAATAAGTTTTTTTTAAATCTTTTTTTCTCATAACCTGTTTATATAGAATTTGAAGAAACACAGTGTAGGAACATCACACACACAACATCATTAGTAATTGAAGGTTGTATCTATACATCTGAGCTTTTTTGGGAGTGTGTTGGGTTCCTATTATTTAAAGCCCTTTTCCTAGTCAGGAGGCAACAAATTCCCAGTAAGTGGTTTGTTACAATGTTGCTTTTTTGCCTTGACCCTTTGCTGCCCTTGTTGTGGAGGTGTGTCTCTTTGCCTGTAGATATAGGAAGACAGGTAAGGTTGATTTAAGGCTAAATTGTTATTTCTGGACTTTCACCCTATTTCTTAACTAATTGCCTCATTCACTTATAGATTGATTTTAATTCCTTACACCCCCAAAAAAAGGAGGGACACACAAAATGACTGGATGGAAACAGGAAGAGAGACAACCCTGACTTTGGGAACATGCTTTATCAAACGCCAAATTTCTTTGATACAAAAGTTGTAGCAAACAAACAATTTCTTCCTTCTTCTGATTCAATCTCATCCTTTAATTTTTTCTAGTCCCTGTAGTTCACACTTAATAAAATAATCTGTACTAATATTACATAATTGGGAGTCAGGGACACGGTCTCATTTGCCAAGGTGTCAAAAATCAGATGTGCTGTATATGTAATGTGATTTGGAGACAACCGCTGGACTAGAGCCGTTACTGACTGGACTGGATCCCACAGGAAGTCAACAAATCATGTAGACGCCCACCTACAAGATGGTCAAACTTCTTCATCAAGACACTAGATGAACGGTTTGAGGCTCTTTATATTCCTGGAGCAAGCAGATGTCATTGGGTTACACTGGCACCTCATAGGGTCAAATGGAAATGTTACTGGTGCCCGCTTGAGCAAATTGATGAATAACGGGAATCAGATGATCAAGTGATTAATATTAGATAAATTGTTCACGGAAATGTAGATCTACATATACTTTGAATATAAATAGACATTTTTCTTTTTGTGATTAAATATAATGTTATTCTGTTCTTCATGATTTAAACACCACTGATATCTGGATTTAGATCAAAGGGCTACAATAAACAAACTGTGTGGCTTAGGTCCTGAGTTTCATTCCTGGCAGAGCATAGATGCCCCAGAAATGCCATGTGGTGCTATGAGAGTCCTGAGCACTAGGTAGAGGGTCTCTGAGTGTGCCCAGCACCATATCACTGAGCAAGTGCATTGAATTCATCCTCAGAGAGCTCAGTGAGGTATCTCTGAGTGCACCCTGGTTCCTCTGAACTGCTTGGGGACACTATCTCTAAAATAAGTGGGAACCGTAGATTGAGACATGACACTTAAACAATATTTTGTATTTATCTGTAATTCACAGATTTCTAGTTGTGTGTATAATATAATAATTCTGTAACAGACATCAATTGAATAAATTGCATTCACTGATAACTTAAAAGCTATGTAGATGCCTTTTCAAATAAAATAACTGTTATGCATGCAGTTTCATTTAATCACTATTATTTTAAAAAAGAAAATGGAAATTCAACTAAAATTTCAAAACAAAATGTATAATCCTCCAAACAAAACAATTCCTTGTTTTTTGTTTATGTTGCAATCTTAGCATAAGTACTTTAGAACAACTGAATTCAGATTGTAAGTATAATTTTGTGTTCTGTTAATCTCCATTTTCAATGTTATAACAAGTCTTGTTGTGTTTATTTCCCTATAGGTTTACATTAATGGAATCAGTTACCACATACTCCCCTGCGTATTTTCTGCCCACATAACTTATTTTCAAATGTATCCATTTTTCTAAAGTGTAAGCAGCTTTACTTTAATATCATCCATTCACATCATCTGTTTGATGCCACAGCCATAATATGTAGCATAAAATCACGTTTTTATTGTTTAAAGATGCTTGGACTCCAGTGAGGGGTCACACATTTAAGTGTCTTCACGGGACACACAATAAAGTAGCAAAATGCTCTGTGCAGATAAAAAGGCCAATACCCACAGTCCAACCCCATTCATAATATGTAATCGTTCAAAGTATGATTTTCCACAACTGTGACTTACAAGGTAATGCCTCAGTAAATGAGATGTCTGCCAGGGCTTCAAGGTGATTTTTTTCATCGGTGTTATGTTAGCCCAGTGAAGTCAAATCTTCTTCCCTTTAATTAATTTTTTTTATGTAGGGGATTCAATATTCTAACATCTATGGGATTTCTTCAAATTGTTAACTGCTGTCAAATTTTATTTTAAAGAGCAATGTTTAGAGAGTGCTCAAATGAGATAGCATTTTATTTCATGTAGAACTATACATGAGATAGTTTGAATAGTGCCTGCCCCCTTAAAAAATGCAATATTTGGGGCCGGAGTGATAGCCCAGCGGGTAGGGCGTTTGGCTTGCACGCGGCTGGCCCATGACAGCCCGGGTTAGATCCGGTCATCCCATATGGTTCCCGAGCACCGCCAAGAGTAATTCCTGAGTGCAGAGCCAGGAGAAACCCCTGAGCATCGCCGGGTGTGGCCCAAAAAAGCAAAAAAAAATGCAATATTTATAAAAAATCTGGTAAAATTTCAAGGCTTATAAAAATTAATTTATGCTTTTTTCATAATTTTACATTTAAATAAAGACATAAATTTTAGCTGATTTTCATCAAGGTGATATGGTCTCAAAATAACAGCTATCATCAAAACCAACAATTCTGGCTGCCTCTTTCATTTACACAAGCAATTAATATTTAAAACAATTATTAGGATTTTTTTGGTTTTTTTTTGGGGGGTTTGGGGATCATAGCCAGAGTGACTCCGGAGCTTACCTCTGGAGGCTCTATGATCATTCCGGAGGGCTTGAAAGACCGGTGGGGTCCTGGGACTCAACCTGAGTCAGCCGTTTCTTAGGTAGGAGTAGCTTGCCTGCTCTACTTTTCCTCAAGCTCCAAATCATTTTTTTTAACATTTTATTATACCACCGTGAGATATACAATTACAATGCTGTTCACGCTTGGGGGTTTCGGTCACACAGTGTTCCAGCACCCGCCCTCCACAAGTGCCCCCCCAGCCACCACCCATGTCCCCAATTCCCTCCCCTCCCACATCCTGCCTAAATGGCAGGTTCTTTATCTCCTCTCCTCTCCCTCTCTCTCTCCTCCTTCTCCCACACATTGTACACTTCTAAGTGCACTAATTACACTTAGAAGCCATCATTTGCATTTTTTGTCTGTATTTAATGCTCAGTTCTATGTTAGCATCAGAACTTTAGACATTTATTCACACATGTTCCCTTCTCTATCTAAACCAACCTCTGACTCCCACACACTTGTGGTAATTTCCACTTTCGGTAAGATCACCTAGTATATTTATGTCATGCAAATAAATGCAGTCATTCTATGTCTCTCTCTTTTCTTCTGACTAATTTCACTCAACATGATTCTTTCCATATCCATCCATTTATAGCAAAATTTCATAACTTCATTTTTTCTGACAGCTGCATAGTATTCCATTGTGTAGATGTACCACAGTTTCTTTATCCAGTCATCAGTTCTCGGGCATACTGGTTGTTTCCAGGTTCTGGCTATTGTGAATAGTGCTGCTATGAAAATAAAAGTGCGGATTGTGTTTCTGCTGTGTGTTTTTGGCTTTCCAGGGTATATTCCCAAGGAGCGGTATGGCTGGGTCAAAGGGAGCTCAATTTCTAGTCTTTGGAGGAATGTCCATATTGTTTTCCAGAAAGGTTGTACAAGTCGACATTCCCACCAACAGTGTATGAGAGTCCCCTTTTCCTCACATCCACGCCAGCACTTGTTGCTTTTACCCTTTTGGATATGGGCCATTCTCTGTGGTGTGAGGTGATATCTCATTGTTGTTTTGATTTGCATCTCTCTGATGATTAGTGATGATGAGCATTTTCTCATATGCCTTTTGGCCATTCGGATTTCTTCCTTGTCAAAGTTTCTGTTCATCTCCCTCTCCCCATTTTCTAATGGGGTTGGCTGTTTTTTTCTTGTGTATTTGTACCAGTGCCTGATATATCCTGGATATTAACCCCTTATCTGATGGGTATTGGGTGAATATTCTTTCCCATTCTCTCGACTGTCTTTCTATCTTGGTCACTGTTTCTTTCGAGGTGCAGAAGCTCTTCAGTTTCATGTAGTCCCATATATTTATATTTTCTTCTAGTTGCTTTGTTAATGGTGTTTCACCTTTGAAGATGTCTTTAGCATCGATGTCGTGGATGGTTTTTCCTATATTTTCTTCAACGTACTTTATGGATTCAGGTCTGACATTGAGATCTTTAATCCATTTTGATCTGATTTTTGTGCAAGGTGTTAGACACAGGTCCAAATCCATTTTTTTACATGTAGCTGTCCAGTATTCCCAGCACCACTTGTTGAATAGGCTTTTCTTACTCCAGTTTGGACTCTTTATCAAAGTCCAAATCATTTTTAACTGAAAGTCTTCCCCTAAGATCTGGGACAAAAAAAGGTTGCCCACTCTCACCACTTCTATTCAATATAGTACTAGAAGTACTTAAAATACTAACAGGGAAGAAACGGATATTAGGGGCATCCAGAGAGGCAAGGGAGAAGTAAAGCGATCACTATTTGCAGATGATATATTATAACTAGAGAACCCTATGCTTTCTATTAAACAAAAATGTTCCTAGAAAGAATATATTCCTCTCGTAGAGTGGCAGGATACAAAATTATTACCAAAAATCAAGGCTTTCCTATATACAAATAACAGAAAGAGAAGAAAGGGATATTAAGAAAATGATCCTATTCATAATTGTGCCTCAAAAAATACCTAGGAATTAGTTTTGCTAATAATGTGAAGTACAAAAAAAACTGCAAAATGCTTGTTCAATAACTAAAAAGAGGACCTGAGGGAATGGAGGCACATTCCCTTCTCATGTATTAGGGAATTTAATATTGTCAACATGGTTATACTCCCTAGGGCTTTATACATATTCAATGCACTCCCTATAAGGATACCCATGACATTCTTCAAAGAAAGTGACCAAACACTTATGAAATTTGTATGTTACAATAAACCCCACGGATACCTAAAGCAATCCATGGGAGAAAGAAGACGGGAAGCATCACCTTTCCGAACTTCAAACTGTACTACAAAGTGGTAGTAATTTAAATGGCATGGTATTGGAATAAAGATGAAACATCATTGATAAAGCAAATGGAAGTAAAGACAAACATATAGGATTATATGAAACTGAAAAGCTATGACTCCTCGAAATAAACGGTGACTAAGATACCAAGACAGCCCATAGAATGGGAAAAAATATTTACTCAATACCTATTTGATAAGTGGTTAATATCAAAGAAATACAAGACATGGAAGAATTTTTCCAGGAAAAAAATCCAACCCCATTAAGAAATGGGGAGAAGAAAATGAACAGAAATTTATTCAAAGATATACAAATGGTCAAAAGACATATGAAAAGTGCTCTTCATCATTAAGAACCAGGGAGATGCAAAACAATAAAGAGAAATCATCTCACACCACATAGACTGGCACACATCCAAAAAAGCAAGAAAAACAGTGCTGGGGTGGACATGGAGATAAATGGACTCTCATCCATTGTTGGTGGGAAAGTCGACTGGTACAGCCTTTTTTTAAAACAATATGGACATTCATCCAAAAATTAGATATTGAGCTCGCATTTGACCCAGCAACACCACTCCTGAGAATATACCTTGCAGACTCAAAAATACACAGCTGAAATGCCATTTGCATTTCTATATACATTACAGCCCTATTAAAAATAGTCAGAATATGGAAACAACCTGAGTGCCTGAGAACAGAGACTGGATAAAGAAATAACATCTATGCAGCTGTCAGGAAAATGAAGTCACCAAATTTGCCTACAAATGGGTGGACATGGAGATTACCATGCTTAGTAAAATCAGTCAGAAGGTAAAAGACAGATATAGAATGACTACATTCATTTGTGGAATATAATTGTATACAAGTGTTCCACTAATTGTTGGATAGGTAATGTTAGACTAGAACTGAACTTTGAATGTAGGCATATATATATATATATATATATATATATATATATATATATATATATATATATATATATATCCCACATAAATATTCCATCTCAGAAATTTCTGAGATGGAAATGAAAACAAGTACACATTCTACATCGGTACAAAAAAATAGTGTTAGACTTGATATTCATCTTTCAATTCTCACAAACTATCATATGCCTACAAAATGACACATTACTTTCATTCATCTGGAAAAAATACAAAAGTGCCCTGTGGGTTTGGGGGCCATATCCAGTGGTGCTCAGGGGTTTCTCAGGTATCACTATCTCAAGTATCTTCTATTCTCAGGTATTACTCAAAATGCTACCTCAAGAACGTAAGCAGTGTCACGGATGACAACAAGATTCTATCATACAAGATAGACACCTTAGTCATACCTTGCCATTAATACTCTTGCCATTAATAAATCCGAAGAACAATGGGAAGGGATATTTGCGAATGTCAACTTTGAAGATTGGTGGTACATGGTTACAATGGAAAGAAAGCTGACAACCAGCAGAATTTGGAAGAGAAAAGGAATATAATGGGCAGAACAATAGCACAGCAAGTAGGGGCGTTTGCCTTGCATGTGGCCATACTCTTGCCATTAATAAAGTTAAAAATGTTTTTAAAGATTGAAATTTCAATTTTTATTTAATTAATTTTTTCAGCTACACCTGGCTGTTTTCAGGACTTACTCCTGACTCCATCCTTAGGATCACTGCCGGAGGAGTTTGGGGTACCGTAGGGCATAGCCTAGACTAAAAGCATGTTGGCGCCATCAAAGTCGTGTGGTCTACCCACTGTATTGTCATTTAGCCCTTGATATATTATTGATAAAATGTAAATCTTTTAGTTTTCTTACTGTACATTTGAGTAGCACAGAGTTATGCTTCACAATTCTTGAGGGCTTTTCAGAATTAGTTTCACTTGATCCAAATGAATGCATAGGGACTTCTTTCAGAATTTCTTCAGCAGGTCATATTCATTTTTTTCTTGCTTTTTTGGGTCACACCAGCAATGCTCAGGGGTTACTCCTGGCTCTTTGCTCAGGGGACCATAGGGGATGCTGGGGATTGAACCCGTATCGGCCACATGCAAGGCAAACGCCCTACTTGCTGTGCTATCACTCCGCCCATTATATTCCTTTTCTCTTCCAAATTCTGCTGGTTGTCAGCTTTCTTTCCATTGTAACCGTGTACCACCAATCTTCAAAGTTGACATTCGCAAATATCCCTTCCCATTGTTCTTCGGATTCCTCCTCCTTCTCTTTCAAATGATCCTGGTCATTGCACTGACAACATACATAAAAGAACAATTTCTCCACATGTCTAGATCTACATCTAAATCCCATTTGCAAACTCTTTGATACACCACAAATAAGATAATGTTCATAAATTTCAGAGTTTAATCTGAGCTTATGTTTGGGAATAAAATCTTTAATATGATTCAATAACTAAAGACCTCATTAAATGACTATATAAATACTGATATCTGCAAACATACTTCATTTATATTTATAACAGTTTTAGAATTTTTCTAAATTCTGTTTTATTAAGCATCATGTTTTACAAAGTTATTCACAGCTGAGTTTTAGACAAACATTGTCCTCCCACTGTTTCTGCCGCCAATGTCAATTCCCTCCTGCCAGTGGTCCCAGGTTCTTTCTCCCACCTCCCACCCCCACAGCTGCCATACTCACTGTGTCTCATGGTTTCAGTGTATAAACTCTTTTCTACTGCAGGACACTCTGGCACTAATGTACACCCTTCAAACTGCTGTACCAAATGACAAAGGTAGCGTCCAATGGATAGAAACTTAGTAAATGACATCACTTCCTGTCAGTTGTTCATTTGGCACTTGACATTTACTGCAAGTAGTTACTTAAGAAAAACCATGTTGTCATAGAAACAGAAGAAACAGACTAAGATGTTAAAGGCAATGGGTCAGAGAGATGATACATAGCTGATGGTGAAACTCAGGTCTCAGGATGGATCTTGAATTGTGTTTCCGGGAGTAGCACCTCATGCCTAACTCGCCCCGCCTCCAGGAACGGCTCCGGTGGCTCCTGCTCCCTCTGGACTCTTACATCATTTCTACAATGCAAGACTAAGCATGGCAATATCTGCCCCAATGTTCTTAATATTCTTGTGGTGGGGAGATGTTTCCTATCTCTATCATTTAGAGCGTGATAGCTGGCTTATGTAGGTTAATTAAAAATTGTTGTATGATTAAATAAAATAAGCAATAGACATGTTCTAAAATTTCATAGTTTGGAATTTTTTTTTTTTTTTTTTTGCTTTTTTGGGTCACATCCGGCAATGCAAGGAATCACTCCTGGCGGTGCTCGGGGGACCATATGGGATGCCAGGGATCGAACCTGGGTCGGCATGGGCCTGCCATGTCCAAGGCAAATGCCCTACCCCCTGGGCTATCGCTCCATAGTTTGGAAAAAATTTAAAAATGTATTTAAGTAGAATACATCACAATGCTGGACATGAATATCTTGAAAATATGACTTTTTAACAAATGAAGAGGTAGATTACATAGTATCAGAGACAGATTTTAATATGTATAGCAATTTAGCAATTAAATTACTTGCAACTCAATTCAGCCAGTTCCATAGCATTTCCCGTTTGAAAAGAGTGCAAAGAATTTCAGTATGGACATTCAGGAAAACTAAATTTTGACCCCACAATAAGAAACAAAGGGAGGAGAGTGGGTTAAAAGCTCAGGAACCAAAGCAGTAATTATTCTATGAAGGTGTGAGCTTGATTTTCTGCCAAGATATATAAGAAGGGGAATGGTGTATGTCAATGATTGGAAATAAATCTGGCAGATAATGTTCAAGCAACTTCTATATGGAATGGAAAATGAAATAGGCTACAGATAAGTAAAAGATTATCAAGCTCAGGTTTGTCAAGGGTAAAGAGAAAAATTATGTGGAAAGAGCTTAACCACTCAAGTCAGTCTAACAAATGTCCCTATCAGCTTTCCGAACATTATTAGCTTGGAGACCAGAGGGATTATAGAACCTCTCAGTGCCTTGGTTTTCACATTGGAAAAAAAAACTTAGAAGTTCAAATGTTATAACTAAAAATTGAAGAAAATACATTTTCCTTCTCAGTAGAAACTGCAAGGTGAAATGCAACATGTGTATTGAAATAAGGAAGGGGGTTAGTCCTTAGGAGTACTGGTTTTCTTTTAGATTAGAACTTTTAGAGGAAAAATGGCCCACCTCATCAGGAATTATTCATACTGACATTGAGATATGGATATAGACATTTCTCTTTACATTTGCCTAACAATATTTTTTTGAGAAATAAGTAGAAAGCCTTCAGATAGAGTGTGCTTTGCTTTGCTGCAAATATTTTACTTGATTTTTCTGTTCTTATTTAAAAAATCCATGTCATTATTTACTTATATTGAAAAAATTTAATCTATTACAAAATAAGGGGTATTAATTTCATGGGGAATTTGTGAGATATAATAAAAATGTGAAATACATGATTCCTGTTTTAATATATTACTATATATTAGCCTTATGTAGTATATATAGTATTGAAAACCTAGATTTCTCAAAAAGAATTAACATAGTCTTAATTATTGTTATTTATTAGGTTACTGTACTCCTGTTTCTCTAGAATTTATTGCTAAGTTTATGTCATTCACATTGCTTGCATGTATATATTATATAAAATATTATAAAATAGTATTAACTGACTACTCTGAGTCAAAATAAGGCACATAAATATGTTAATATATATGATATATACATATATACGTATATATAAACATAAATGGTATATACATATATGTATACACAAACGCACACACACACACATATATATATGTATATATATATATATATATATATATATATATACATATCACTTGATCACTTGACATCCCGTTATTCATTGATTTGCTCTAGGGGGCACCAGTAACATTTCCATTTGACCCCAGTATAGCCAATGACAACTGGTTGCTTCAGGAATGCAAAGTCCCTCACACCGTTTATTCAGGCTCTTGACGAAGAGGTCTGATCATCTTGTAGGTGAGTGGCCACGTGATCTTTTGACTCCCATGGGAATCAGTCAGTAATGGCTCTAGTCCAGCGGTCGTCTCCAGATCGCATTATATGTCCAGCCCATGTGATTTTTGATGCCTTGGTAAACGAAACAGTATTCCTGAGTCTGGAATAGAAACGGAGGTCGGAGCTCCGATTCCTTCTTTCACTTGAAGTAGGCGTGATATTCCAAGCATAGCTCTTTCAATTCCTCCCTGGGAGGCCCGAATAGCATTCTCATCCTGCTTTCGTAGGGCCCAGGTCTCTTAGGTCCCTGAGGTGTATGTTAACACCATTGGGCATTAACATACACCTCAGAGACCTCAGAGACCTTAACATATGCATATATATGTA
Organism: Cryptotis parvus; assembly: GCA_021461705.1. Classification (NCBI taxonomy): domain Eukaryota; kingdom Metazoa; phylum Chordata; class Mammalia; order Eulipotyphla; family Soricidae; genus Cryptotis; species Cryptotis parvus. The sequence continues at coordinate 20,639 of JAJIBD010021727.1, forward strand.
GATAAACATGCACATGTGTATATATATATGTGTGTGTGTATATATATATATATATATATATATATATATATATATAAACAAAAAGCAATGAATGCTTAGAGGCAGGAGTGTGGGGGGGGGAATCTGGGGACATTGGTCTTTTGAAGGGTTGGTCCTGGAGCACTGTATGACAGAACACCTATGATGAACATCTTTGTAATTGTATATCTCATGGTAATATAAATAAAACAAAGAAAGAAAAAAGCCGTCATTAATCTAATAAGCTTTCTCAATGCTTTATCTAGTTACTTTGCTGGTGCCACAGTGAACTTGAATGTTAAGAGTAATTATTTTTTCATTATTTCCTTTCTTTCTGGTTCTATAGCAGGAATATCCGTTTGCTGGTCACCAAATGTATTTATATCATTTATTTTGCATATGACCTTTTCATTGTTTCAGAAACGTAAGAGATGTGATAATAAGATCTCATTATAAACTATAATGAAGGAAGACTAAGATTCTTCACTGCTCACACTTTGCATCCGTCCATCAGCTAAATGACTTGTTTTAATGTGACCTTTTTTTCACATTAAAGTTCTAAAAAAATAACATGGTCCAGTGCATAGTTGTAATTGCACAAATATGTCTGTAAGCTGCTACAAACCAACAGATTGAAAAGTTACATAAAGCACCAGTAACCAAAAAAGGTTGATTTTGCAAGCTAATTGAAAAAAAATAATTGACTCAAGAACAAGGGACCTGAAAGAGTTATAAATACAACCACACAAAATAGGAATCTAATTTTGATCAAATTGCAAAGACTATTCCAGGGAGAGTGCATAGTTTTCTCAAAAAAAAATTGCTGGAGAAATTGCAAATGCATAAGGAAAAAAATTACATAAGAAAAAAATATGGCTTTCATAAAATTAGGTAAATACATTTTAGATTAAAATTAAAGTGCAATCACGAGTAATTATTTATCACTGAAAAATAATCACACATTATTAAAATAAAGTGTATGCATTATAAAAGACCTTAAAATAATTAATATGCAAGCCACAGACTAGAAGAAACTATTTGGAAAATGCTTATCTTAAAAGTACTTGGATCCTAAATGCACAATAAGCCTTAAGCCAAACATTAAGAAAATTTAAAATGTTTCTAAAAAACATGGAATAAAAGTATGGACAGAAAATCAATAAGATACATAGATGTTTTGGTCTATAAGTTTATAAAAAGAGCTAAATTTATTTGTCCCTGGAAAATGAAATTTAAAGGAAAAAAAGGAGAACACAGCATATATAAGTATATATGTATATATTTAAGCCATGATTTAAAATAACAATATTCATGAGAATGAACAATAATAAGTGGAAGTATGAAAAAGAATAGCTTCCTTGGAAGACTGAAGTTTTATTTGTGGGAAGAGTGTCCTAGAACAAAAACCAATGTCTGTACTTCCACATTTTTACCCAAGTAATTCATATACTCATGTTCATACAAAATTCTGAACATGAATATATTTATATATAAACAAAAGTATTTATATTTTGTTGTATATAAACATGAATATTTATATATATAACTTACTAATAAAGCTGCTATTTATAGAAATCACAAAAATTAGCAACTTCAAAAAAATGAAGAAGTTAATAAAAATTAGTAATTACAAAAAAAGATGAAGAAACCTAACATCCCTTAGCAGACAAATAAACAAGTATTGTATCTTAAAGTGATATGCATCGAAGAAGAAAATAGGTTCTTATATGACACAAAGGCAAGGATAAGACTCAAATTTATATTACTAACTGAAAAAGGTGGAATTAAAACATTAGATAGCATATAAATCTATTTATTTGGTAATTTAGAAAAAAAGTTAAAACTGGAAATACAACACTCATTGTTTCAATTAGTATTGAACAGAGCCTGTGAGCATGGGAAGAACTGAATTATTTAAAATCAGTAAAACTATTTTACATAGACAGTAATAATGTATACACAGTATACTATACTATGCGTTTGTCAAAATCTAAAGAACTCCCTTTAAGAAAAATTATTTAGGAGTTTGGGGGATTAAAAATTGTATGAAAAATGTGACAGCATACTAACAAATGGGGTAGGCTGATAATGGACCTATATGTCTTCGTAAATGAATAGAATCTATACAACTAACGGTGCAAAAATTATAAAATTAATCACCTGTTTGTATAACATACAACTCATAAGTGATATGCAGGCAGACTGGAATTGAGCAATTAGGTAATGAAGAAAAAATATTGGGAAGAAAATGTCTGTGTTTGTGTAAGTGGTTACAGGTAAGCTAGAGGAAGTGGCTTTGCCCACGGTTAATGAGTGACGTAATAGTGCATCTGAGTTTGAAAGCAACTCTATTTCTAAAACTGTTGAGTTGGTTGCATTTGGAACCATTGTTATAACTGCTGGTTGATATACATGCATATCTTTTCTTATTCTTCCTTCTGAAAACCTAGAGAACAAAGAACATAGAGAACTTTGGTTGTAATATAATTATCTAACAAAAACATGTGATTTTTTTTTTTTTTTTTTGCGAATGACTGATTCTAGAATTAGAGGCAGGAAATATATCCTAAAATTCAGGAGCAAATAGAGGCTAAGAGTAATACAGCATTCATAATCTACAAACAAATAAAATATGCATAACAGTAATGAAGAAATGAGAGCAGGGAGCCTGGGACGCCAGAACACCATTTAGGATCCCTCAAAACACATTTCAAATATAGTTAGGGCCAGAAAGAGAAGGACTCTCAAGAGTAGACAATGATTGTGGATAATAACAATCACAAAAATTAGTACCATGGAGAGGTGTGTTGGAATGAGGGGGAATAATTTAAAACAAATGACATCATTGTTTAAAATATATAGCCATCAAGATGCAGAGAGAAGAGAAATTAAGAGTATACATAGGAAAGCTTAAATACAAATAAATGGTTAAACTATATTACCAGGGTTTGATACAGGACACCCTCGTATGTTCTCCTGGGTCTACCAGGAGTGTCCTTGAGCACAGTCAGGAAAATGTCTTGAGCACAGCCAAGAGTGGACACTTTTTCTTAATGTAAAAGCAGAAACCAAGTAACTAATAAAAATATTTTTGACGACTAAATGAATTAATATAAAATTTTGTCTAGTGAGATCTGGACTTGTGCATTAACCAAGTATATGCTTTTATAGAACTGCAAATTTATATATGTAAAATTACATCTTGCTAAAGAGAAATATATATTCAAACATTCTCTGAATGCTTTTGTGCAAAAACTGTTTTTTTTAATTAGTTATTTCACTTGCTATGTCTCTAACTGTCAATAATATAAAGCAGAAAAGAGTAAATGGCAGATGTTGGTGAGATTATTTATGCAGATTGAGTAATGGTATATTCAAAGATAAATGAGTGCATGAAACTGTATAGACTTTACCAAAGGCTTTAAGGAAAAAATCACCAGGTCTTAAGGAAAAATTATCAGTTATAAATCATCAGTTATAAAGTCATTAGTTACTTGAAATAAGTATTGTCGGAACAAAGCCCAGATTCTAGACTGTGAGCAGACCAGAGTACAAAGCAAGGGAGAGGATTTGAAGAATAAGGGATGAGAGCATTTAGATCAGATTTACATAAGGGTTCTGCCTCTCTGTGTCTGAAAGAAGAACTTACATATTACACTGATTTTTATAATGAATAAAATAATAAAATTCATCAAGTTATCATGAGCAGTAATGTTTATAGCATACATTTCCCTTAGTATACATTCTGTAATCAGCACGTCTACTATCAGTTTTAAGAATGATGACAGACTTGCTCTTTAAACCTGTGTTCTCCCTGAAGCAATCTCACTTGCTTCTCTCTGTTTCATTGCTTTATCTATTTCCACTCTGGAGATGTCCATGACCTTTCGCAAATACATGCTATTTCCTTTCTCTCCACTCACATCTTTCTAAATAAGTTTCAATAACAACAACAAAAAATGATGACAGAAACAGAGGAGAGGGGAAAGAGAAAACTCAGATAATTTTTAATGTCAATATATTAGATGTTCAAAATGACTAGCTCATTCACTGACAGATTGGAAGGGAGTAGAACCTGGCTGTTAGAAAATCAAGGTTCAACTGACAATAAATGTGTGTGTGTGTTGATGAGCACACAAACACGGAAAGCTAAACGTAAGGGAAAATTGGCATAAAACTGAACTAAAATTAAAAGACAAAACGTTAAAGCCAGAATAGCTTATAGATCATTAATGCTTATTTTAAAAGAGATACATATATTCATAGTTTCAAATCACTTCACTTGTATCACTTGTCTTCCTGTTGTTCATCAATTTGCTCTAGCGGGCACCAGTAACATCTCCATAGTCCTGTTGCAAGTAAGTGTAGCCCAAGGGCATCTGTTTGCTCCAGGAACAGGAAGAGCCTCAGGACATGAGAATGAGGTCCATAATGGGATCCACAAGTATAGTTTCAAATACTTTGAGTATTGGCAACATAAAGATTAACATTTTCAATTAAAAGGTAAAATATTAACCTTTATTATAGGGTAGTATTTTTTGGATCTTGGACCTTGGGTAAGTAATTAACATCAGAATTCATAATATATAGATACATTCACTATTTACAGGGAAGTACAAAATATATATATATATATTATCAAAGAATGAAAAATCCCTATGAATTCAAATTTATTACATTGCTGTTGCAAGGTAAGTGTATAGTGCAAAATAGTGGAAATAATTAGAATCCTTCACTACTTATTCATTTATAATTTCTTAGATTAACACATGTTGTTTATTCAACTTTTATTTATTTAACTTTAAAGTCAGGTAATAAAATATCATGCAAATAAAACCTGAAGAAAGCTTAAAATCTTTTGTGATATTTTGTGAGTATAAAATATGTAAGGAAATCCCAAAAAAGGGGTTGGCAATTGGCATTTGACAGGTAAAACTTATATGTATATGTATACAAATATGTGTATACATATAATTAATATCAATGAAAGCTATCAATTTTTTCCATATTTTTAATGATCAGAACTTTGTTTATGTCACTTCTATTGAGGCAGATTTTGAAAAGATAATATGTGTTTATATATAATACATGTATACAATTTCTCAATAATAATCCATATAATATAGGTTTATTTATGTCTATATTCCTATGTATTTATACTAGTAAAGAAAATGCTTCGTCCATTAGATGATAGACAGTTTGGGTAAATTATTGGAAGTTGGAGTAGTTATATACCAAACTGGGCATGCAATTTGCCCACTAGAGACGCACTCTAGGAGAATACACATAAGCTACAGAAAAGACAGGACATATCAGTTTAGGAAAAGATAGTAGAGGTCGGTTTAGGAAAAACTTGTATAGGACAACTTGATTAGGAGAATATAAGAAAAAACTGTATCTTACACATTACTAGAAAATGGCATAATATGAACATATCAAGATATGACAAAGGGCTAAACAAAACATGAGTAGAAAAAGAATCAATTTAAAAGTATAATCCTTTTTCTCCCTGGGTTAAAATACATAAATCAGAGGAAAACTATCTTTACAAGCATATTTTCAAAAAATCCTATATTTTTATAACATTAGAAGAAAATAATCTTTTAAATAGAATAAAAAAGAGACAGAAAGGATAAAATGAAACAAAAATTATTAAATCTAAACAACTATAAAAAGTCAATAGATTTAAGACAAAGTGAAAACAAGGATTAAAAATTACTAATTAAACAGAGTTCTCAAAATGTGCAGTGAAAATTAAGGCAGGTTTGCCACAAACCAGGACATGTATAAAGCAAATGACCCCAAATAGTGAATGGATCATTAAGTAGGAAAGTCCTATGGAATTAATATGGGAATATTCCAGAACCAAAAAGTTCTCAGACTGTATGTTAAAAGAGAACACCATATTTACTATTGAGAATGATTACAAAATTATCTCAGTACATTAGTTTTACTTTGTATAACACTAGGATAACGTTCAAATATAAGCATGAAGAAAATTGTAACACCAAAATTAGAGGTGATATGTTAATCATTCTATTTCATAAGCCAGTTGGTTTGGATGTCTGGCCACTAAAGCAAATACTTTCAAGGATCTAAGGCAAACATAATTTCAATGAGATATTTGTAGCTAGCTAAATGTAACTTTAGTTACGGAGGTAATAAAAACAATTCAAGTGTCAACAAATTTATAGCTTACTTGCACTTATATTCTTGGGAAACGTTAGTCCACTTACATTTTTATCAATTCTTCTTTCAGACGTAGTTTTAAATGCTTAACATACAATGCCTATTATTAATAATTCAAATTTCAACAGTTACTGAAATTTTTCTAAGGAATTTTAGAGGAAATCCTTCCTTTAAGGTTAAGGAATTAATCATATTCCTTATAACTGTACCCACTCCTGATTTTTCCTTATTAACTTAAAACAGGAGCTCTAGCTGTTTTAGGTTTTTCTTCTCTCATGTCACCCTATGCTTATTTATGTTATTTGATCTTGCTGGTGATTTTGGTCACACCTGGCTTTGCTCAGAAACCACTTGGTGTTAGGGATTGAATGCTAGTCAGGTTTGTACAAGACACAATTTCTACCTGCAGCAGTCTCTCTCCAGCCCTATTGCTGAAGATTTGTAACGGTTATTTTTTAAGAAATTCTTCCTGGATCCTTTTCTGTAGAATATGATTATTGAACATAAAATTGATCAAATTCATAGTTCAAATATTTTCTACTTATATTATTTTAATATAAATATCCTCTTAATGTTTATGACATATAAATAGTTGATGCATCAGGACACATGCATAATAGCATAACCTTACGTTTCAATACTTTTAGAGGGAACATGAAAAAACTAAGGTAAATAGCTGTAATGAAGAGAAAAGATTACAGAGAGGCAAAGGTATTGCCTACATATAATTTTCTTTATGGACAGAATTTTATGAACATAATTTTAGAATTTTTTATTATATTCACTCTTTTACGCATGACATGTCTAATGGGTATGCCTCTAAGCACAGTTAATACAAATATGCATGCAGAAAAAATGTGTAGTTATGGTTGTTATAATTATCAGGGAGACGAAAACCAACCTCACTTTGATTATGACTATAAAATATATTCCATGTGAATCCTAAATATTTTTATTAATGAGTAATTGATAACATCCAAAAACATTACAATATTTATTTAGCCTAAAACTTTTCACAGTGTAAAGATAATCTGCACTGTTCAATTTAAAAATACCAACAAGAATTTTTGAAGCTAGAACACCTCTGGCTTCCGAGTATGCCTGAACTTTCATTGAGTTACTGTTAAATTATCTTATTTACTTGTTTTCTTTGTAAATATCATATATAAATATATAATTAATTGTCATTAAGATGTTTGTGGTTATTATAATTGAATCATAGCCATCTGTAATCTTTAATTTGAAGACCTAACGTCAATAATACAAAGTGTAACCATTTTAAAATTCGAAATTACAGTGGTGATAAAGATAACTAGAGATAATGTATGAAGCTTTTATATGACTGAGAGTTTTACAAGAATATTTAGCACAGAAGGAAGATTATGGGAAAACAAAGATGATTGAAATGGTTGTCTTAATAAGGTGAGGTTCCATTAGAGAAAAAACTAACGTAAACTAAAACACAAGTCAGCCAGACTCTTTATCTTGGACAATTAGTCGCAAGATATATATTCACCCAGCCTGAATTCTATGCTGCTTTCTTAAGGCAGTGTTGTGATACAGGAAAATAAAAGCTGTATAAGAATAGCATTAAAATATAATCATTCCATATTGTAACTAATATTTCAGTATCATGGTTTAAAATGAGTTTCTCTGCCTAAATTTCTTCATACCACCATTTCTGTTCAGCTATAACAAGTAAAAGGCAGTAATCCCTGTCAAGTATGTTTTTCTCAACTAGACGAGTATTTTGCATGTTAACTTTCTTCAGAGAGTTCACACATCCTGTCATACCAAAAAAATGTTGCTAGAGCAAGCAAAAAATATGCTCTCTTCCCCTCACTGTGCCAATAACATGAACTTAGAAGCAAGACGTAGAATTCACAAAGCATATTATTATATCACATTATATATTAACTTATTATATCACATTATATTGGAATATATTAACTAGGTATGAGTAAAGGCAAAGCTGGAACAGTTAGAAGAAGGAATATAATTCAACAATTATTCCCAGTAAGAAAATGATGTAGAGGATGAAGTTATAAAATGCCAAATGAGGACAGTTTATGCGGATTCAAATGCCAACTTACAGAGAGTAATTATTGCTTATGTACTTGTTAAGTAGGCATTTAATAACAGAGCCAAATACAATATTCTTGTTTACTATATTTTATGCATTTTCTTAATGTGTGAATCATTGCATCTATAATCTTACAAATATATATGTGCTCAAAATATTTTACAAATAAAGCTAGGTAATGAATTTGTCTTCTTGATGAACCTATAAGCAACACCAGCTTTTGCATATTGCTTCAAAATTCCTGTGATCACTTGGGTAGTCATAGAAAATTAATTGCTTAATAGTCACCATTTATTTCATGTGCTTTCTAGTTTGAAATCAATTTAATGTTTGAGTCTATTTAAATTGTATAGTTATCAAATCTAATAATCCTTAAAATGTACAGAAAATAAAAAATTAAAATTCTTTATAAAGTAGTTAAATATGATTATTTTGATGGGAATTAATGTAGGTAACAGTACCAGTCATCAGTCTGAGCTCCAATATAAAAAATTTCATGGTTGAAATCCATATTAGCCAAATAAATTACCTGGTTTTGCATTTTTCATTCATTTAAATAAATACTCAATGAGTTGTTATTTCTAAAGTCCCTGATTTTACTTGCTTAATAATGTATAATTATGAGATCTGATAGAAATTAAACCTGCATTATTTGATATTTATTACATTTTATATTCTCAACAAATAATCAAAATATTGTGAAAATATGAGATGTCATTTTCAACAGAATATCTCCATTTTACCCCCACAGTTTAATAAAAACACAATCTAAAATGTTGTGTATGACTGATGCTTTAAACAAACTGCTTATTTATTAAAACCAACCTTCCACGCCAGCCCAGTATTAAAATAAAACCAATATTTATTTTAATGTGAAGTTTCAGCCCTGAGGCCTCTTTATAAAGAGGGATTTTTAAAATTCTCATTTTAGAAAGTTTATTTTTTTGGAAAAAAAATGTAACATCATAATGAACATTTAAAATATGAACTAATATTAAGTTCAAACATTGCTTGGAAAATTGGGATTACATGTTGAATTTAATAACATCACATTTACTTGAATATTTTGAAAGGGTAGGAAACAAATGTGGTTTCATATACAGTTCAACAAAGAAAAAATTGAGTCCTTTGAAGATGGAGTTCAGAAGGTATTTTTTTCTTCAAAAGGAATGCGATGTCAGCACATTAGCAAGTTGCTATTGCTCCTGGCATAAAGATGGTGTCTATGTTATATATGTCCTCTGGTTCTCTGAATTCTGCAGTGCCATCACAGCAGAGTGTATACTGGATACAACTGAAATGGTAAGAGTTTCAATAGGCACTTTAGTGGAATTAAGAAAAATCTAACACTCTTCCACCGTGATGCCACATAGCTCTCTTCGTTCAGGCTGTCCCATTAGCAAATTGTATTGAATAGGCCTGAGCTTATCTCAATGATTTCCCAAAAATGAAAAAAAAATCAAGCACATACATACTATAGGCAGAATAAACCCAAACAGACAAAATGATAAATATAGCAACTTGCCCGAAAACAGAAAATCAAAGGAATCTTGTACTATAAAGGCGCGTGTGTGTGTGTGTGTGTGTGTGTGTGTGTGTGATTTCTCTGTTTCCTCTTAAGTTTCTCCCGTTGATTGTGAGCATTTGCTTCTCCCCTAAGTGACCTTATCAGGCTTGTGACTCTCTTCTCCAAACAGGTCTGCCAAGACTTTAAAGCGGGGCCCCAGTCTGTGAGATAGTCGTAGTCCTGATCCGCTTCTGTGGTGAGCGAGTCTATGGAGCTCAGGGACTCTGCTGTAGATCCATTTCCTTCATAGGCATATGTGGCCAAGGAATCGTAGGGGGGTGCTGTTGGGTCCACGTCATTTTCCTGTAGCCTTTGATGAATGAAATCCCTTATGTCTGTGTTGTCTTCCACGGGGGTCTCTGGCGAGGCAAACAGAGAGGGTCTGGTTTTATATCCTTGCGAATTTTGTTATCTTCAATCACTTTGGGGTTTCTCAGAGCTCCAATGTCGAATGCCTGCGTGTCCTCTTCCCCGCCTCCTTCGTCATCGTAATGGATCACGTTATCTCTGATGTCTTCTTTGGAGGTCATCAGGGTATCTTTCTTCTTTTGCCTTCGGAGAGCTACATATAAGACGACGATGGCTGGAACAAGACAGAAAAGACAGCTTGAGAATATGGCAGTCTATCTTGCCATGCAACTTAAAATTGATGAGAGAATTCTGACGATTGTGTTTCGTTATCATATGGTATATGCTCAGAAAAGAATAAAAATAGATATTCTTATCAGTGTCTAAACAGATATTCTTATTCATATCTCAAATTAGATATGAAAAAATAAAAATTATCTATGTCTATTAACATCCCTAACAAAATTATGAAGATTGATTTTGCTGGCATTTTACAAAATCAATAATATTTGGTTGAATATTAAATATAAATATACAAGTGCACTTACATCATAATTTATCATCAAATTAAGCAATAAGGAAGGACTGCATTTTCAGACATAAAGGATCAAAAATGTTTGTATTTTTTAATTTATTAAACAATTTCATTTTGAAACTGGACTCATGAGAAGCTGAAGCAAGCATTCACAAATTAATCACCTGTAAACATGTACTAGGAATCATACTAATATTTTGGTGCCAGGTGAAAAAGAATATGTTTAGGAAAAAAGAATGCTTGTTTTAAGTATTAAGAGAGATGTATGATATTGATACTATGGAACCTGAATATGATACAGCCTATAATTGTATTGAAATTTGAATCGTATAGCCTACAATAGCAGATATTATGCATATCTAGATTTTCCATTCAACATTACTTCTGATTCTAAAGAAATATACTCCAACCATTCATACAATAATCATTTTTAAAGAAAACAGATAGGAGATAAAGAAATAAAGTGTGCTGCAGAAAATAAACGTTTTATAAATTGTGTTAAACTAACAACCTCTCCCTGCCCCTTGAGGTGTTGCAGGTGTGGCTGCGGTGCCAGGCTGTGTCAGCAGGTAGCCGACAGGAGACAGGCTTGTCTACACCCAGGGCTCTGCCCGTGGACCTTGAATGGTTGATGGCTTGATATAGCAAAAGACTGGGCCCCCTGGGACGAAGCCAGAGCCACGGCAGAGCCTGGCAAGCTACCCGTGGTGTATTCAATATGCCCAAAACAGTAACAATAATGGACCTCATTTCCAATGAATGGAGACACAACTGGTGCCCACTCGAGCAAATCGATGAACAACAAGAAGACAAGTGACAAGTGACAACAACCTCTATTTCTTCAATTTTGTGCCTAACAGTGACAACTTGTTTTTTTTTTTTTGCTTATTTTAAGGTCACACCTGGAGGTTCTCAGATCATATTCCTGGCTCTGAGCTTAGAGATCATTAGGGCTCTTGTGGTTGTCTGGGAGATCCTTGGGGTGCTGGATAATGACCCCAGGTCCACTAAGTGCCAGGCAAACTCCCTACCTGTTGTACTATCACTCTAACATCAAGTGATACACTTTCCATACAAATGTCCGGTATTCACGTTCTCTTAATTAAACATGAAATATTTTGAGATAATTAATGTATATGTTTCATTAAAATCTCTTTGTTCCTAATTGTCCCTTAGATATCCATTAAATTGATAGATATAGATTCATTTGGAGTGATTAGACAAAAATTCAGCTATGAAAGTCAAATTAATGCCATCTCTTTCTTGAGTAGCTGTAGGTTGAGTGTGCAAATAGATTTGATTTCTCATAACAGAGCCTGAAAAATTATCAAAAGTTTAGGAGAGTTTGTTATAATGAAAGTTCTTTTATTCATTGTCCTCAGATACTTAATTTGGGAAATTAGAAAATCAGAGGAAATACAGGAAGAACTTTAATGCAATGGGCCTGGGAAAAACGTTTAGTACTTACTACAAAGTTTAGATCAATTCCAGAAATAAAAGGTCAATACATGTTCAAATGTTTCAAGAGAAGCCCAACATCTAAAATAGCTTTAGAGTTGAAATGTCTGGGATGGGGCTAGTTAAGTGTCATTAAAAATATGCTACACACAAGTTTCTTGTATTTTCCTGTTTTTGGATAATAAATAGCTAAAAACTAAGGTTAGTCATGTAAGATTGGTTAAAGGGATGAACGCATGAGCATATTTTGTCTGGTACTGTGGACCTGAATGAACTTATTGCTTGGTTGGAAGTATGCCAAAGCAAACAGAATCAAGAATCCTTAGATCTCAAGTCATGATGAATTAATAGAATACTCTGGGACTCAGAGACCCCTTTAGAGAAGAGATGAATCTATAGAAGCAATTGGAAGTTAAACAATGTAGTAAAGACGTCATTTTAGATCTCGGAACATCATTTTGTATCTATCTCTTTAAGGTTTACTCTTCAATGCAAGTAGAGCACTGATATAGTTTATTATAAAAAAAGTAAATAGTAATTGATCCTACACAACAAAGTTAACGCTGTGAACTAATATCAGCATTGCACAACTAGGACAAGGGCATTATCTTACAAGCAAATATGAGATTCTGTCTTGGGGAATATTCTCCAAAAATTATCCCGTAATGCCTTGCTTCTATTTTCTAGCAATTAAAAATATTAAAAAAAATCTAGCAGTTGAAACACTATCTTAGAACTATATATATTTTTTCGTAATATAGCTAATAATTTAGGAGGACTTATTTTGCTGACTTTTAACAAAATCAACAATATTTTCATTGAATAATAGTTATTAATATACAAGTTCTTCCTATTGTCGCACAGTCCATATCTGAGGCAATATGGTTATGTGTTTACTTTTGGGACTCTGGCAGTAGATTCATCAGTGAAATGGAATGATTTGCACAGAGCTGATGGGGAGACAAAAATCCCTTATTTTAGACTAAATTAACTTTCAAAAAGATTTTATAGAATGATTTACCACATCCTTTTCTTTAGACTGATTCCCAATATTTTAGTTTGTTCTGTTCTAGAAAGAATATTTAGAAAAGTGAAGTGGAAAGATATGAGAAAATTGAGATAAGAATCAAATTGACTGTCAGTTTAATTTTTTAAAACATATTGATGTCTTTACTTTTTTCTATTCCTTTTTCTATTACGTTTCTTCCATTGTTTGAGATTTAACATTGTCCTTCTCTAGTATGGTAATATAATCTCATATTGGCAATGATTAGTAGATTCACAAAGAATGAGAAGATATCACTACAGTGGACATTTGCTTTAGAAATTTTTGTGTTAAGTGCCACAAACTGTTATGACTTGAAAATTCTCAAATACTTGAGAATATTTTTGGATATTGATGATGCTCATTACTCTTATTTGTATAGATGCTTTGATGACACATATAATTAATACAATTTGACAACAGACAATCTTCCTTTCATTCAGATCTGACCTTTAAGGAAGAGAAATGTCCTGATAAATTTAGAGAAGAGGTAGAAAAGAGAGGAAAGAAAGGAAGGTTGTGGTTGGAGAGAGAAAGGAGAGAGGGAAAAGGAAGACAAACATAAATAATATTTAAACCAACCTAAAAGTATAACCATGCACAGTAGGATTGCAATCAGAGCACCAGTGCTGAGTCCCACAGGTAGAAAAATTGCTTCCACATTACAAGACAAGATGGTACCATCAGAGTCACATCTACAAACTCGTATAGTCATCGTATTTGTGCTGCTCTGAACAGGGTAACTGCTGTCTTCTATTACCACAGGGAGAAAATACAACTCTTGCTGCCTGCGGCTGTATCCATTTTTTCTGGTTTCAATTCCAGCTGTGTTGTCTACAAAACATGACATTCATGATTAGATGGTTACTATGAGCTTCAATTTCAATCTTAAAATTGGTATCTGTTAAACAGTGGGGGGGTTCGTCCTGAATCAGTAAAATACATCCACATCTTAATTCTCTTACATGATAAAAGTTTCCCAAATGTAATTAAATGCAATCAAAATAATCCTAAGGGAATGAAGAAACATTTATCTTGTATTGTGTAAGAATCTCATTTTCTATTCAGAATGAATGCTGAATAGTTTTCAAATCAAGGAGAGTATTGCTTTGATTCAATTTCTTTCTGCTATCAAAAAGTCATGGAGGAAAAATGTGATTCTATGAATGTTTCCAATAGGCCAGAATAATGAAGATTATAATATAATTAATTCATTACAGTTGAATGAATAAGCCTTCATTAAGAAATATTTTTAAATATGACAAATAAAACTTACTCTGTTAGATTAAAACATATTTCCCCCAATTTAAATCGCCAAATGGATAGAGTGTCAGGCACATGTTCACACAGGAGAAAATATGCTCTGAAACAGATTATCTAATTGACATTATCGTGACATTTAAAGACATTATGGTCAAATACAGCCTTTAGAGGATCATTACTGAATGATGTTACCATCTTTATAATGGACCATCCTTACCTATTCTCTGGGCTGCTGATCTAATTCCATCAACAAGCTGGCATATAAAATTGAAGGAATCAATCTATATTAAGTCTTAGAAACTATCTTTTTCCACTTCTTTCATCTACACAGACATCTTAATAGTCTATTAGTCATCTAATATCTAATTAGATGACCTAATTTTTAAGTCTATGACACTTAATAGTCAAATCTCTCAATAGCATCAGACTTAGCTTTATACACAGTTATTATCCTTTCACTTGGCGTGTAAGCCAAATTCTCTAAATGTAAATCTGAAATTATATGCATTTGTGTATAACTTTCAGCAATTTTCCAAGTCATAGATTTAAGGCAACAATCACTTCAGTGACTCATGACTTACAGGTAAAGTAAGCATATGATTTGTTTGTCCTGGAAAGCCCTATTTCAAGTGTGCTGTTCAGGTGAACAAAATACATAACATTGTTTGTTTCAATTTTATTTATTTATTTTTTGTTCGAGGCATACTCCTGGATTCAAACTGGATTCATACCCCTGTATTCAGGTGAACAAAATATATAAAATTGTTTGTTTCAATTTTGTTTATTTATTTTTTGTTTACTTCTGGATTCAAACTCCTGAATTACTCAGGGTGGTGCTCAGGGGATCATCTGGAATGCCAGGGATGGAAAGCAGGTGCAGTGCATGCAATTCAGCACCAGCTTGGCTCCATTTTAAATATGCTTTACTCTGAACAATAAAGCGTATTGTCTTTCACTTATACTTCATCTATGAGCCTGATTTACACAAGATGCAACACATTCTACCGAATTTATTTTCATGAATTTAGGAACTCTAGTTTTTTCCAATGAGTGTTTTATAGCAAAGTTTGTTTCTCAAACTTCATCTTTTGTCAAGAATCATCATCTTCATCATTTTAATTAACACCTTAACATACTATATTTTTTTACCAGCTTGGAAGTTAGTAAAATTAGCATTTTTCTACCTTTGTATTCAAGAGAGGTTTTTAAAGTTCTTATATTGTAGTTTACGGAAATTTAGAGGACATAAATCAGTTCAACATCATCGAACTAATAAAATCAGAACTACTGATGATGACCTAGTTTATAAATTTCAAACCCAGTGCTGTTCACAATTTGTAGCTTTAATAGTGGTAGTCGATATACCCAAAACAATAGCAATAATGGTCCCCATTCCCAATGATTGAAGACATTACTGATGCCTGCTTGTTGCTTGGGCAAATCGATGAACAATGGGAGAACAAGTGATACAAGTAAAATCATAGTAGTATTGCTCACATCGAAAGTCCTAATAGCAGCAGTGGATATTAGAAAGGCTGCTAGAAAGCTTAGGGCCTAGAAATCACGTAACTATGTAAGGGGGCTTGCACTGTGATCCCCAGAACTGCATTTGTTCCCTGAGATCTACGAAAAGTAATGCCTGTGTGCAGAGCCAGTTGTCAACCCAGAACCGAGTCAGATATGCCTCAACCCCTCAAAAAATAAATAAAAAGAAACCAAATATAAATATAAATACAGAAATAATGACAAATGATACCTAAAATTATTTTTAAAATATGTTTTATTCACTACATAACTGTATGTACAAACAATCTTGAAGTGGAACAAGTGATGTATTGAAACCAAGAAAGCATTTAATTTTGCAGATCGCTATTGTATACTTGCATCATTATGGAATTTTCCACCTTATCCATGAAAATAATTTACCTCATTACATTCAATCAATTTTGGTTAACTATTTAATTTACTGCTGAGCTATAGAATCCTGCATTTCTCATAGATGAATTACTATATTTCGTGTACTTTACTTTTGTTAGAATAGTATTGACTTTTACCCCTCTGCTACTGCACAGAGAGACATGGTAAGAAATAAAGTTGTATGTGGTTAAACTTACTTCTGAAGTCATGAACAGTAAAATTTGGTTTGATGGCAGCTTCAGGTGATAATCTAAAGGAGAATTGTTGCCCAGCAGGTGAAAAATCTCTGTCTGCTGCACTCACTGTCTGAATGATCTGGAACAAAATTGAGACAAAAGTGGGGGTCAATCAAAAGTTTAAAAGGAAACTTTATACATGAGATTCTTATTTATTTTAAGGAAGGAGCAAATAGAAATGGCATCGTGAGCTCTGTATTAGCGTACCAATTTTGATAGACAAGTTTTAGAAACAAACAACTAAATATTTCTATTGAATAACACTAAGTAGCACTCTCCCACTTGAGGATAGACGCTAATTCCAAATCAATAGCTGCATAAATAAAAAGCTTAATAGCATTGACATTTCTCACTATTAAGCAAAATAAAATTAAGATGTGGTTGCTTGCATTCTAATTTAGATGAAGTAAGTGTTTTTCTCCCTAAATTTGAAAGTGCTTAATGGAAACTAATCCCGATTTTTTTAAAGTCCTTGCAATGACAATATTTTAGTATACTTTGTATGTGTGTGTGCGCATGTGTGTGTGTGTGTATGTGTGTGTATGTGTGTGTGGGGATCGAATTTTATTTTTATCAATAAACTAAATGCCTAGCAAGAGAACTACACAGGATTTATATGTGATTTTATCATTATTTTATTTTGTTTGTTTTCCAAAATGCCTATGAATACAATTTGTGTTTTCATATCTTTTAGAAGTACCATCAAAGCCTTTTTATAATTTTTTCAGAATATTCATCTTGGAGGTTTTATCATTCATAGTGAGAATTCTGGATATATTTTTAACCTCCACATTCAGGAATCTGGAAATTAAGAATAAACAAACCAGAGTGCTTGGAGACGTCTTATGCACAGTCAGTGGAAGAGTTTCAGGAAGTTGTGAGAAAGTAGCCAAAGAAGAGCGGTGGCCACGTCATTTCGACTAATTTAGACCAAATTTGGACTTGCCTGAGGGGAGCTTTGCTTTCCAGATATTATATTCTGGTTTCTGTATCAAAGCTTAGATTATGTGATTTATAAATATTGAACATATGATTTGTATAGTATAAACCTTTCTCTTTCTTTTATTGATGGACAGTGCATAAATATACGTGTGCCTAAATAAATTGTAGTTGAGTAAAAATATGCATACTTTCAATATAATAAACAAAATCACTTAGGTCAAAGGTGAATTACTCTTATACATGTCTAAAAGTTCAGTGGCACTTTAGAGTTATGTTTTGTACAAAAAGTGCCCGGAAGGACACAAAATGTATGAAGGATATTTACTAGGAAATGAACCTTCAAATAACCTATGACTTTAAAATTAATTATAGATACTTCTAATATAATAACTATTCCAACTATTTAGCTCTTTAACTTACTAGATCATTTATTAAATAAACAATAATAAGAGCATTAATAGAACTCAATTTGCAAAAGATTTTTATCTAGAATACGTAAAGATTCAAACTGACACGAATGAAGTTCATAAATGACTTTAAAAATAAGTAATTTGGGGGTGAAGTGGAATATCATGGAAAATTTTTAAAAAATTAGTCAACTTTTGAAAATTTGAATTCTCTTCTATCTCCAAATAATCCTATCAGAACATTTATCAGTGCTACCATTTATGGGGATTTTATTATTTCATTACCTTAACAGTAACTAGTCTTATATTATTAAAATGATGGTTACATTTGTGGTGTTAAAACCTTAAATTTTTGTTGAAATTAATTTCTTTAATGATTCTGTATCTGAAAAATACACATGAATAGTATAAAAATCATGCAATTAACATGATAAAGGATCATAATGATAGAAAGCAAACCCACATGAAATCTAAAATTTTAACCGAAACTTTACAACAATGTGTAAATGAAATGTTAAGATTTCCTTTCAGAGAAATATCAAGTAATAAGTCAATAAAAAGAAAAAATAAATACAGATTTTTCATTACCCCAAATGCTTAATTCAAGTTCAACATAGACATAAGTGTTATGCATCTTTTAATGGACTTGAAATATTTTCTGTATATCTTTATAAATGCATTTGAGGAAAATAAGAAGTATTTTATAATAAGGCAATCTGAAGAGATTGTTGTAAGTCTTATAGAAATACCAAAGCAAAAGGAGAGAATATCAATGTGCAATTCCAGACCTTGTAGTAATGGAAAGTCATCAACACTTATTCCATCGTATTAACACTTTCATAATAAACCTGCACCTATTAATCCTGAGAGCCTAACATTTATGCTTTTATATCTGAAGACGTTTTAGGTGTCTGTATACACATAAAGATTGGCTGCATAATGTAAAGAACATGCATATCGTAGATATTTATCTACTCTTCATAAACAACCCGGAAAAGTACCTGTCCTGCTTTGGCGTTTTCACATACTGCTGTCTCATATGGAACCGATAACTCTGGAGGAAATTCATTGACATCTAGGACATTGATCAATATGTTGACTTTGCTAGCTAACAACGGGTTACCTATCAAAGTGAAAAAAATGTGATTAAAGAAATAGCCAGTTATTGCATTTTTTAGTGAGGTGTAACCTTTTAAATATTTCACTGATTTTCCATTTCTGTCGGCAAACACAGAAAACAGAGAGGTGTACATTATATGCTCAATCACCGGTATTTCAATTTCCTCACACTCTTAGTTATGTTGGTTCTGTTTCGGCTGCACACCTGGCAGTGCCCAGGTTTGCTCCTCAGCACAAAAGCCAGGTTAGGGTCCATTATTTGCTAATACTTTATTCTTTAGATAATAATACATATTTTTCTGTGTTTTACCTGCAATGTCAATGACATTAGGATAGACTTATTCACATTTTAGGACTATGACAAATAATTTTAGATTATCCTTGTCTAGATAATTTTAGATCATCACATTTTAGATTAGCCTTGTATCTTTGGCTAAGTTTCAGCTCTTTGATTTTAATTTAAGTCCTCTCTATGTTACAGAAAACAGGATGATTTCAGCTTCGCTTTAAACTATATAGTATTCCACTAGGTGTCTATATCACAACTTCTTCAATTTTTTCTTTTATTTGGCATATTTAAAAATATATACTACATATTACACACATATACATATATATATATATATATATATAGTGGCAAAAAATTGCATCAAACAATTCCACACCCTAGCTTTGGATTGTAAAACTATTTTCTAAGCAGGCCCTAGGGAGAGAGAGAAGGAAATGAGAGATGAGATTAGAGGTTACATAAGAACAGTATGGAGTCTTTTGGGCACACTTTGGTACTGTCATGTGGTAACTTGTACATAAATATCATAAACTGTGTAACTGTGTTATATAAAGTGCAACATTTTGTTTAGAAATATAACAAGTTTCCTACGATCTAAAAAAAAACTTGGTTTGAAAACTATCTCTGTTAAATCACAGCTCAAGTTTTAACCCTCGTCACTTGTCTTCCTGTTGTTCATCAATTTGCTTGAGTGAGCGCCAGTGATGTCTCCATTCATTGGGAATGAGGTCCATTATTGTTACTGTTTTTAGCATATTGAATACACCACGGGTAGCTTGCCAGGCTCTGCCGTGGCTCTGGGTTCATCACAGGGGGACCAGTCTTTTTCTATGCAAACCATCAACCATCAACTGTTGATATATTTTTTTGTGTTTTGCTCATTTGTTAAAGAATGTTAGAAATAATTAAACTAGCTATTTAAAGATCTAGCAATTCAGTTTCTTTAGTTAGCATAATAAAAAATTTATCTTGTGAAGTTTTATAGGTAAATTAATAACCCAAGAGGCGCTTCCCAGAATCAACACAACTCCATGCCTGGGGATAAAGATTTTTTTTTCTTTTTTAATATTTTATTGCACTACCGTGAGATATACTATGACAAAGATGTTCATATTTAGGTTTCGGTCATACAGTGTACCAGCACCCATCCCTCCACCAGTGCCCATCTCCCACCACCAATGTCCAGATTCCCTCCCCTCCCCTAGCCTGCCTCTATGGAAGGTTCTTTATCTCTTTTCTTTTTCTCTCTCTCTTTCTCTGTCCCTTCTCTTATATATTGTGGATTGTAATACATACACTTAGAGGTTATCATGTGTATCTTTTTTGCCTGTATTTAATGCTCAGTTATAGGTTAGCATTAGCACTTTCGACAATTATTAGATTACTGCTTCCTTCTCTGTCTTAACCTAACCTCTGACTCCCAATCATTTGTGGTAATTTCCACCTTTGACATGACCTGCTGACCCATGTTTCACCTGACCTTAGATATTGGTATCATAATATGTGTATGTGTGTATATATATATATATATATATATATATACATATATATGTCATGCAAATAAATGCAGTCATTCTATCACTATCATTATCTTCCTGTTAATCATCTATTTGCTAGAGCGGGCACCAGTAATATCTCCATATGTCCTGTCTCATGCTAGGAGAACTAAAAGGCATCCACTTGTTCCAGGAACATAAAGAGCCTCAAACCATTATATTATGTCATGGGAATGAATTAATATAAATGTTACTGTTATTTGGCATATCAAATACTACATGAGCAGCTTGCCAGGCTTGCCCGTGTGGGTGGCATACTGTTGTAGCCACCTCTAAATAAAGCATTAATTGATGAACCACTAGGCCGCTAGTAGCTGGGCTGTGACAGTCTGGTCTGCTGGGCGGAGTTGTGACAAGAGGGAAGTCCGGATGTGGAAAATGGCGGGCCCCATGGAGTGGGGGCGTCGTCTGGCTTGTTGTGAGGCTCTGGTGGGGTGGCAGGCCAGGGCTAGAACCCACCATGCCTCCCCGGACACCTCATGAGCAGCTGGGCACAGGTGTGCAGTCATTCTATATCTGTCTTTTTTCCTCTTGCCAATTTCGTTCAACATGATCCTCTCCATCCATTTATAGGCATATTTCATAATTTCATTTTTCCTTACAGATGCATAATATTCCATTGTATAAATGTACCAAAGTTTCTTTATCCAGTCATCAGTTCTCGGACACACTGGTTGTTTCCAGATTCTGGCTATTGTGAATAGTGCTGCTCTGAAAATGAAAGTGCAGCTGTTGATTCTGCTGTGTGTTTTGGGCTTCCCAGAGTATATCCCCAGGAGTGGTAGGCTGGGTCATATGGGAGCTCAATTTCTAGTCTTTAGAGGAATGTCCATATTGTTTTCCAAAAAAGACTGTACCAGTCCACATTCTGGGGATAAAGCTTTAATTCTAGAGACCTGATACAAAGTTTAAGGTAGTTGTCCAGCAATCTCAGCAACTGTGATCCCCAAAAAAATATTTGGTTTCCTGAGCATCTCCCTGAGCACATGGTCACATGAGTATCTTGGGCATTGCTGGATAACAGGTTCCCCCAATACACACACAATGATTAAACTTAAATTTAACCTTTAAAATTCCCAGTGCACTGATCTCTCAACATAGTTCCTATATTAGATGAGTTGAATGCTGAATCTGTCTGCTATATTATATTCCTCTATAAACCTCTTAGAATTTTATGTTTGCTTTTTAAGAATAAATTAATAACCTCACACTATAATAGATTATATAATACTTAACACGTCTCTTCTAAAGCAATTTACTGAAAAATTAAAAAATAATTTCAAGTGTTTAGGGTATTCACACTGAATTACATAATTTTGTAGATCTAAATATACCATATAGGAATATTAACTCTATAATTATAATTGTAATTATAATTCTATATTATAATATATAATTTTATATAATTTTATATTATATATTTTATATATTATATATAATATAAACATTATATACAATACTTATGTTTTAAAATATATTATATATTATAATTCTATATTATAATATAGAATTCATTTCTAAAAAGTATATCAAAGGTAAAAAGCAATTAATATAAAAATTAATATTGGTCATTGGTCACTATTTGAAAAAATCAATTCAATTTTCTCAAATTATTTACTATATAAGTTGTATTAAGCATTACATTTAAAAAACATTAAATAACTGTGGAAAACCATCATAAATAGTACATAGCTAAAACCACATTATAGAGCTCTGCTTCTGTCTGCACTCAATAAAGTAGATTTAAGTTAGAGATTTTGTTAAGCAAGTTTTGCATTCCTAATCAATCCAGAAATTATAAAAGGAAGGAAATTAATTAATAAACCATTGCAGAGATACAATCCACCTATATTCAAAAGCACATGACCCAGCGTAACTTTTGAAAGTCTTATCGCTCAACTGGGCACAGTTAAGTCCGTTTTTTTAATATTATGTGTGCATCTTAAAAAGAGAGTGAAAATGTAACTTTTCACTAAAAATTATAAGTTGAAAGCGTAAAGTTGGATTTTGAATAGAGGTATTCTCATACCAAAGTCCATGCTCAGGAACTCTATTATATAATGTACAATAGAAAAAATTAACAATTATATAGCCACTTAAAATTAGAGCACTAATTCATATTGCAGATGAGAGCGGAGTAAATTCAAAAAGATAATTCAACCTATTCAACTTCTCTACAATGCAAAAATCAGCCTCCATTTTTCTGTTTCACTGGGGACATAAGGTACATGTGATGAAACCATATGAGAACTAATTTTTTTTTCTCAATTACAATTTTAAGTTAATGTGAATTTGGGATCTTATATGAAGGTGATAAAACTACATTTACTTAAAATAGAGGTTTACATTTATAGCATATAAGCATATCATTGTAATTAGTTTAAGTCATTATATATATGAAATTTTCTTTTTATATGTCAAATTTTTTGTCCTTGTACAATGCAGAATTAAAATGCCTGAAAGAATAACATACAAAAATATTACTATTGTAATATCCTCTTATTGTAATTGTTTATCAGTGGAATTATTTTGATATTTTAGCTTAGAAAGCCATTGTTTAAGATTTTTCTGTACACTGCAGGATTTGTATAATAATCAAAAATTAACTTACTCTTCATTATTGTGACTATTTTGAAATAAATGTGAAAAGAATGACAGAAGAAAAACTAGCAAAAGCAGCATAGTTGTGCTGTCAAAAATGATTGAGGAGCTTTCATTATTACATTATTCTCTTGTTCATATTTTAGATGTAAAACAATCATAATTAAAGGTTCAATACACATGTATTTAAATAGAAGATGTGGAAGAAAAATACCTTTGGTCAAGAATAACTGCATTTAAATAATCATTGAATTTTTATAAGAACAAATAAAAATTTCTTATAAAAATTCTATAACAGAAAATCTATAACACACTTTGCAGTGAGTTTGCGGATTACCTCCCAAGTGGTACTCAGTAGGCAAATGAATGAGCCTTTGGCAATACTTAGACAACTTACTAGTGGCTCAATGCATCGATGCAATGTGACACCCTCTATAGTGTGGAAATTACCTTTCCACCTCAGAATTACTAAGGAGACTTTGAAATTACAATTACAAACACTAAGTTTCACCATTTGTTTTAAATGCACTGAAAATTAGTTTTCTTTCTCATGCCAATTTTGATGATTTGTGTCATTGTAGGAATGTCCACACTTCATCTGTATTGATGAAAATGTTGGCTTAATTAATAAATTTTAAGTAATATTTGAGTTCATGCATTATAAAATTGCGATCATGCTCTTCATTCTGGGAGTTAATTTAATCCATTACGATATATTTTAATAGACTATTAATAAGGCAATTCTTTTTTTTTCCTTTTTTGGGTCACACCCAGCAATGCTCAGGGATTACTCCTGGATCTGCACTCAGGAATTACTCCTGGCTCTGCACTCAGGAATTACTCTTGGGGGACCATACGGGATGCCGGGATCAAACCTGGTCAGCCACATGGAAGGCAAATGCTCTACCTGGTATGCTATCGCTCCAGCTCCATTAAGGCAATTCTAACTCATTAATTTTGATAACTATGAAAATTGAGTTATTATTAAGAGATAGGTAAAGAACTAGTGAATATTTTTTAAAAAACATAAGAGATAATAGTGTTATGTATCTGTTATTTCGAGTTCTAAGCTACTATTAGTTCATTATTCACTAACTTATATTTAATATTAGAGATCAACATAATAAACATTAGCTATCAATTATATTGAGTTAAAATGGTTAGACAACTATTCAACATTGTGCAAAATATTGGTAATTTGATATAATTTTGTAATTTAAGCCACTCAAGTTTTTTATGTATCTAAGCTCATTTTGAATTTTCTTCTTGATACTTTTGAGAATTATTTTACTCATTTTTTTTAATTTTATATATATATAGTATTCATACAGAACCAATTTTAACATATTTTATAATTGTTGAGCAAAAAATTATATCAGAGTTAGAAAGGAAATAAAATAAAATGTGATTAAGTGAACTATAGCTGTGAAACAATTCTAGGGGCCAGAAATATAGTACAAAAGCGGAGGTTAGTAAATGGTGCAATATTCTACAGTTTGATCAGAGGACCATACAGACCCACAGCCACCAAGCCATCAACTAGGGAAAGAAAAAGGTCAACAATTCCAGCTCTTTTAACACACCATCAACATTATTGATTGTTCATCAAATGTAATCAAACAAATTAAAGGGCGAAATTTCTCCACTCTAGAAAAAGCCCTGCTCACTCTTACAAAGCCTCTCTCTCTCTCTCTCTCTCTCTCTCTCTCTCTGTTACTCTTCTCTTGTATTTCTCTAAATTTCTTTCAGTGAAATCCATTTGATTTACTTTAAATACACGATTGAATGAAATAAAAATGCAAGTGTCTGGGATATAGCATGATGGTTAGGTGGCATGTCTAGTATTGTCTAATCTGTGCTCAATACATGGTTCGAAACAGCTGATCTTCCAGCATTGCCTATTTCAGACTGGAGTTCCCTAAGCACTTGATGGCTCTCCCTAGCAGCACAGTTTTTGGGGGTAGGGGGCACACATATTCCTTTTTACTGCAAGACTTGAACAGCACATCATATTAAAGGACCCGACATCCTGAGGATTTCTCTGGAAGTGCCTCTCCAAATAAATAAACAAATAAGCATCTGCACTATTAATAAAACTATTTTAAAATAGTAAATGCAACAGTATGAATGGCTAGAGTTGCTCCTTGACTTGGGGGCTTGTTCAATATCAGAAAATCAAGGGGGTGAGGTAACACAGAGGCTAAATCACTCACTTTACATGCAGTGGACGGGTTCAGTCTTGGGCATCCCATACACACCTGAGCCAACCCAGAGTAAGATCCGAGCACAGCTGATGTGACACCTCAAACAAACCAAAGCCCCAAGCAAAATAAAAGAAAAATATGGGAAAGTTTAACAGAAAGCAACTGACTATGCAAGCTTATAAAAGCAATTGTAGAATTTTGTATTGCAATATTTATATCATGAAATAGTAATTTCATACTGACCTTTATACAAAATTGTTACTTGCATTATCCTGACCTAAAGTTTCATGTACAGCTCTATATACCAACCACTATAAAATTGACTACTCAATAATTTAACGCCAATGTAAATAATATACTTGCATATAATATTTTTCTAAGATATGTAATTTAGCAGACCAAGTCACTATTATCTTTTGGGGCTGCACACAGTGGTGCTGAGGGGTTCCTCTTGGCTCTGCATTTAGGAATTCCTCCAGGAGGGTCAGGGGACCTTATGGAGTGCAGGAAGTCCAGTGCAGGGCAGCTGAGCAAACCAAGTGGACACTTGATAAAATAAAAATAACACAGTGCTATTATTACTGTGTCCAAAGTCACTATTCCTATAAATCTATTTCACAACTATTTTAACCTAAATAATGAAAGTGAATTAAAAATAGTGTCTCCAGTATTCTTTACTTTACCATTTAAATATCCCCCTCTAGATTTAGAAATATCTGGCTGCTGAACATTGCTAGTAATTTGTTGGAGTGAATTTTTAATGCTTCTATACTATAAGAATTCTCAAGATTGGTATCATAAAAACAGCAAAGCAATAATGCATTAAATAATTATTAGGGTCTAATGAAATGATTTGGATCTCCAACAACAGTAACACTGATTAATGACTCCTTTTTAATTAAGTTGAAGTTGTTCAATCATTGTACCATTTCATTTCTCCCGAGAATATTTGTGGAAAGGTCACAGCCAATACATAAGCGACTTCCGTCTGTAATAGGTAGACTTGCACAGTTTTGTTTTCTTGGCAAAGCAAGTGTGAGCTATTTCTTTCTCAGTCATTCACTTTGATGATAGTTTTCTGCTCAACTGGCCAGCTTGGTCAATGGAAACAGCCTTGGCATTAGAATATGAATACATTTTAATTTTAAGCTCTGTGAATTCAAACAACAAAATGTCTACAATAAGCTAAATTTATTGCGGATTCTTTAATTACTAAATATTATGTATAAAATTTTTTTTTATTCTTTTTATTTACAGAGATGAGTGCTTCCATCTTGAATGCTCTAAAATCTACAGAAGCTTAGAATATTCTTAATTGGATGAAAGGTAGTCTTTAAATAATGGGTTTATAATATAAATGTGTATATATGTATATACACACAAATGCATGTATGTGTTATACATATCTATATCCATTATTATATCCTTCTACCTTTCTATCTTTAACTGCCAATATAGACAATTTGCAGTTGCAGACTACATGTTTCCCAGGAAGGGACAAGGAACAGGTAGGAATACATACACCACTGTTTCCTTGTATGTATTCAGGTAATATTTATTTTCAACAAATTGGAGTGGCATTAAAGAAGTGTTTCATTCACATTGAATGAAATAAATTGAAACAATCACAGCAAAACAGGATTCCCTGAAATTGAATAATGTGTTTTCTCAGATCAGCGACACGCCTAAAATTCCTGTCTCCTTCCATTTCCAGAGTTAAAGGTGGGAAGTTCAGATTGGACGTACCAGTCTGGAAACATCACGTCCTCTCCTGGCACGATGAATTTAAAGTCCTTGTCAAGCACTGGATATAAAGGGATGTTCCATAGCTACAATTCAAGAGACTGATACGATACCTGCAGAGTTTCATCACAGGTAAGCGATGGGAGCCTGCCATTTCTCTCTGAAAATATGTAAGTTGTTTGTGCGTATTAATAGGCAGGCATAGACTATATTAGCTTTCCGATGAATAATATTACACAAGGACAAAGACTCTATATAGGAGAAAATATCTTTCTACGATCTTTATGTATTCTGATTAGGAATACTGCTTTTTATTTTCCAAAACAGTTCTTTCACAACTTTCAATTAATTTATTGCAAACCTCTAAATATTGAGAGAGTTGCAATAGAGATTTATTTCTTATTTCTCTTTCTGTGATCTCATTTTTTCTTTTTGCTTATCTATGAGCATATGTTGATTATCTCTTTGGAGGAAAAATATAAAGAAAAAATAGACTGAGATACCACCTCCTATATCTTTGAATAGCTATTGTGTAAACTATTATAAAGAAATAGCAAGCGCTAAAGAAAATGTGGAGGATGAAATTATTCTACTGTGTGAATGGGATATAAATTAGCAGAGCCATTTGGAAACCACTGTAGAAATTCCTCCAATTACTCAAATAAAATCTCAGATAATTTAGATATTATACTTCTAGGTACTTATTTAAAAATAATATAATAGTGCAAATTATAGCATGTGTAAGTTAGGTCCTGACTTGAATACTAAAGTAAAAAGAATAACTATTTGGGACCGGAGAAATAGTACAGTGGGTAGGATGTTGCCCTGGCATGCAACTGACCTGGGTTCAATCCTTAGAATCCTATATGCTCCATGGCACCACCAAGAGTGACTCCTGAATACAAAGCCAGGAGTAACCCCTGAGCACCGATGAGTATGACCCCCCCAAAAAAGCAAAAATAAAAATACTATTTCAAAGATAAATCTATATTTATGTTTATCACAATATTATTTACAAAGTCCACAGTTGCTAGCAGCGTAGATGTTCATATACTAGCCATAGTAAACTATATAATCTGGAGAAACTTTATACTGTAGGATAAGTTTTGGGCATGGGAATGATGCAATGTGGCTAAGGGATGTGTGGAAATGCATAACGTGGTGTTCATTTCTTTATTGATATGTCAAAAGTCTTAGTAAGTCAGTTGTATGCAATCTTCTAGATGAATTAAAGACAAGTAAAACTTAAGACAAGTAGGGGATGAATACAAAAGCAATGAACAGGTTATGACAAAAACCTTATGATGGGGGAAAAACATACAAGAAGCATGAACTGAAACTTCAGAAAAACAGAGACTAGGACTCCTAAAATCAAGACTGATGATCTACTTCCTTGATGGTATATCCACTCTGAGACCTGATAGGGCAAAATCTTCTCAGCATCCTACTGAAAAGGGGTCAATTTGGAGAGTCGTTAAACAGACAAAGCACAGGGAAGAGAAGAGCCTATTACATATCTATTTAGCACGCATAGATGCAAGCACTTCCTCAGAGGCAAGAGTGCATAGCACAAAACTGAAACTGACACCCCATATTGTTAACCCACCCAGCAGGTCTGTGCCAAAGAGCCCTAAAATAAAGGAGCTCTATCATGTTTACGATGGGTGTCAATATCAAGTTCTTTAGAGAGTGGGATTACAAAAAGTCTGTATCACTGTATCACTGTCTTCCCGTTCATCATCGATTTGCTCGAGCGGGCCCCAGTAACATCTCCATATGTCCTGTCTCATGCTAGTAGAGCCCAAGGCATCTGCTTGCTCCAGGAACATAAAGAGCCTCAATCCATTCGAAATGAGGTCTATAATTGTTACTGGTATTTGGCATATATATCAAATACAACACGAGTAGCTTGCCAGGCTCTGCCGTGCAGGTAGCATACTCTTGTAGGCATCTCTAAGTCCAGCATTTATTGATGAACTGCGCGGCCACTTGCAGCCGCGCGAGCCGGGCACTGATAGGCTGGTCTGCTGGGTGGAGGTCTGACGAGAGAGAAGTCCGGATGTGGAAAATGGGGGCCCTCATGGAGTGGGGAGTTGTCTGGCTTGTTGCAAGGCTCTGCTGGGGTGGTGGGCCAGGACTAGAACCCACCATCCCTCCCGGGAGCCTCGTGAGCGGCTGGTCACAGGGAGAGCCAGTAGCAGCTCTGCCCCATGTCTGCGAGTCTCTGGACTGGCATACCTGAGCCGGATTTAAGAAAGACTGCTGCAGGGGTGGAACTCGATGAGCTGGGTGCTGATAGGCTGGTCTGCTGGGTGGAGGTCTGACGAGAGAGAAGTCTGGATGTGGAAAATGGAGGCCCTCGTGGAGTGGGGGGTCGTCTGGCTTGTTGCAAGGCTCTGCTGGGGTGGTGGGCCAGGGCTAGAACCCACCATCCCTCCCGGGAGCCTCGTGAGCTGCTGGTCACAGGGAGAGCCAGTAGCAGCTCTGCCCCATGTCTGCGAGTCTCTGGACTGGCATACCTGAGCCGGATTTAAGAAAGACTGCTGCAGGGTGGAATTCAATGAGCTGGGCGCTGATAGGCTGGTCTGCTGGGTGGAGGTCTGACGAGAGAGAAGTCCGGATGTGGAAAATGGAGGCCCTAATGGAGTGGGGGTCGTCTGGCTTGTTGCGAGGCTCAGCTGGGGTGGTGGGCCAGGGTCTCGAACCCACCATCCCTCCCGAGAACCTCCTGAGCGGCTGGTCACAGGGAGAGCCAGTAGCACAAAAGTCTACACATAAAATAATTAAGAGAACACTCCAGGATGCTGTACATTCACCTGGTTCACTTGTAGTGACGACCAATGGAGCACCTTAGAGAATCAGATAGAAATTTATGCATTTTTCCTCCCTTATCCTTTCCACAGTAAAAGGCTGGAGAATCTGTTCCCCCAATAAACTGCTAATCAAAGCTTTAATGTCTGAGCATATGGAGAGACACCCTTTGATCAAGCTATGTACCAAACCTCTAAAAAATATTGATTTTAATAGGGATTTTAGTTTGATTATAGTTTATATAATTATAAATTATATATCAATAATTTATCAATAATAAATTATAAATCAAACTATAGATTATAGTTTGATTATAATTTGATTACAGTTGATTATAGTTTGATTATAGATTGATTTTAATAGCTATTATATCAGTTTGTGGTTGATTATCTGAGCAGGATTTTTCTGAGTAAAGTTAAATTGCACTGAACAATGACAAAGTTGACTTTTGGTTTTGAGCTAGAAATAGCCTGAGCTGGAGCTCCGGAAATGTCATCATGACATGCTCAGCATGCCAGCGGGCATGCAAGGCAGACTGACAGGCAGGGAGCTGTACTTGTCAGTCTGTCCACCAGCGTGCGGTCACTCTATGATGGGCACCTCCAGTTGTCTTCATACAAGGCACGCAAATGTAGCCAGAGGTAAGGCAGAAAACAATGTGTGTTCTTTTCCTGTAGGTTTACCTTTATCATCTAAATAGCCTAAAAGGATTAAATCTTCTAAGGATGCAAGGCCTGGGAATAAGCTTCTGAATATTTATGCACAGTGGTATCTGTCAAAAAATAAACAAACATCAGATTGATTCCCCCTTTGGAGTTGACCCGATTAAATATCCTCAGTAGAGATTGTAACACTGTACACTGTGAAGTGAAATTAACTGCCAAAATATTAGTATCAGATGCACAAAATGAAGTTAAAAGAAAATGAAAGGCAATATAGGCATTAGTGGTCTCCACATATCTTTCACGGTCCTCTAAAGAGAGCTGGTAAAATGCACTACGCTGAAAGCAGCCACACCCAGTAGCCAAACAACATTACTCTGTCTGTCATTTTGGGATTTTTTTGTAAATAACTTTGATGGTCCAGTTGAACTTACGGAATTTTAAATGACTCTGAGAGGACAAGGTTCTATTCTAGGCTCCAATGATAGTATGGTGGGGAAGGGGTTGCTTCAGGTCTGATCTCAAGTACCCCATAAGTGTTCCCAGAGCCTGCCAGAACTGATCTTTAAGCCAGAGTAAGTATCAAACACCACCAGCGGTAGCCTATACCCAAACCTAATATATGTATTTTTGATACAATAATCTCTTCTGAATCAAGGAGAACCCAGTAGAGTCGGCCTCAGGTCCACCGATTCTGATACACTCTGTAATGAATTGCTTTCCAAAGGTTGATATATTCCACACTGTTATCCACAGATGATGCCTTCTAATAGAAGAGGGCATGAAGAATGATGATTGTCTTTCTAATTTTCTCTTCAATTTCAGAGAAGAAACACTCCAGAATGTAGAACTTTAGGTGATAATTATTTCCTCCTGTCGGCGAGGGATCAGGCTTCCACAGGACCGGGGTGTAAGAGCTCTTCAAACCCCTCAAGGGTTCTGGGGGTCACAGCACAGAAATTGAATGACCCAAAGAAATGTGTTACTGGACATGCATGCAATCAGACCAAAAAGCTCACTGGCTCTGTCGCAATTCTCTGGACTTATCTGGGAGGAAAAGGAACAGATTTCTGAGCTTTCCCAGGAGATCGCTCAGCTATCAGTCCAAAAAATGAAAAAGACTTCAGCAGGGATTCGTTAAGGGATGCTAAATCCAAAGAAACGCAGTGTACCATTCATTTCATCCATTCCATACTTACTAACTTTACTGCAATTATGGAGAAATTATACTGCGCGGTGCTTTCTCTGTCTAGCAATTCATTAGTGGCGATGGTGCCTTCGGTGCCGTCTATTGTAAAGTAGCTGTCCCGTCACTCTTCCAGTCTATGAAGTACCTGTTCATGAGAAGAGCAGATGCAAATGTGTGATGATTACACATTAATCATAATGGCAGCCCAGCTAACTTGACACTGCTCCTTATTTTTATCCCCGTAGCTATTACCAACCTTGCAATAAAGAAGAGTGTAAATGACAGCTTCTTTATTGCAAAGTCAGTATGCTCAAGGGGAAACTGAAAATAATGAAAGATTTAGTACTCCTGCTGTTCATATTATTTTTTGGGTCTTGACACCTTGAAAGCTCAGCGGAGACTAAAATTCTAAAAGCTGACCATGGGTTTCTACAACCTGCTGAATATTAAAACTTTTCAAGCAGTGAAAGAGTTTTTAATGGCAGCTGTGGGAAGAGAGGGGTGCCAAAGGCGCCTGGAAATGGCTACAAAGAGCTTAGACCAGAGGTAAAATCCTTGTTTCCTTGGGTAATAAAAATAACATTTTGGAACTAAAGAGATATTTTTGTAACTGACAATGAGGTAATCATACGGAATTTTTTTCCTCAGATACATATAAGAAGGTCAAAACTCTCTTACTACTCTCTATTCGGGTACCTTTCTAAAAAGGAAAGAAAATGCTCTTGACTAATATTATATATTAATCTTTTCCCTATTTCTTGATAATACCAGTTTATTAAGCATGAAACTAACTAAAACTATAAGGAAATAAATACCAAAACAAGATATTGATTTCTTTGCTTTTAATTGATTTTTAATTTATTAAAATTTAATTTTAATTAATTGAATTTTTATTAAGGGATTGATATTCATGCAGATATGCCTAGTTGAGCTTCAGGCAGACAATGTTGTCGACATTGTCAATGTGACCCAAAGCATCTACAGTTGTACCTCAGGTCCTCGCGTCTGCCTCTGGCCCTGCCTGGCTCCTTTTCGTACTCTGCAGAACCCGCCCACTGCCAGTCTCATTCCGGCCCTTTCATCTTATTTATATCTTCTCGGGATAAGGGTAATACAGGAACTCCCCCACCCCACCCATGCTACTTTGACTTTCCACATGCAACTATTCTATGTCTCGGTGCTAAATGACATCATCTGGTATTTGTCCTTCTTCTGTGTTATTTTACAATATGTAATATCATTCAGTTCCATTCAAATTGCAGAAAACTTCAAGGTTTCATCATGCTTGCAGCTGGATAGTGTCCCATTGTACATAGGCATGTATTTAGTGTTCACTCGTCGGTCAATGTTGATTCTACATCCTTGCTACTGTGAAAAGTGCTAAAAGCGCTGCAATAAATAACCGTGTGCAAACTTCCCTTCAAACGAATGTTTGTGTGACCAGGGAGTAGAAATCAAGAAATGGAATTGCTGGCTCTTACGGCAGCTCTTTTTGTATTTTTATGAGAAGTAACCATACAGTTTTCTTTAGGGTTGTACCGGAAAGAAATCTTAGAGTGGAAAATGAGAGTTTCTCTCTCAACACACCCACCAAAATGAATTGTGCCTCGTTTTCTTTGTGCTTATGCACCTTATTTAATGGTAAAGAGGAAATTTCATTGTCATCTTGATATGGATTTCACTAACAATTCATGATGTAAGCATTCAAAAATATACTTTAAAAAACAAATATTTGTCAACTTATTTTTCTAAAATATTGTCATATTATTATGGCAAACAAGTTATTTTAATAATAAAAATGTTTTTTTAGAAGTTTAACATATGATAGATATATGGTTTTAAATGTTTTGCCTAATACACATATACATAGAAAATCCACACAAAAACCCTAACAACGAATCATTCGTTCAGGTTATGGGAAAGAGGTCTATACTTGTTACTGTTTTTTGGTATATCAAATATGACATGGGTAGCTTGCCAAAGTCTGCCATGTGGGTGGGATACTCTTGATTTAGCATCTTCAGAATAAGGATTAAATGTATAATGATTGTTCCTCAAAAAATATATAACATATAATGTATATGTAAGGTTAATTTTTTTAAATTTATTTTTGGGAACCACATTGAGTCATTGGGCTCTAATTCAGTATGCAAAGTCTAATTTTTAAGGTGCATTATCAGTCCCAATTTGCCAATTAAATGAAATTATAAAAAATAGAATTTGTGTTTTGCAGTTTTATTTGATGAGTGAAGCTGACGACATTTGAAAAGATGTTTATAGTCTATAAATAATTAGACATGTCTATAATTTATGCACATAAGCACCGTGACTTTGGAACAATCCTATGTCAAAAATTGAACTGAAATTTTAAAAATAAAGGACTGACTTAAATTGCACAGGCTACTTGGGAAAAGAACAATTTTATTATTCTTCTGTAAATGAGTTTTCACAAATGTCTTAAAAGTTTTATTCCTTTCATTAGGTAAGCATTACCCTTAAAATTGTTTCTTCTAATTTGCCTAATACCTTTCTCACAGTTAATGGAAAAGCTAACTTTGACCTTCTAAACTTAAGACATTTTATAAAAAAGGCCTTGATGGTTTAGAGTTATTCTAAGAGTATCGCAATTCATTTTTATGCAATAAAGATGTGATAAGAATGATTCAGGCCAACTCAGAAAATGCATTTTGCTTGACTATTGCATTAAAAAAGACTTAATTCTTTTTTTTTCTTTTTTGCTATGTGGCAGATAATAAGAATAAATTCAACTTGATAGATTT
This sequence comes from Cryptotis parvus, assembly GCA_021461705.1. Taxonomy (NCBI): domain Eukaryota; kingdom Metazoa; phylum Chordata; class Mammalia; order Eulipotyphla; family Soricidae; genus Cryptotis; species Cryptotis parvus. Next base: position 55,601 of record JAJIBD010021727.1, read on the forward strand.
CGAAAACCATGTAACTGAGCACCTATTCCATACAGCAATACTGAAAAAGCAGTTGATTTGTTCATAATGTACAACTGATTTATTTATTCCTTAGAATAATAATGCCTGTGTTAAAATTCATTAGACAGTAGTTGCTAATTTTCAGTTAGTTTAGTTGGACAAGATACATGGGGGCAGAGCTGCTACCGGCTCTCTGCTGATCATGAGGCATCTGTGAGGGAGGGCGGCGTGTTCTGGCTCTGGCCCGCCATCCCAATAGAGCCTTGGAAGAAGCCAGAAACCCCCCACATACCAAGATGGCAGCCATTTTCCACAGCTCGTCATTTTCCACAGCTTGTCATAAAAATTAAAAATGACTTGTTTACGTTTAGAGAAACAAATTACATATTTATATTTTTGACCAATATATTTTCAATTAGATCTACTCTAACTATTGCTTGTATTATGTCAAATATCATTATTTGTACAACACAGTTGGATATTAACTCTAGCAGCCATGGTCTGTTTTCATGAAATATACAATTTTAACTAGAGTTGTTTTCCATTTAAGACCCCTTAGCCATGTTATTTGATTAAAAATATTCATTTTTCAGTTGTCTCCAATAACTAAATTTCTATTATATTCTTCAGAAAATGCTTCTCAAATTCTTCTTAATGAAATTAATGTATCTTCTCTTATGACATGTATATTATTAAAATTATTTATAATCTCCTACTTAGGTAAATTTATAAGTTTGATCCTATTTATTGTATATTTCCAAAGAAATTGCATATGTGCCAATTATATTAAAGCAAATAATCATCTAACTATAAAAGAATAATATGAACTTTTTAAATAAATGTGACTCTACTCTCAAATCATGAAGAAAAGATGAAAAGTTATGAAATTCTAAAGTATAATTTCCTCTTCATTTCAAACATAAGCAACTAGAAACTCTAGCAGGGAAAAGGTAAACCTAGAAAGTTCAGGTTACTAAAAATAAATGATTTTGACCTAGATACTCTGATATTTTCAGGCATTTCTTGAAGAAAACCGAGAGAGTATAAAACCCAGGTCCTAAGAAATAACATATGCAGTTAAAAATTGAGATTATATTTTATGTTATTCAAAATAAAAGTGAATTTTTTGAGAAGACCCAGAGATATGAATTACAGTTATAAGTCTCTATCAAAAATGCATTGACTCTTGTCAATAATTCTGTAGTTAATATCTAACTCTTAAGGGACTTTGTGGTAGTGAACAGAATGAATCCTGGCCTGTATCTCCTGAGTCTCTGTGACCTCTCCCTGGGTATCCCAGACCAAGGAAGGCCCACCTGAAGAGCTCTAGCTACCAGGGTACCTAGATGTGCCAGTAAAAGCTGACTGACACTGGCATTTTTGTGTCATCCATTTGCATCAAGGCCTCCAGCCCTGATCTTGCCTTGTGGCTGCACCGTTGTCTCTAACCTCTAATCCCCCTCCGGAACTGCCCCTGAACCCTAGACTTCATGGACACTAATTTGTCAGGGAAACAATATCCCCCAAGCCCTATCCATTCCACGGGTTCTTGAGTCATATACATATGCTCAAATATGACTATTCTAACCATTCTATAGATATAGAAATAACAGATACTGAACTGAATGACCAGTGAAATAATATTAAGGGTCCAGAAATTGTTAATAGATTATGAGAAATACTTATTTTATTTATTTATTCTTTCAATTTGCACAAACCAATTGTATTTCCATATATTAACAGAAAACTAGAAATTAAAATGTTATAAAACAAGATCTTCAATAGCATAAACCATTTAGGATATAAGCTGTCATGCCAGATATGCTCTTGAAGTCCTGTGGTTGCCTAAATTCCTTTAAGATGGTACTTTTACACTTTAGAAGTATACAAGGATATTTCCAAGTGGGCCTGATACGTGATTATACATCAGATTGAATACAATATATCTGAAACCTTATTTCCTACTACACAGAGCTTTAAAGGGCTTGGAAGAGATTTTCAAAAAATGTGAGACAAAGCCAGATTCTGTGTGTGTGTCCACATAGGTGATTATATATTAATAGAGATGTGTGGTCCACATTTCCATGGATTTTTTAATTTATATATTTCATTTTCGAGTTGGAAATATTTCCTTTATGTGCATCAATTTTGAGTTGCTTTATCTTGTGGATTACGTGGTAGGATGAACCTTTAGGAGGACTTATTTTATACCTGAGATATACGAGATCTGAAGTTAAAATCATAGCACTCACCTATCTTTAGGATTATTGGCGGAAAAGGTTTTCGTGTTCTCTAGCATTCATGGACAGAAGTCCTGGAAAATTACTGAGCTCAAATAAATGTCAAGTGTCATCAATGAAGAACGGAAATCAATGTTTCCTACAATGGCCATAGAACTAAAGCAATCACTGGAAGAGACATTCAACAAACTTAAGATGAACTTAGCTGGGGCCTCAAGGAGTCCATGCAAATATAATTGAAGGAGTTAATAATGTAAAGGTCAAGTCACAAGAATAGAATTCAGCATAGAGAGAGCCAATTTTGTGACACTGAAGACAAAATATTAGCCATCACCAATAACGAAGCAAAAAGAGAAAAGAAATCGAAGGGAATGTAAGATCTGTGACACTTAATAGCAAGAAGAGTAATTTTTAAATCATAGGAATACAGGAGAGGAAAAAATGGGGAAAAAGCTGGTGGAAAAAAATAATAGCTAAGAACTTTCCTGATATCTTGAGAGTCTCCTGTACAGACTCAAGAGGTCCAAAGAGTACGAAGCAAAACAGACTCAAACCAGAGAATGCCAAGGCACGTAGTAATAAAAATGGTGAAATAAAAAGACAAGGAGAGACTACTGAAAGCAGAGAGAAAAAACCCTTAAGTATAGGAGAAACAGCATGAAAGTCCCAGCTGACATTCCATACAACATCATACAAGTCAGGAAATAAATTAATGCCACGTGCACTGGTGGAGGGATGAGTGTTTGAACACTCCGACTGAAACAGCTTTGGATTGCCCTATTGCACGTTAATTCAATAAAAAAAAAATCAAGAAGTGAATGGCATATTCAGAGTACTGAGTGAAGAAAAAAAAATAGTTTAACACAGGGTCCACTACCCTGCAAGGCTATCATTTAGACTTGCTAGTGGGGTCCGAACCTGTTCAGACAAACATGAGCTGACAGTCTTTGCGACAACTAAACAATCCTGCAAGAATTCCTGAAAGGCTGCTTAAAAGCATTAGATTCTTATAAAAGACAACTGGCTTAAAACAAACACATATACACATACACACACACACAGACACACACAAACATACCAAAAACAGCTATCAATAACTTTTCATAATCTAGTTCTTTAATAGTCACTTGTCACTTGTCTTCCTGTTGTTCATCAATTTACCTGAGTGGGCACCAGTAACGACTCCATTTGTTGGAAATGATGTCCATTATTTTACTGTTTCTGATATATTGAATACACCACGGGTAGTTTGTCAGGATTATGAAACCAGATGAACCCAGAGCCAGGCTCTGCCGTGGCTTCATCCCAGGTGACCCAGACTTTTTCTATGTCAGATCATCAACCATCCACCATCTAGGGTCCACAGGGCAGAGCCCTGGGTGTAGACAAGCCTGTCTCCTGTCTGCCACCTGCTGACTCAGCTGGGCACTGAAGCCACACATGCAACACCTCGAGGGGCAGGACTTTAATTAAATTAAAAAAAATAAAATAATACTCCAAAATGAAAGATAAAATAAGCCTTCTCTCAATTGTATAAGACATGTGTTCATTTTAAAAGCTCTACATGAGCTGAAGAGATAGTACATCAGGTAGGGCATTCGCCTTGCTTTCCTCTGGGCTGCATTTGTTCCCCAGCTCTGCTTATGTTATCCCCTAGAATCTCAAAAGTGATCCTTGAGCAGACTTGAAAAAAGTGCTGTGCCAGTAGTATGTCCCTTACACCGCAGGTGGGGCACCTAAATCAATAGTTAAAGAGAAAGAAATTATAATTGTATTTCTGCATTTCTTCTTCTTTTTTTTTTTGCTTCTTATGTCACATGAGGGGATTCTCAGGATGTACTCCTGGCTCTGCACTCAGGAATCACTCCTGGTACTCTCGCGAACAATATGGACTGCCAGGTTTGAAGCCAGGTCATTCTTGTGCAAGGGAAATGTCTATGAGCTGTACTGTCACTGTGGTTCCTGCTGCATTTCCATCGTAATTGATGTCAAGATCTTCATAGTTCGACAACGGGGTTAATTAAACATGTTTTCAGAGTTCAGCATTTCAGAGGAAAAACATAATAAATTTAATACGCAGAGAAATGTTTCTTTCTTATTAGTGAGTTAAATTATTCATAACAGCTTTGGTCTGGTTTCGGTTTAGGCCCGTATTAGGTGGTTGTCAGGGCTTCTGGCGCTGTGCTTAGAAATCACTCCCGGCAAGACAAAAGGGGACATCTGGGCACAGGAGGTCAGACCATGTTGGCTGTCACTTGGGGCAAGCACGCTACCTACTGCAATATCTGTCCAGGCTACACATTTGTTTGTTTCAGGAATTAAAGATCTAATATATGCAAATTATGAACTTTTCTAGAGTGTCACACACATGACCTATTTTAATTATTCTTATTCATTAACTTAACACAGATTAGAAGTAAATGCTACTTTTGTCCAGTGAAAAGTAAATATGCAGAGTTTATAGTAAGAACCTTTGTCAATAGTGTCATCTACACAATGGATCTCATCAAATAAGGAGAATCTGATAAACAAATAAATAAAAGAAAGACTGTCTGCAGCTTACATGAACTAACCTGCCTTACTGGGGATAGGACGATATACATCTATTGAAGGCAATCAGTGAGAGATTATAGATAAGCAGGTAAAAACACTGATAAAGTATAAGAGTCAGAATTAATGCACTGGCATTAAACACTAGCAGGAAGTGCTCTGATGAGAAGTTTCAGCAACACTCAACTTGTCTCTGTTCATTCACATAAGTCCATTCCCTCTAAGAGTTTTAAACACTTATTTCTTTTCTTTATCTAATGTGTCAAAACCAAATATATGGTTCATTCATTTTTGGATTATTTTCATATCTTTCTTTACTTCAAGAACATTGTCTTGAATTCTGTCAAATTTAATTATTTTGACAGAATTTATGTACATGAATTTAGTTCTTTAACCACCATTCACTAAGTAATTTAACTACTTATACTTATTTTGATCAGGAATAGTTATTCTCTTAAATATGCATGACGTTATTTTAATTTTATTTTACTATAAATACACAAATATATGATGAAATTCAATAATAAGACATAGAAAATAAATTAACTTGTATTATAAAGACAAGTATAGGGCCGAGCAATAGCACAGTGGATATGGCATTTGCCTTACATACAGCCAACCCAGGTTCGATCCCTGGCATCCCATATGGTCTCCTGAGCACCACCAGGGGTAATTCATGAGTGAAGAGTCAGGAATAACCCCTGAGAATTACTGGGTGTGTCCCAAAAAAAAAAAAAAGATAAATAAAATAAAGACATGTATAAACATCTTGGTGTATAATTATAGTCATCTTAAAAAGTTCATGTACCAATGTGTTTAAATATAAAATTTATGGGGATTTATTTCTTCTTTAACACGGAAGTTAATAATACTCTTTGTTATGTAAGGATTTCTTGGTTTCTGAACACATACATGCATTTAATGGAAGCTAAATGTCATCAGTATATTTGCAGGTTGACTTCATAGAAAAATCTATTAAAGAAGACAATTACCCTGGGGGTTCAGAAACTACGGATAGTAGATCTGTGAAAAGTCAAAAAGAGCTCTCTCCCAGATGTCACTGTTCAGCTCAGTGGTGTCTGAATGCCACATTCCTAAGTTTCTTCTTAGACATAATACATACATACACACATATACAAACATACACCTACGTCTATCTTTATACATATTTTCAAAATTATCAAATAGTCATATAAAAATAAGTACCTAGAAAACAAAAGCTCCAAGATCCATGTTTTATACAAAAGCAAATACAGCTTTTGTAATAGTTACTGTCAATAATCGTTCACTATAAACATCGGCAATTGTTCTCTTTGGCAGAGCAATCAATGGTGCTCTGAGGTGTTCCCAGCATGGTGCTGAGCAAACCTTTTAGGGAGTGCCAAGCAATGTTCATAGCACCCAGGGTCAGGACAACTGGACTCCGTTGTTAAGAGCTAGGGGCCAGAATGCAGAGGAGCTCACGCGCTAGGGACCATCAGGGCTACTGAAATTTGTGCTACCAGGTGGTTGAGACCATACACAGAAGTGCTTGGTGGATGGGTAATGCTGTGTGGAATTTCAGCAAGAATTGATTTTATATCTTCGCTGGAAAAGGCAATGGGGTAACATCAGAAGACAAATGAAGGACTTGGAGAAAATATCTTGTATAACAGACCTGATTCAGGGCACTGTTAATCAAGATATAAAAGAACATCTAAAACTCACCAACAAAAAAACAATATTTTTAAGTTAAAAAATGGGTTAAACACATTCAAATATCTTTTACCCAGAAAACATGCAGTGAATAAATAATCATATTTCCCAAGAAATTAGTGGGAAATCATTAAAATTAAGAGGACTCTGAAATGCTAGTATATGCCTGGTATACTATAGTCAAGACAAAAAACACGGCTGATACTTATAAAACTTTTAAAACTCATCAATAACCAACAGAAAATATTATTCAAAACCAGACCATAAGCGTTAAATTTATATCTTTGGCTAAGCCGTGATAAAATATTTATTAGAATATGAAGCAGAAAGAAATCCTTCCTGCTTATAGGTGGGAATGTAATTTGTTAAAGAGAGCACATTATATAGGGAATCCTCAAAAGCTTTTTACCATATCATATAGTAGTATACTTTGGGTATTTAAAATAGATATAGAAGATATAGAAGATATACCTGTATGAAAGTAAGACATTGGTGACTTCTTGAATGAAATTTAAGCCTATTTATTCTACTCACTGAAATAACAGAGAAAATGCAAACTCATTTCATTTACATAAAGGCTCCAAATAAATGAAGAGTCACAGAACAGATTGATATTTGCAAGCAGGGGAGGGGTGTGAAGCTCAGGAATATGAGAGAGGGTCAACATTTTCAATTATAATTAAAATGGTATTTGTATGTAGTTATATCGTAGTGACAGAAGCTAATAATATGCATCATAACTGGGAGTTAACTAGAGTAAATCCTAAACTTGTGCATCACTAGAAATGAATTTTTAGGTCACTAGAAGCAATCTGAGTTGTTGTATTTTAATGAAAACATAGTTATAATTATAGTAAATATAATCACAGTATATAATTATAGCATGTACATATATCAAATCTTTATACGGTATATCATAAGCAAATATAATGTTATATATGAATTAAAACTCAGCAAAATAGAAAAAATTGTTACTAATATATTGGCAAGGGGTTATATATGAAAGCTAGCTATTTTGGTCGAACTATTTTCGTCAAGACCCTGATCAAACAGTTTGAGGCTCTTCGTATTCCTGAAGCAAGTAGATGTCATTGAGCTACACTGGCACATGACAGGGACCAGTGGAAACATTACTCGTGCCCACTTGAGCAAATTGATGAATAACTGGATGTCAAGTGATCAAGGGAACTATTTTGGTAGTCTTAATTCATGATGAAAAGTCAACTCCAATTGTTTTATATATGATCTAACACAATTTGCTCTATGAAATAATTTAAGTTGAGAACAGATACATAGCTGTGCTGTAATAATCACTTATTAGCAATTTTAATATATGCGATATTTGTTGTAATTTACATTATACTATTTATTATTAACCTCTCAATTTTTTGTGAATGTTGGTTTTGAAATGTTAACAGAAAGACATAACATGAAATCTATTAATCGGTTAAATATTGTACTTCTGAATTCACATTAAAAGTTTATAAACATAAAATTACTTTAAATCATTATCTAAAATATCTTACATAAGTTTAAAATTGAATTGTTGATTTTATAATTTTATGTACATTAATTAACTTCTTTTTTTTTTTTTTTTTTTGGGTCACACCGGAAATGCTTCAGGGGTTTTTCCTGGCTCTGCTCTCAGGAATCACTCCTGGCAGTGATCGGGGACCATATGGGATGCCGGGATCGAACCTGGGCTGGCACAGGCCGGCGTGCAAGGTGAAAGCCCTACCCGCTGAGCTATCGCTCTGGCCACGCATTCATTAACTTTCATATCCACCTAAGAGTCTTATTTTTACAAAGTTTGCCACAAAAGGGCAATGTACTGAGCACAAATCTGTCGTCTAACATCTACCTGTCACTCAAATCATTCATACACAAATATTGATATCCAACTTGACTAAACTTCCAACAGATTTCGATGTGATGTTTAATGTGAAGTAACTGTGTTATGAGGTACCCCCTCTCCCCAAAGCAGACATGCACGTGCTCATCCCACTCTCCTTTTGCTTACTGGAAGCAATCTTCGTGAACAGCAGAAATCTGATTTTAAATGAGTTTGAACTTTTTTTTGGTTTTTTTTTTTGGGAGGTCACACCCTGAGACTACCAGGGGTCACTACTGGCTGTGCACTCAGGAATCACTCCTGCTGGGGACTACAAAGGCTGCAGGGATTGAAACTGGGTCAGCTGCATACAAGGCAAAGGGTTCATCTGCTGCTCCTTGAGTTTGAACTTTGAAGGGCAGGAATCCATTGAATTTGAATGCAAAGTCTAAGATCCAGACAACAATAGCTGAAAACTCTTTTGGAGAAGACCAGGTACATTTAAGAAAGCTTAGAGCCAAACCTTTCTTCTGTGTCAGTCCTCGCATCTGCTTTCTAGCTGCCCTCTGCTATGCTTAAAATAAATAAAAAATAAAAGTAGCAAATACTTTCAACCAAAATTTGGTGGGAAAAATATACAAGGCAGGAAAACAAAAGTGTCTGTCTAAGCATTCCCCCAAATTGCATTTTGATGCTTATTTCTACTGTCATTCTTAAGCAAACATGTTTTCAGACAAAGAAAAGCTGACTCAAATGCTGTTTGCTGAGCTGATATGATTCACGATTACTGTTTACTCAAAGGACTTGGAAGTCAGTCAATATCATTGTGATGCCAACAGCTCTCTTTTGACAAAGTCTCTGGGGGATCAATTAGATCCATCTTTTTGGACAGCTTTAGTGGAGTCTCTGCCTCTCCGAAGTTAGACCAGTAAACTCTCATAAACTAACACTTGTCAGACACTATCTCTTGTGGCATTTTAAAAAATAGACTTGTAGCTGGAGAATTTCTCTAAAATGCAGCTGACCTTTGTTCTCATATGGAGTCTTGACTTGAACCGTTTTCTTGCATATGGTAGCATGTTGCTTTCAATTTTCATTTAAAATGAAATATTGTACACTTATAGACTTGAAAGTATTGCATTACAATCATATTTCAGAAAATAGTTTGATCTCTTATTAGTAATCTTTGAAATATATGCTAATTTAAACAGTATATTCTCTGAGGTGTTTTAATAGGTGACACAATTCTCATTTATTGACCTGCAAAAGTTCCTATTACTAGATTGTATTTACGCTTCTTTACGGGGTGGGTGGGCGGAGTGGCTGGGTGAGACTCACGGTACCAAAAAGTTTACTCCTGGCTCTGTGCTCAGAGATCACTCTTGATAGCCCATGGAGGACCATGCATAGTGTAGGGGATTTTATCCGGGGTTGGTCAAAGCAGGACAGTATCCACTTTCTAGTCCTTATTCAGTTTTCCATTATTTGATTTCGAATCTCAATATTCATTGATAACTGTGAATATTATTGAAAGTATTGTTAAATCTACTCAATAGGTATTTGCATCTTTTACAAATATCAAAGCATACTCAGAATCTTCTGAAATCAGATTAAGCAGTTATGAGAGTTTAAGATGTAAAAACTAGTAATGTGGAAACTGTCAAAAATGTCTATTTAGTTCCCTCCGGAGTTTTATCTCAAAGTAATACATGTGCTATCGACAGATAATGCACCTCTTTTCTTCCCAAAGCCAAATGTAGTTTAGAACTTTCTCTTGAGCATAGACAGATTTAAGAAGGAAAACATTGAAATTCCATTGGGTATGGATTCCTAGGAATATAAAAAGCAGAACTATTTCCCAAGAGTTTACTCTATACTAGAAATGTATTAGGGTCATTGAAAATAAAACCATCTATATTTTTATATTGCTTCTTCTATGTCTTAAAAACTTATAAGATAAAAAGTGATTTCTTCCCTCTCTGTCTGTAGCACACTCTGTTGACATTGAAATTCTACTCTGGGTCCGGAGCAATAGTCAGTGGGTAAGGTTTTTGCCTTCTATGTGGCTGGCCTGGGTTCGATGCCCAGTATTTCATATGTTTCCCTGAGAACTGTCAAGAGTAATTCCTGCCTGCAGAGGAAAAAGTAACCCCTGAGCATCACCAGGTTTGATCCAAAAAGCCAAAGAAAAAGAGGAGAGGAGAGGAGAGAAGAAGAGAGGAGAAGAGAGGAGAGGAGAAGAGAGGAGAGGAGAGGAGGGGAGGGGAGGAGGAGAAGAGGGGAAGGGAGGGGAGGGAAGTGGAGGTAAGGGGAAGAGGGGAAGGGACGGGAGGGGAAGGGAGAGGAGGGGGAGAGAGAAGACAGGAAAGGAGAGGAGAAGAGATGAGAGGAGAGGAGAGGAGAGGAGAGGACAGGAAGGGAGGGAGGGAGGCGGGGAGAGGGGAGGGTAAGAGAGGAAGGGACGGGAGGGGAAGGGAGGGGAGGGGGGAGAGAGAGGACAGGAGAGGAGGGGAGGGCAGGGGGAAGAGGGGAAGGGATGAGAGGGGAAGGGAGAGGAGGGGGGAGAGGACAGGAGAGAGGGAGAGGAGGGGAGGGGAGAGGAGGGGAGAGAGGGGAGGGAAGAGGGGAAGGGACGGGAGGGGAAGGGAGGAGGGGGGGAGAGAGAGGTGAGGAGAGGTGAGGAGAGGAGAGGAGAGGAGAGGAGAGGAGGGAAGGGGAGGAGAGGAGAGGGAAGTGGAGAGGAGGGGAGAGGAGGGAGGAGAAGAGAAGTTGTATTCTGTAATATCTTTGGTCTTGGTCTTACATGTTAAGATTCAGCCTCGAGATGCGTAAGATTCAGAACCAAGCAAATGTCTGTGTCTTGCTTCCATATCTCCCCACTACTTCATTATGTGGGCACTTGACTGGAGGTCTAAGCAAACCTGAATCAGAGCAAGTCATCAAGTACATCTACAGATCCATAATGTGGGGGGCAAGGGAAGTCTCACCCTCAGCACAGTGGAATACAGAGGTCTGGCCACCGGCTTCCTTGCTTTGTTGGTTCACGGTCTCTCTCAGCAAGGTGCTCCTCGCCAGATCTGGACGTTCAACAACCCCATAATTATCTTTCCCTAGGACACACTGGAGCTGATTTCCATCCACAGTCACAATAAAAATGCATATCACAACTGGAAAAATCCACTTCTTGAGAGCACTACATTTAGGTTGGGATAAAATTTCAGAGGAATCATATAACATATTCAAATTCTTTGATATTGTGGCCACCACCAAAGGATCTGATGTGCCTTACCAATGAGTCAGCCTTTGGTGTGAGACTATCTGATATGCAAAGGACCTAAGACAACCCGCTTTGCAACTTGTTCCCAAACACTTCATTTCCATCTGCCCTGCTTCAGCAATGAACACAGGATTTGCTTTTAGCGACCGTGGGCCCGTTAGCTGAGACACATTAGCTAAGGTCAACCCATATTCAGTAGAACACCCTTTAGGAAATGCATATCCATGCAAGTCTGGTACAATAAGGTTCTCTCTCCCACACAGGAGAATAGTCTGTTCTTACCTCACTGCACTGCTGCCTACATCAAGGTCCTGGGCAGTGACAGCGCCAATGATGGTCCCCACTGGGGTGTCCTCATAGACCTCCATGGTGTACAGGGGCTTGCTGAACACGGGTGGTTCGTCCACATCCAACACGCTGATCTTCACTGTGGCAGTGTCTTTGAAGGGTCCCGCAGAGTGGAAGCGGTGGTCCAAGTGAAGGTTGGAGGCCTCCACTTTAAATGTGTACGCCTTCTTGGTTTCAAAATCCAGTGGCTGAAGCAAAAAATAAAAAAATAAAAATAAATAAAAAACAAATGTCAGGAGATACACCCATAGAAACGGTGGCACTGTTGAACACTGTTCATCTCAAGTTGATACCGATTGTCTCCAAATTTTGTTTCTTTTGGAATTAGTAGTGGTCAAGGTAAGAGGCATCCCATTACAGGAGTTCTGGATAGTCTTGTAAACTATGATAGGTTACATGCATTAAAATGGCACATATGAGCACAGATAAGCTAAGTAAGTCAAGTTCCTTTCACAGGAGTCATGAAAAGAGCAGCTAAAGCAATTTTATGTTCTTATCCAATGCTGCCCTCTCGTGGAATTGAGCAGTGATTAAACACAACATGTTTGTGATGCATTTATTTGAGGATATTCCAGATTTCAATTATACTATTTATCTTTGGTGCATCTTTATTATTTTGACACATCCATTTTATCGATTAAACTATTTTAATTAACATTTTATTTAGTTTTTCTAAAGGAAATCACTCCATGTTTAAAATATACACTGTGGGAACTAAAATAATGTTGAACTTTTTTTGCATTCTCAGAATTATATATCTAGCTAATGGAGACTAGTATACAACTTCAGGGTTTGTTGACCAAGAACTTAGGCATATATTGTTAATATATCATCCTAATTATTATTATGTAATGCATTTAAAGAATATCATGAAATATTTGGAAAGCACTTTTTCTTTATGTCACACCCAGGGATGCTAAGGACTTAATCCTGCCTCTGCTCTCAGAAATCATCCTGGCAGTGCTTGGGGGAACATATGGGATGCCTAGGATCAAACCCGGGTAGGCTGATGGCAAGGAAAACGCCCTACACGCCGTGCTGTCACTCGGTCCCCTGGAAGTCACTTTCTAATAGAGCCACTGAACATCAATGTTTAATTTGCCCCTGCTTCTATTCACTGTATTTCTAAAGACAATCTTTAGGTTCTCAACAACAGACTTTTAGAGTCTACAAATTTGATATTTTAGTTCATGAAAATATTTAAAGTCAATGCCTCTGATTTCTAATTAATTTATGTAAAACTAGAGAAATAAAAAATCAATATTGAGAGAGTGATTTTCTGGGTTTGTAAGCTTTTTGTGTTCAATACTCCTTTCCTCAAGGAGACGCCAGTGCCACTTTAATCATTTTCTAGAACTAGAATATGATTATTAGAGCAAACAGGACAGCTCCTGAATCGGACACTGCTTCTTTTACAAACATTTAAATTCAGGGACTGGACTGGTAGGATGCAGGTGAGGCTCTTGGCTTGTAAAAGTCCACCTGGGCTCCATCCCGGCTGCCTCCCGAAGCCCACTAGGAGTGTCCCCTAAGTGCAGAGTCAGGCACAAGTCCTGAGCAGAGCCAGTGTGACACCAAAACAAACAGATAAAAGGATTTAAATTCAGTTGATCTGTATTTGTTCCCCTATGCTCACAATTTATCCAATCCAGTGCGTAATTTTGGACACTTTCTTCATAATTTTCAATTCTTTCTTCTACTTTCCTCAGACCTGTTTAATTATCAACAGATTATGATTATTCCAAAGGCCCATATAAAAGTGATAGACCTGATAGGACACATTTACTGGATATTGCAGTTATCAGTTGTAAGAAATACAAATACCTAGCTAAAGCAAAGTGATGTTTTAATAGTACTTCCGTGTTTCACCCACTCAGTACTTGATTGCTATGACAAGGTATCAGACTCAAGTAAGGCAACCAATTATAAAAACAGAAGAAAAAATCATTCAGGCTTCAAGGAAAAACAAACTTAAAATTACTGGATTGGGAGTGCAGAGAGCTAGTTCAGATGGAGAGCATTTGTCTTGTAAGCATCTGGCCCGGGTTCAATTCCTGGCACCCCTCTGCTTCCCCACACATTGCCTGGAGTGATTCCTGAGTGCCGAGCCAAAAGCAACCCTGAGCACTGCCAGGTGTGGCCCTAGAACTTAAAAATATATACTGCTGGATACAATAAAGATAAAGCCAGGTCTGATTTTATAAATCTCGATAACAAAATAAACAAATTTTAGACTATTAGAAATAACTCCTTTATGTGAAAACAGAAGAGATCTCTAACAAAGAAATCCATTCACAATTACGTTCGTTTTTATACTATTACAGACCAAAATGGTAGTGAGGCCTAGGATATATCCTGAGAAAGAGAACAAGGTGCAGTAAGAAATAAGTCATACTTTCTCGCTCTACATGTAACAAGTAGAGATTAGTGAAGTGACTTGATTTTGTTCAATGAATAGTGAACAAATGCTTCATTTGTGTCAATGAATAGCATGACTAAGGAATCTCCAATTTCTAAGATAAGGAATTTCTAAGTTCAAAGGCATTTGATATGTTCTAAAGAAATAGATGTCAGTATAGATATATGCACGAGAAAGGCAAGAAAAATGAAGTATTCCATCAAAATTAAGAAAACATGCAAAGGCTATCAGTAAATGTATTTTCTGTTTTGAAAACTCTATAAATGTGAAATATAAACAAATTTCCTAGGAAAACAGTTCCTGCTGTTGCTGAAATACTATTTAGATGCAACTGTAAGGGCCTTTTGCTTAGAAAGTAATTTAAATTCTTCTGGCTCTGTTGTGTTCCAATCTACGCTAGAATTAAGTCTCCCAGACAGTAACCTGTGATTCCCTGCAGCAGAAGAATCTTGTGTGACCATACATATATCTTCATATGTGATTAATATACTATAGCTGTTTGATGGACTTGATCTCCCATTTCAAAGTTTATTTCAATCTAGAAGTTGGAGAGCTCTGAAATCGTTTCTATATTTTTAGCAGATTAGACATAATCTATACCTTTCAAGACTTCCTGACTCATCACAGCAGGTAAATGCCTGGCAGCCAGGCAGATATTAGAGATAAAACATCTTTATGGTACATACAGACTAATTTATTTTTTTTTGGTGACTGAAAATGAATATCCTGCAGTGATCAAAGTATTGGAGAAAATTGTGGGAGAAATGCCATCATATCCTTGGCAGTGAGTGATTGTGCTCTTAGAAAATGCCACTTTATAAAACACAGGAGCAGGGAAAGAACATAGGACATCAGTTGCTATGTTATTCCAGGTCATTTTATCCAATTTACCTGACTTTCTTAGAGCTTTTCTGGGGAGGAGGGGGGAGAGTGTTTGGTGGTGTTGAGGAAAGTTTATTTCCCATTAAACATTAAATATTAAATAAACACAGAGTTTAGTAATTGTTCAATTATATAAAACAATTGAACGTAAAATAAACACAGAGTTCAGTGATTGTCAATTGCATAGAAAAAGGATAATTTTTATCTTTAAAAATGTCTCAAAATTCTGGAGAGATAATACAGCGGTTGATGCTTAACTCGCATGATGCAGACCTGGGTTTGAACCCAACACCATTTATGTTCCCCTCAGCCAGTAGGACCCTGTAGCTGCAGGGCTAGAAAAAACCCTGAGCACCAAATGGTGTGGCCCAACACCAATAAACAGACAAACAAATAAACAAATAAATAAATAGAAGTGGGAGGAAAAAAGCAATCTCATTCTATGAACGAAATCCATTATTCTGAACCTGAGCTCATTTAACTCTTCTATTTTTTTCTTAATATTTTTCTTTGTGGGTTGTACACCCAACAGAGCTCAGAGTTTACCCCTGGCTCTGCACTCAGGCATTGCTCTGGGCAGGGCTTAGGAGAATACACGAAGTGCTGGGGATCAAACCCAGATCAACCATGTGCAAGGGGAGTATCCTGTCCACTCTGCTATCCATCTTGTCCCCTAACTGCAAATGGTTGCACAATAAGTAGCAATCTTGGAAAGCAGAGAGATACTATAGAAAGATAGTATAGAAAGTATATCCAGCACCCCATATGTTTCCCTGAACCCCACGATGACTAATCCTTGAGTCAGAGTTAAGAGTATGCCCTGAGCATGTAGGTCAGGTCCCAGAAAGCAAATAAATGAATATAAATCTTTGCAGCACTATCTGGGCCCATTTACTTTGTAGTATCATCCAGAGTTGGGAGAAATTACCGACATATTCATCATATGACAAATTCAGGTTTGATTACTGATTCTACAGTTTCTGAAGCATCCACGGGGTATCATGTGCAGGCAACATGAGGGGCACTGGTGTGGCCCTGAGAGCCCCTGAAAACCATAAGGATGGCCTTGTGTTCCTGCAGCACCTTGGAGACTGAGCGACAACCCAATCTCGGGTCGACACTGAATGTCAGCAGAGTTGGCAGGAAAAACCCTGGTCAGCCATTGCTGTGGAGCACCTCCCTCCAAGGAAAAGTCTCAACAGAACATGTTCGTCCTGCTCACAGTATCTCAATAAATGAAAGTAGGTTTAGAATTTCAGAAGAAGATGTACATGGGAGTGAGCTATATAGTAAGAAACTATAATTTACAGAAACTAAAATATCATGCTTCATGCTTGGGGGACCATAATGATGGTAGTTGGGAACCCTATGCCACTGGAGATTGAAACCATGTCTCCTGTATGCAAAACATCCCCTCCTATCTCATAAGAAACCTCTCCAACCCAGAAATGCAACAAAATTTAGTTCATTCAATTCGTATGCCATTATACTAAAAAATATTATTTTGGAGTATAATATGAAAACTAGAAAGATTATTCCTTTTTGCATTTTAGGTTTGCATTTTCTGCTTTTTGTAGATTGTAGGTCTGAAAAATAATATAAAATCTTCAATGCTAAAGTGTTTCTCTTTCCACAGAACAAATAGCAAGAAATAGGGTAAGGCTTAAAATAGACATAAACGCCTTATGAAGTTTGAGGTTACTCTGAAGTAATGTTAAAGGGAGACAAATAACTATGTTACATTTTGAGTAATTTCAGAAAGGAGCAACGCTGGGAAACAGATTCCAAGATCACAGCCCTTCACTTACCAAAAAATGCCCTATGCTTAAATATGCTAGTTGACAACTACAAGAAATGACCACGCCATGATTTGTAGATTATGAAAAATATTTTAAAAGTATAGTCTTCAATCATTCTTGGTTAATTAAGGGAAATATATTTGAACATTTTAAATTGTCTGAGACTCTGAAAAAAAGGGTCCATATAAATTAACCACACTTGATTATGAAATAAATGTTTGGTATAGGAATCATCAGGGAAGTGAGTGCAAACGGCACAGAACTTTTATGGAAAGCAAGGGGGCAGTGCTGGAACCTCAGCGGGGGGGGGGCAATGAGAAAGATGCTTCATAAATACCCACTACCTTTTTGAGGCCTCAAGAGAAGAAAAGCTGCTTCATACCAAACTTCAAGCTGAGAGACTTAAACAGAAACGCTGATTATCCCTTTCTCTGACCCACAATAGAGTTGCTCTCATCCCTCTCCACTTTGAACTTTCCTTATTTTATTAGAAACACTGCATGATTTTTCACAAATACAGTAAACACAAATTATTAATAAGATAAAACATGACTATTGAATCTCTAGAAAGTCTAAACAGTTAAGAGAAAATTACCAGTGAAATGAGATAACAGAGGCTATTGACCTGAATTAGATTAGACAACTTTTAAGACAAGTAGTTAGAAAACAGATATATATATATATGTTTTTTATGTACATATATATATATATATCTTTATACTTATATATAAACAGATATATCTGTTTATATTTACATATATGTATATATAAATGTCGGATGGAACTGCCAATGTCGGTTCTATCCCTGGCATCTTATATGGTTCCCTGAACACCTCCAGGAGTTTTATCCCTTGATTTAGTTAACTCCTGAGCTGTGCCTGTCAAACACATCTGTTTGTATCTGTGTGTGTGATATATATATATATATATATATATATATATATATATATATATATGTTTATATAAAACTGTTATAAACATATATATCTGTTTATATATACATATAAACATATATATATATATCTGTTTTCTAACTACTTGTCTTGAGAGTTATCGAATCTAATTCAGGTCATCAAATTTGAACCTGGTTGAGACGCTATCAGGAACAAGTCTTGTTGTAAAGAACGTTTATTACACCAAGTTGAACTATAAAGATAAGACTTTCCATTTAAACATCATTTTAAAAGAAACCAAGTTTTAGAAGACTATTTTAAATCATTTTTCAAATGTTTACAACACACAGCTTTTAAAAAGATGTTGAGAAACTTGTTGGAGGAATCATATATGTTAAACTATGTGATTTAATCATGAATGCCATGACTAAAAAAGTAGATGGACAGAAATGTTGACAGAAGAAATGATATGCTTTGCCTTTAGGGAGTGCAGGAGTTCAGATATGAAGTTTGGGAAGTAAATAGTGAAGATTGGAGAAGAACCTAGACATATACATGCTGCATTTTGTTTTAAATGAAAAGTGAAGAAAATCACACCTTTGGATGAAACTGCAATGGATTTGGTGTAATTATAATATAGTGCGTGAGTGTTCAGAAGTTAGTATGAGGAAAAGTTATCTGCAAAAATAACTTTTTATCTTACTAATAATAAAATCAAGAAAAGAATGTTAATCAAAATTTTTTTCCCTTGGGAGGCAATCAGTTGTTCTCAAGGTTTGCACCATATTCTATCAAACTCAGTTTAAACTGATAAATCTAGCACATGCCATGCTGGTGAAAGAAAAGGGGTTGCCACCCCACAGGGGCCCCAGAGCCCCAGCCCCTAGGTACCCCTAAGGACACCATGTCCTAATAGTACTAGGGTCAGGTTATAACCAAAGCAGCAGGTGCTGGGTCCTATCTGGGTCTGCGACAGTACGCACAGTCCGTGAAGGTCCCTAGCCTGTGTTGGGGCCAACAGCCATTCCCCATGAACGACAGATAAAGGAACAAGACCACAGGCTCATGTAGCTCTCCATTTTATCTGTCTTCTCTCACACCTCACTCCACCTCACCACACAAAGTTGTCCCCAGGGCCTCTGTCTCCCCTGACAGGTTCTCCAGCAGGGTGTCTCTTCAGGGCCTCTCTCAGAACCTCTCTTTTCAGTTCCTCTGTATTCAGGGCTGCTCTCTTCAAGGCCTCTTTCTCTTTCACCTCTGTCTTAGTCTATCTCTGTCTGTTTCTTTGTCTGATTTTCTGTTTCTCATCTCTATTTCTTTGTTTCTCTGTTTCCCTATCTCTATTTCTCTGTTTCACTATTATGTCTTTATTTCTGCTTCAGTGTCTCTATTTCTGTTTCTCTATTTTTTCCTGTTTCTCTGTCTCCATTTCTCTGTTTCTCTCTCCCTATTTCTCTTTTCTTTATCTTTAGGTTCTCTCTTTTCAGGGGCTTTCTCTGTCAGCCCAGCCCTGTGTGTCCTGGCCTGGGTCCTATTTCCCTGGGGCATTTTAGCCCTGTGGACCAATGGTCCTAGTACTACCCCTCAGACCAGACATGAGGCCCTGTGGCTCTGGTGCTGGTGCTTAGACCCAGGCACCAGGATGAGCCTCTATTATGGCCTCAAGAAAGGTTCAGAATTATGACCTTCTAACTGTTTACAGATTTTTAACCGTCACTTGCAGGGGGTTATACAACAAGCACTTCCCTGTTCTCCCATCACTCTGGCCCTAGGGTTAGATTTTTATTATCCACCAGTTAAGGAAAGAATATATTAGATGGATCTATAGGGGCCAAAGAGATAGTGCAGTGAGTAGTGGGCTTGCCTTGCACTATGCCGATGTCGGTTCTATCCCGGGCATCTTATATGGTTCCCTGAAAACCGCCAGGAGTTTCATTCTTGAGCTCACTCCTTAGCTGTGCCTGTCAAACACACACACACACACACAAGTGCACACACAATATATGACAGAGAAAAGTCACGATGATATAGCTACTGATAGCGACAGGAGTGAATAAAAAAGAAGTGTTCTATATGAAGTGGAGAAAACGTTTAGGATTTGCACCTAGAATATGCAGACAATAATCCTCCTCAAACATAGTACCTTTTACACACCTTTAGTGTTTCCACCTTGCACACTTTAAACCCAAAGCAGAATGCTCTCCTTGTCTCCTAGTTAAAAAGAAATGCAAGAAGGCCTCTCATTCTGGGGAGCAATCTACTTATGAACAACCTTTATTCCAGCAGATCCCATCTGTGGGCCTTTTCTTATTACTATTATTATTACAATAATAAGAGTAACAGCATATTTTCTCTAATTTAGTCATTTTATGTTTTTTCCAGCAGCTTCTGTCCAAGAGCCTGAGTTATAACATTGGAAGGAGTCCAAAGGCATGACAGGGAGCGTTGTTGTATCACCACACGAGAGGAGTATAGAAGGAAATGTAATTCATGTGCAAGAGAAATCAGCAGCCAGTTTTCCTGTGTTATTTGCAAAGTAGGTCAAGGTCTATAAAGCGTATAACAAAAAGCCCCAGATTTCTGACTTAAAGAACGGGATAGGAAGCGGCATCTTACCCAAGGAGTAGTCAGATTTTTTGTTTAGGGAAGAGAAGGAATCTGGCTTGAGATGATTTCGTGTCTTAATAGGACATGGAATACACTGTAGGAATGCCTGGGGCTAGATTAATTGTTGGATTTTAATTCCAAGCACTTCAGGTTTAACATTGGGTTGTCATTACTCGTCAGCAAGGAGATTGGGTTCATTAAATTACCTGAGATGGAACAGGGGCACAGCTATCCCAAAGGGGGACCCAATTCTCTGGTTTAACTTTAACTTCTCCTTGGTGCCTTTTCCCCTTATCTATTAGTCACAAATGTCTCCTAATGAGATGCAGCAAATCACAAAGTTAAACCTTCTGATGGCTTTGGGTTTTGAATATTTATTGGAAATAATGCTTTTCTCTTTCATTCATGTTTTTGACATCCTTTCGTGTTAATGCATGTGCTTTTGTAACGGATACAGGAAGGCAGCTACTGCTATGTTTTTGCACTATGGGTGTTAATTGACTGTGAAATTTTTAGTCCTGAGTATCTGTTATATTTACCTGTCTTAAAACTCTCTTGCCTTAGATTAACTTTATTTCCTTTCACCCCAAAAGGTGGAGCTACCACAGAACTGGGATGCATCCGGGCTAAGTCGTGAGTAAGTTACCTTGGCTTCAACATGGGTCAGGCTAAGTGCTCTTTGACCTCTTTGACTAACTTAAGAGCAAGTCATGAAACAAACTTGTCCTGACCCCCAAATAAGAGAGTGGTGAAGGACCCTGTTGGGATTAGTAAAAACTAACTGCCTGTTCACTGCTGACTAGAAAATATAGTGAGATGACACCAGGAAAACCACCCTTACCCACGAGACCTGAAAGACCATTTTAATGTTTGTTCAGGGTGTAGGTAAAAGTCTCTATCTCTTACCGTGTTTTGACATAAGGAGTAGAAATATTATCAAGAAGTAAATTTAATGCGGTTATTTCAATGGATTACTGAAAAAGGAAATGAAAAGCACTATGCCCCTAGATGAATACATCTTCAGGAGGGACCCTACAAGATTGTCCCCTGCAGGGAATCTTGCAGAGGTTTACCTCTGCTCATTGTTTACGTTGAATGTCAACCACACCTATCTGTCATTGCTGCGCCCAGCTCTTCATGATCTTCTCTATAATTAGTCGGGTTCACTTGAATTAAACTGCCAGCAATTACCTGTGAATCTGTGCTCTTGTTGCTTTGCTCTTTTGGTTGGGGGGGGTGCAGTCATCTGCCCCAAACACACCAGAAGATGGCTTGGAACACAGAAGCGATAGTATGGGAAGCAGCACTTTGCTCATAGCTGACCCCTGTTCAATTCCTGGACCCCATATTTTTCTCTGCCACCCCCCAGGACTTTTACTTTTCCTTTTTGGGGGGTCACACCCAGCAATGCTCAGGGATTTCTCCTGGCTCTGCACTTAGAAATTACACCTGGCGGTGCTCGGGGGGACCATATGGGATGCCAGGGATCCAACCCTGGCCAGCACAGGGAGGCCATGTGCACGGCAAAAGCTCTACCCGCTGAGCTATCGCCCCCGCCCCAGGATTAAAAAACTGATGCAGAATAAGCAGCAAGCCCCTAACACTTCCAGGTATAACCCCAAAAACAAATAGAAAGAAAGAAAGAAAGAGAGAAAGAAAGAAAGAAGGAAGGAAGGAAGGAAGGAAGGAAGGAAGGAAGGAAGGAAGGAAGGAAGGAAGGAAGGAAGGAAGGAAGGAAGGAAGGAAGGAAAGGAAGAAAGAAAGAAAGAAAGAAAGAAAGAAAGAAAGAAAGAAAGAAAGAAAGAAAGAAAGAAAGGAAAGAAAGAAAGAAAGAAAGAAAGAAAGAAAGAAAAGAAAGAAAGAAAGAAAGGGAAAGAAAGAAAGAAAAAAGAAAGAAAGAAAGAGAGAAAGAAAGAGAGAGAGAAAGAAAGAATGAAAGAAAGAAAGAAAGACAGAGAGAAAGAAAGAAAGACAGAGAGAGAAAGAAAGAAAGAAAGAAAGAAAGAAAGAAAGAGAGAAAGAAAGAAAGAGAGAGAGAGAGAAAGAAAGAGAGAGAAAGAAAGAATGAAAGAAAAGAGAGAGAGAAAGAAAGAAATGAAAGAGAGAGGAAGAAAGAAAGAAAGATGGAAGGAAGGAAGGAAGGAAGAAAGAAAAGAAAGAAAGAAAGAAAGAAAGAAAGAAAGAAAGAAAGAAAGAAAGAAAGAAAGAAAGGAAAAGAAAGAAAGAAAGAAAGAAAGAAAGAAAAGAAAGAAAGAAAGAAAGAAAGAAAGAAAGAAAGAGAAAGAAAGAGAGAGAAAGAGAAAGAAAGAATGAAAGAAAGAGAGAAAGAAAGAAAGAGAGAAGAAAGAAAGAAAGAAAGACAGAGAGAAAGAAAGAAAGAAAGAAAGAAAGAAAAGAATGAAGAAAGAAAGAAAAGAAAGATGAAGGAAGGAAAGAAAGAAAGGAAAAGAAAGAAAGAAAGAAAGAAAGAGAGAAAGAAAGACAGAGAGAAAGAATGAAAGAAAGAAAGAGAGAAAGAAAGAAAGAGAGAGAAAGAAAGAGAGAGAGAAAAAAAAAGAAAGAAAGAAAGAAAGAGAGAAAGAAAGAAAGAAAGAAAGAAGAAATGAAAGAGACAGAAAGAAAAAGAAAGAAAGAAAGAAAAAGAGAGAGAAAGAAAGAAAGAGAGAAAGAAAGAGAGAAAGAAAGAAAGAGAAAGAAAGAAAAAGAAAGAAAGAAAGAGAGAAAGAAAGAAAGAAAGAAAGAAAGAAAGAAAGAAAAGAAAGAAAGAAAGAAAGAAAGAAAGAAAGAAAGAAAGAAAGAAAAGAAGAGAGAAAGAAAAAAGAGAAAGAGAGAAAGAAAGAAGAGAGAAAGAAAGAAAGAAAGAAAGAAAGAAAGAAAGAAAGAAAGAAAAGAGAAAAGAAAGAAAGAGAGAGAAAGAAAGAAAGAAAGAAAGAAAGAAAGAGAGAGAGAAAGAAAGAGAGAAAGAAAGAGAAAGAAAAAGAGAGAGAAAGAAAGAGAGAGAGAAAAGAAAGAGAAAGAAAGAAAAAGAAAGAGAGAGAGAAAAAGAAAGAAAGAGAGAGAAAAAGAGAAAGAGAGAGAGAAAGAGAAAGAAAGAGAGAAGAAAGAGGAAGAGAGAAAGCAAAAGAAAAGGAAAAAATATTAGGTAAATGGAATTTAGGTAAATGTTTGCAACAAAAGAAGGATCATACCAAATCTGACAAAAACAAAGAGAGTTTATTTGAAGAAAAAAGATGATAGCTATCACTTTTTTCTTAAAAATCATGTGACATTTTGACTAAAAATATGAGCATTTGAAAACTAATAATTAAATGTTTATTTTACAATGTAAAGTGATTCCAAATTTCCCAACAGCTATTACAAAAATAACCACATGATGGTGCTGTTACCAAATCATTTCATATGTACTTACTCCTGGCATTAAAGCTTGTGAAAGGAAAATTATTTTTCCTGAGTTATAGGACATAAGGCAGAAATGTCTGATGGGACCAGTTGAGAGATTAGTCTATTTATTAAATGACACAGGTAAAGCATTAAGCGTATTGTCCCATACTTGCAAGGTAAAGAAGAAAAAACTGCTTTGCATTCAATATGATCACAGATTCAGAAATGATATAGCACAAAGTAATATTGAGATAACAAGATTTTTAGCTACAGAAGCATTTTACTCATTTGAGATAAAGCCTAAATTTTTTCATCATTTTAAATTTTATACAGATGACATTATCTAATTTATAATGAATGTTTTTATAAAAAGTGATTTAGAACTGTCAAAAAAATGATGCAAAGCATTGTTATTTCAAATAAGAGTGCTCACCACTAATTTAGTTGTGAAATTTCTGACCAGTATCAAGAACACCAGAATATTGCTATTAATAGGTTTAAATTTCCAGCCTTGTACAGTTTCAACTAGAATGCTTTTCTTTCCCTCTTCAAACAAATATTTCATTATTATTATTTACAATTAGGGAAAATTTAACTAATATCATTTTATTCAGATTTTCACCTAACAATTTAACTGTATCATCAAATAAATCTAATTTCCACATTTCAAATATAATATTCCCCCTAATTATTAATTAGGATACATTATTTTAAAATTTATTAAACTACATTTGTTCATAATATTATATATATATGTATGTATCTATATATATATAATTTGCTCATGGAAAAGAACATAAATAGAGAGAAGTAATTTTGTTCATTATTTAAAAGAATAGTTCCTTGTGTTTGGGACGTGTATAAAGTTCCATAATGTAACTCTGAACTCAAAGTGATACTATGAAGTGCTTTCTATCACAATGCTCATAAATTGAAGTGAGATTACAAAGTAAAATAAATAAAATGTCTTTCTTCATTCTCAGTCCATATAATTCTAACACTTGTTTTGTGTCCACTTTAGACATGCCATTTATATCAAAAAAAGAATAGAATATTGTGAACAGGAATCAAACCCAATTTTGAAAACAATAACCCTAATGTAAACTTGTGCTTCAAAGAATATTGAGCATTTCAATTTATTTTTCAGTTTATTTAAAAGGAAGGAAGAAAACTCTGGGCCAGAGAAATAGTGCAATGGTTAAGGCACTTGCCAGCAGGTAGCTCACTGGTCAAGGGTTCAATTCCAGTACTTTGGACCTGCATTACTGCCAAAGCAGACTCCTGTGAGCAGAATAAGGAATAAGACCTAGACATGGCTGGAAGTGGTTAAAATAAACACTAAAGGAGTAGGGAGGAAGAGAGGAAGAAAGGGAGGATGGAAGGAATGAGGGAAAGAATGGAAGGAAGGAGGGGAGGAGGGAGAAAAGGAAGAAAGGAAGGAAGGGAGGGAGGGAAAGGAAAGGAAATGAAAGCAAGAAAGTATAAAAAGAAGGAAGGGAGGAAATAAAAGGAGAAAAGGAAAGAATAAAAAAGGAAAGAAGCAAGAGAGCAAAAGAAGGATGAACTGAGAGAGGGAGGGAAGGAAGGAAGGAAGGAGGAAAGAAAGAAAGAAAGGGAGAAAGAAATAAAGCAAGCAAGAAAGAAAGAGAGAGAGAAAGAAAGAGAGAGAGAGAAAGAAAGAAAGAAACAAAGAAAGAAAGAAAGAAAGAAAGAAAGAAAGAAAGAAAGAAAGAAAAGAAAGAAGAAAGAAGAAAGAAAGAAAGAAGAAAGAGAGAAAGAAAGAGTAAGAAAAAAGAAAGAGTAAGAAAAAAGAAAAGAAAGAAGGAAGGAAGGAAGGAAGAAGGGAAGGAAAGAAGGAAGGAAGGGAGGAAGGAAGGAAGGAGGGAGGGAGGGAGGAAGGGAGGAAAGGAAGACAGAAAGACTAGAAATAAAATGCCATGGTACTCTAATGTTAGTTAAGTGTTCAAATGTGGAATATGTATTATTGGACATTCCAATACATTTAGGATACTTAACTGTATGAATTTGGTTTCACATCTACATTTTTCTTACAGTTCTAGGCTGAATATTGAAAACAAAAGCTTCCAAACTGCAGTTGAAAGATGATGCGGAAGTTAAGCACCATTGTTGATGTTCCCATGCTCCTGGCTTTCTCTCCAACCCCAGCAGGATTCCTGAGAGCTTACTCACTCCTCACTAGAGGCACTCCCTTCATCCCTCTCCACTTTTGAACATCAAATGAAAGAAGCACACTTATTTCTGTTGCGTTTTCCGTGGTTTTCATTCGCTTGAACATATTCCAATCTTGCTGCTTTTAGCTAATACTGATATTAGAGCAGTGGGATCCTGAATGGGTCCTCAGACCAGGTCTTGGACCTGTCCTAGAAATTTCAAAAAATTGTACTTTGCGCCAATGTTTGTGAGCTGGGCCTACGATATGGCCGTGCTTAGACAGCAGGCCACCTGGGTGTCACCCAGCACTTACAGAGCACCAGGCTACACGCAGCAGACACCCTGAGCACAGGGCTGTGCCCAACCTTCCTCAGGAAGAAACGAGAACAAACAGGGAAACAAAAACCAGAAAGGTCTTAACCTCACCTTTTAAATTCAGCTCAGCTAATACTTCCCTGTAACCTGGCCTTTACATGTAACTCTGCCAATTGGACGAAAGGAATTTGTCAATTAACTTTCCATATTTCTCTTTGTTATTGCTTTTGTTTTTAGGTTTTGCTCCTGACTCTGTGCTCAGGAATTGTTCCTGGCTGGCTTAGGGGACCACATCCGGTGCCAGGGATTGTTCCTGGGTCAGTCTTGGTGCAAGGCAACTGCCGTTACCATTGTACTGCTCTCTGACCCTGTACATCCTGTATGTATGTTTTTAAATGAGTACTCTTAGAGTTTGTAAATGTACCTTTTTCAACTTGATGATTCCTTCTTGTGTATCCTCATCGGTCACAATATCAAACAAATTTCCTCCGTCTCCTGGGACAATATTGTATTCAATTTCTGCATTTTGTCCAGAGTCGGGGTCCGCCGCTCTGATTCTCCCAATAGCTGAGCCGACAGGAGATGACTCGGGAACTTTCAGATGGAAGATACCTGATAAGATATATATGCCACGTCACAGTACTTAGTATATAGTCGGGTTAGCAGAGAGACAAAGAGAGAGACAGAGAGAGAGAGAGAGAGAGAGAGAGAGAGAGAGAGAATGCGCAAGTGCAATTTAAACATACTACTACAAATTCTAAAAAGACAATTTGTTAAGATAGGATTATTATTAGGAGTAATTACTTTCCACTTCAGCAGATCATCCTCTAGGATTATAGCAGGCATTATAAAGAACACAGTGTATCAGTGTATACCGGCAAAATTACTGTGGAGAATGTTTTACGTCCTATCAGAATCAGCATACCTAATGTGAACTGTAAACATAGGTGATCAATGGAATAGTTGTACTACTATAAAAGAATGTGGATTAATAAAAAGATTAAAAGTAGAGCTATATTTGTAATTGATTTAAGACACATTTAATAAAATAATATATACATAAATTCATATATGGACTATTTACTGAATAAGTGTAAAGCATTAAGATGGAAAAGTTACCTATAAAATAATTGCTTATTTAGTAAATCATAATTTTCATCCATATCAATATATTTAATGCCCCAATTTAGCAAGATTTTACTAAATATCTTCCTAGGTACTTTGCGCACCTTTAAAGTCAGGATATTAATTGCATTCCTCCAATAACTGAGTTATTAAAACATACTTATTTCTTTACCACCAGGTGGAGCACCTATGTTTCTGAAAGTTTGATGAACAAAAAACCTAGAAAAAATTTCTTCTGATTATAAATAAACCAGAATCAAGAAAGCAAATACATCACCCCTTAGCATTATAAAAATAAACATTAAACAAGTTTTAGATCTCTAAATCAAATAGAAAAATATAAAATATGGATTATTTTACTGATATTAATGTAAATATTAAATAAAAGAAGCAACTTACTCAAGTGAAAACAAAGAAAGGAAAATTGGATAAGATATAAATTTAAAACAGTAATATATATGCAAAGCTTAAATTTTGACATTGTTTCTAATTTGTTAACTTATATTGATGAATTTTGTACTGGCTTTCTTATGGGTAAAGCTAGTAGAGTAATTAATTTATATTACATTTATATTAAAAATTAGAAAAATTAAACTTGGAAGAATTTGCTATATATCTTTTGAACATTGAATTATTTTCAAAAAATGATATCATAATATTAAAATTATGGGATTCAATAAATACGCAGAAAATTATTTCTATTATATAAGCTGTCGAATACTTTATTTTTATTGACAATTCATTTTAGAGGTCCCAAAGTAATTTCAACAAGTCTTTAATTTTATTTTATTAATTTTTATTTTATTGTTCTTGCAAGCATAAAAATCTTGATGCCTGCCTTCCCGCTAAATAAAATATACCCTTTACTTTTGTTGTACAATGTTACAATTTGCTATATTTGTATCCAATGACACATAAAATAGAATGAGTGTCAGTTGGTAGAACTGATTAAAACGTGTTTGATACCATATAAAAATAAGGTACATATTTACATTGATCCAAAATCTTCTTTAATTAATAGCCTAGTTTCTTCAAAAGAGAATATAAGGGTCTTTCTAAAAGAACAAATCTTAAAGCTGAACCAGTGAGTATAGGCAAAATATACCCTAGTAGTAATAGTTGGATATGATATTCACATCATAAAATTACTTTGCTTGAATAGCATATATTAATTGATCATATCAGGAAATTTGAATTGACTAGATTCTGTTTCATTAGGTTATAATTGCTAAACTTCTAACACAATGGTTATAATAAATAGATGCTCAAAGCTTTCCACACTTAAAGCAGAATTTAAATCAGAGGATAGGAAAGCAAAGAGGTAAAATAAAACCAAAATTTGCGCTGAGTACCTACTGTACAGGTAAGGACAATTCTGCTATAAAATAGCTATGAAGACACAAGAACCATAGTTTACTTTTGTACCATACTTTCTACAGACAATAAGTATTTCACAACAGCTTTACTCAAATTGGCCCTTCTAAAAATTTACTGAGACCTAATTATATGAGTATGCTTGAATTCCTGTTTATTTGGCAATAAAGTGATATCAAGGAAATACCACAAATCTTAAATCTATAGTATAAATTGGTTTGCTCCAATTTCATAATACATAATAAGTTGCATCAAAGGTGAGAAACATCTTGTACTTTTATCCTGATGAAGATAGAGATCTACGCTGAATAAGAATTTATGATTCCACAGGATGTCAAAAGATCACGTGGCCGCTCACCTACAAGATGGTCAGACTTCTTTGTCAAGACCCCGAAGGAACGGTTTGAGGCTCTTCATATTCCTGAATCAACCAGATGCCATTGGGCTACATTGGCACGTGATAGGGTCCAATGGAAATGTAACTGGCGCCCTTCGAGCATATTGATGAATAACAGGATTCAAGTGATCAAGTGATCAAGTGACTAAAAGTTACAACATGGGCTGCAGACCCCTGGAGGCTTTTGAGAATGGGAGAAGGGTGTCATGTGTAATGATTTCAAGCCCTTCCATTGTAGTGATAGTTTTGAGGTATCGTTGCAGCAAGAAGGTAAATAGTGTCTTTAGGAAAAGAAATGTAATTTCTGAGTTTAGATAACTAAGTCCACTCTGATCCATATCATGGGATAAAAATTCAGGTGACACATTGAGTTTAGAAGTTTGCTTTTCATTAGAACATACAAAGCAAAATAAAAGAATCAGATGTCATAGGGAATAGCATATCGCTCTGATTACAGGGTTTAGTGAAAAGAAAAGTTTGGCCAGAATTTAGGTTCTACAACATAAAAATATTTTTTTAAGCTGTGAAGTTAATATGAAAGAAAATACATGAGTTCAACAGGCTAGAAGAGAAAGTCCCTCTTTGAAAGCTGTATCCTGAGATATATTGTATGTTTTATAACAGGATATTTTATGAGGCCAATAACAGTAAATAGGAAGATAGCTGTCCTATGTAGTACTCTGTCAATATGTTATCAATTGCTTTCGTTGTTGTTTGTAGCCAACACACAGTACACCACAAATTTCATAATTATCTAACGGTATAGGAAAACCTGTCATAAACTGAATAATGGCTTTGTAAAAAATATTGACTCGAGAGTACTCAGTGACATTCACTCACCAAAAGTGAGATCTAATAGAAAAAAAGTGATTCACCACTTCATGTGTTTCTGTAGACTGAGCCTTAAGTGCACACAAACACAGAGAGTGCTGAATTCCTCTTGCTTATATAGCTGGCATGAGCTTCAGTGTGGAGGAAGGCATTCACATTCATTACGACAAATAGTTCTCAATAAAGTGCTGTAGGAAGTAATAAAGTCTCAGAATATGGAACAAGTCAGAGAAACTGTGCCTCAGTCATGTCACATTGCTTAAGTTCTGTTGGTTTACTCCCAATGACTTGACATTTTATCATTTTTGTGAAACTCTGTAGCAATAAAGCCTGGGTCATTCAGACTAATTCAGAACTGAAGTGATGTTCAGCTGTGCCAGTCATATTGCTCATGATTTACTATGCAATTACACTGCCATCATCTTCCAGACATCCTAATTCCGATGCATGTGAAACACCTTAATGGTGCTACCTGCTCAACACAGATTAAGAAATAAAACAAGTGACAAGAAATTGTTTCCAGAGTCAAAAAGAACATATGCTTATATATACATCAAATTCACGGGTTGTGCTTAAAAAATTGGCATTGTTAGAAAGGAGAGAGTGGTGCAGTCAACTAAGGTGAAATTGCTGTGATAAATTTCTGATACATCCTACCATTTGTAAAGAGAGTCTCCTATTAATTGCGATAATAAATGCACGTATTAAAAACATGAACATCCAAAGAATAAACAATTTGTTATAAAATATCTATTATTTATTAGCTCATTCCAGAGTATTTCTCTATCAAGGACATTCAGATATACCTAAGGGAAAGCAAACGCTCATCCTTTTTCATTTGGTAAAATATCCTAATATTGGAAAATAAGGTAGCAGAAATCATTGCTAACTGTGATATAAGCCAATACATACCAATCACTAAGAATCAATAAATATTTTAATGGAGTAAATGTTTTGCAAAGTTTCTAACATTAAGTGATGAGAATAACAATTTAAAAATTAAATATTTAATTACATATTGTCTTTTCAAAAATATTTTATGATGATAATAAATAGTATGAAACTACTCAAAATCAATATTTAAAATTAGTGTAAATGATATGTAACTATTTCATAGTTAAATATTTTAAACTATTTAAACATTAGGGGCCAGAGAAGTAGTTCAGTGTATAGGCATTTGCCTTCCACAGAGCTAAGTTTGATCCCCAGCATCCCATAAGATTTCCTAAGCCTGCCAAGAGTGATCCCTGAGTACAGAGCCAGGAGTAAACCCTGATCACCTCTGATGTGACTCAAAAAACAAAAAACCTGAAATATTATAAATATATTGATCTATTTTCATAATTAAATTAAAAGCTCTAAAGATATCAAATACTTTAAGACTGTTAAAATATTTTTTGAGGAAAAAAATATTTTTGAGGCTAGTGAATAGATCATCACTTGTAAAAAAAGATACACTCTATAATATATTACAATAAAATAATGTATTGCTATTGATTACATAACTTTAAAATAATCCAAATTAAGTTGAATAATTTTTTTGGTGATCCTATATATGTGATATGTGTGCATGATTTGCTATTTGGTCATGTAGGTGTAAAATACAGACTTATCTATTTTTTTTTCTTTTAATGTCAAGTAATTTTAATACATACAGTATGATGTTACATTATTTAAGGAAAATAAAAAAGTTATTAAAAACTTATATGCATGGGTAAAACTAAATTACATAAAATGTACACTATACTCATTTTAAATGCTTATTAGTTCTAAGAACTTGGATAATATATTTAACCTTTTGCTTTCCTGATTTGTAACTTGGTACTAATAATATAACTAGCTTATAGTTTTATTTCTGAAAGTCAATTGCACAGAAGTAAATAAAACTCCCACAATAGGATCTGTGGTTACAAGTTGGTTTTCAAATAATATTTTTTGAATTATCATCTATAAAACTCTGCAGTTTGTTAGAAGGAGAGTAATAGGAGAAACACAGCATGCAGAGGTATGGAGATGAAAGAATGGGAGATATTAAGAGTACTGAAAAGCCATTTTAATTTTAACTGTAATATGTTTTTCCTATATCTGGAAACCTGGTGGATTTTGAACTAAAATATTTTGGTGGTTGAGGGACATTTTATGCCCCTATTTCCTCCAAAGCCTGAAGCTATGAGTAGTTTCAATAAGCCCCAATTAAACTAATAGAAATGAAGTGCACTGGAAGAAGCACCCTGATAATAAAGTTGGACTCGGGCTGGATTTAATCAAGCATACTAAACACACAGGAAACGGAATGTTAGTAGTACAGACATCGGCTCCCACTCAGACCCGAGATGCTTTGAAAAATTAACTCATTTTTTGGATTGTCTCCAACTTATTTTTTATTGATTTTTTTTTTTTTATTTTGCCCTACTTCTGACTTTACGTCCAGGAATCACTCCTGGCATGGCTCAAGGGAATATACGGGAGCAAGGAAAGAAAATCAGGGTGGCCGTGTCCAAGGCAAACACCCCTGCTATACCATGGCCCTGGCCCATTAGTTCATCATCTTGCATAATGCATCTTATTGTTTTGGATAGTGTGCCTTTAATTATCTTGCCTGGTCTAGATTTCAATTAACAAAATCATGAATTTTAATGCATAAAATATCTGATGTATACATAGATTACGTTTAAAACACTCAATTTAGCAATGGCAATCATTAATTTCTCAATAAATGGAAAATTCATTTTTCTAAACGTTGCATTTTCTGTACTCAAACACAAAACAAAAATTTAAGGGCTATATATTTTTATTAAATTAATTTGAATAGTAAATTAATTCAACCGTATCTACAAAGTATCACTGTCACTGTATCACTGTCTTCCCATTCATCATTGATTTGCTCGAGCGGGCCCCAGTAACATCTCCATATGACCTGTCTCCTGCAAGTAAAGCCCAAGAGCATCTGCTTGCTCCAGGAACATAAAGAGCCTCAAACCATTCCATCAGGTCATGGGAATGAGGTCTATAATTGTTACTGGTATTTGTCATATCAAATACGACACGGGTTAGCATACTCTTGTAGTCATCTCTATATCCAGCATTTATTGATGAACCGTGTAACTGCTTGAGGCCGCGCGAGCCGGGCTGTGGTAGGCTGGTCTGCTGGGTGGAGTTCTGACTAGGGGGAAATCCTGATGGAGGCCCTCATGGATTGGGGGTCATCTGGCTTGTTGTGAGGCTCTGCTGGGGTGGCGGGCCAGGGATAGGACCCGCCAACCCTCCCAGGAGCCTTGTAGCGGCTGGGCACAGGGAGAGCCAGTAGTAGCTCTGGCCCATGTTGTGAGTCTCTATCTACAAAGTATGAGAGAGAAAATAAAAGACTACTTTCCAGGTTAACTATCGGGTCTAGTGTGAGAGACATTCAAGCGGAATTTGGAGGTTAGATACAATTTTACCAAACATAACTGAAACTTAAAATCCCTTTCAGGGGGCCGGGGCAATAGCACAGTGGGTAGGGCATTTGCCTTGCATGCAGCCGACCTGGGTTCGATCCCGAATCCTATATGGTCCCCAAGCACAGCCAGGAGTAATTCCTGAGTGAAGAGTCAGGAGTAACTCCTGAGCATTGCTGGGTGTGAACCAAAAAGCAAAAAAAAAAAATCCTATTGAGATGTCAGATGGGCATTAATATAAAAGCAATGGGTACTGCCATTTGTTGAGAATGAATATTAGTAGTTATTTTTCTGTGGTCATGAAAGTTGAATCGACTCAGTGTTAAATATACCACCACAGATATTGAAGTGAAATTCAGGTATTGTATTGCCACACACAAACAAAACTCAAAATCCATATAAAGATAATAGAAAATAATGTGTTCTCAGATATCTCAGTTATAACTGTAAAATCATTTACTCAATCATTTTACGGTTTTAGCACAGACAAATGAAATATGAATCCCTTTAGGTGGTTTTAACGTCCAAATTGTTTTTATTTTGGGGGTTGTGTGGAAGATGGAGAGGGTTGGTTATGATTATGAGGTCACACCTGACAGTACTCAATCCTAGTGTTGTCTGTGGGACCGTTTCTGGTGACTAGGATTAAATCCAGTCAGTTGCCTGCAAGGGCAGTGGGTTGGTCTTTTACCCTAAGTTTCACTTTTTTAACTTTGCATATTACACTAGTATGCAGACAAGTTTTTAAAAGAGGTCATCTAAATCCTCTTGACAACTTCAATAAAAAAGAATGCAAAAAGGAGAAAAGGGAGGTGGAAGAAAAACAGAGCAGCCTATGTCATTGGTAATACAATCCCTGTCTAGTTCCACAAACTTGAATCCCTCTATCCAAAGCAAATCCATTAAGGTGGTTGATTTTATTTTAATCTCCTACAATCACTCTCACATCTACCACTGAGTAATCAAATGACTCTACTTTTTATGTCACTCTTTGTACCTTCTCTCCTCTCTGCCCTCATGCCACCAAAATGTCTTTTATCAAGCAGTATTGAAAATATATAAAGTCCTGTTTATCACTATGGAAACTCCGTTGTGTCAAAGAAATAAAGGTTATAACAAAATGTAGGCACTTGTAAAATATTATGACTGTCAATATAATGTTTAGAGAGAGTCACCCTTAGGAACAGACACACTACCACTCTACCTGCTGCTGCTACGCAAGCAATGATTAGAGAGCGCTTTTATGCTCAAGGTACTTTCCTAAGCATTTCCTGTTTCTGCCGTTGTTTGAGCACTACACCCGGCCGTGCTACAGGTCTCACTCCTGGCTCTATGCTCAGAGGTCACTTCTGCAGTGTTGGGGGATCGTATTCCTAGTTGGGAACTAAGTTCTGTTGCATGCAGGACAAACTCTTTCAAGTATAAACTGTTTCTACCTCACTGTTCCTATTATGAATTAATCCCTTGTATGACTTGTCTTCCTGTTGTTAATCGGATTTGCACCAGTAACATTTCCATTCATTGGGAATGAGGTTCATTATTGCTACTGTTTTTGGCATATCAAATACACCACGGGTAGCTTGCCAGGCTCTGCCGTGGCTCTGGGTTCACCCCTGGGGGGCCCAGTCTTTTCTATCAACCATCCAGCCGTTTTGTCTCCCTGTCTGCCACCTGCCAATGCAGCCGGGCAACAACAGTCATACCTGCACCACCTCGAGGGGCAGGAATGAACTAATATTATCTTATATTCTGCCCCTCAAGGTGTTGCAGGTGTGGCTGCAGTGCCTGGCTGCATAGGCAGGTGGCAGACAGGAGACAGGCTTGTCTACACCCAGGGCTCTGCCCCATGGTTTCTGGATGGTTGATAATTGATGGTCTGACATAGAAAGAGACTATGTTCATTGGTATGACTATGTTCATTGGGCCCCCGGGATGAAACCAGAGCCATGACATAGCTTGGCGAGCCAACCATAAGTGTATTCAATATGCCAAAAACAGTAACAATAATGGATCTCATTCCCAATGAATGGAGACATTACAGGTGCCTGCTCGAATAAATAAATGAACAATGGGAAGACAAGTGACAAGTCACATTATCTTACAGTAAGACTAT
This sequence comes from Cryptotis parvus, assembly GCA_021461705.1. NCBI lineage: Eukaryota > Metazoa > Chordata > Mammalia > Eulipotyphla > Soricidae > Cryptotis > Cryptotis parvus. The sequence continues at coordinate 91,287 of JAJIBD010021727.1, forward strand.
GATATATGAAGATTGTGATACACTACATTAAGAATATGTATATTAGTAAAGTTTGCAGTGAATAACTTTCTAGTAAGTACTTCAAATGAACAAATGCTCTCTCCAATGATCACAGTGAAGAGAATAAACAAGTAAAGATATTTAGATTTATCAACTTCTGTCATGTGAGGCAATGCTCCACCAACGGTGATTTCTAGCCCTTTCATATCACTGAAGGGACTGGGAGTTTGGTTAGGTTGCGCTGTGGCACAGCCCACTATAGAGCTCTGTCTACCAGTGACCAAAACTACTTATTTTTAGCCAGTGGTATGAACCAGTCTAGTGACATATGATCTACGATACAGCCCCAATTCTTAGTTATTTTCAAATAACTCATGTTTAATGACTGAGGCCAATAAAATATAGACAATCTTGGTGATATGGAAAAAACTTTTAAAAATGAAAATGTGTCTTCATAATCTTAGCTGCTTTGAATTAACTGCACTGAGTTGCTTTGATTCACAAAGGAAAGTAGTAAAGATGCAGAGAACAGAACAGAAGATTTAATTGAGTTCTGGGATACTTCTTAACAAATAAAATGACTATGACTTGTAGTCCTGTATGAAACCTCTGTTTGTCTTATTACATAGACACACGTTTCCAGCAGAAGTCATATTTACTCCTATAGTTTCATTAGTGAGCAGATTCCATGAACTCTTATCAGCATTTCTTTAAAACCTAATTGTTCTTAACATTTTAAAAAAGTTTTTAATTGCAGTACATACATCTACAAAAATAATTACAAATGAAATGTGAAACATCACACTTATATTAATGACTAGCAGAAATTTTTCTTCTCAAAAATATCAATTTTTAATATGTATGATTTATATAATCACTACCTACATTACAGAAGACTAAGAGTGATGGAGTCTTGGCAAACCTCATAACATTTCAAGTGCATCAATAACTTTCAGCTGTTCATCCATTTTATGAAGCATATTTAATATTCCCTAAAACCTCCATTAAATATGTGTGACTTTCTTTTGCATTTGTCAATGTAATATCTGACCAATCCAACAAAATAAAGCAGCTGGTTAATTCTCGGTGACATAGCCCTTTCATTTTAGAAATTAAAAACTCACACTAAATTTTATTGCATTTTATACAAAAAATAACTCCTTATAAAGTAAACTCCTAAAGTTTATGAAATTAAAATTCACAAAGGAATTGCAACCTAAATATTTGAGTCATCACAGATTTCTTAACACATTAAGAAGTATAGACAAAAGTCTCTGCACACATAAATTAATTTCTTTGGCCAAAACTATGCATTTTTATACTAATTAGTTTTTTGATTTGTAATTTCTAAGTATTAATATCAAACGATCTACATTGGAAGTATTTGACTTTTTTGTTTGCCTGCATCTTTTTATTTTTATTTATTTTTTTTCTTATACCACCATGAGATATACAGTTACAAAAATGTTCATATTTGGGTTTCGCCATACAGCAACCATCTCTCTTTCCAGCACCCATCTCTCCACCAGTGCCCATTTCCCTCCACCAATGTCCTCTGATTGCCCCCTCCCAGCCTGCATCTATGGCAGGCAATTTTCGCTTCTTTCAATGCTCAGTTCTACACTGTTGTATGCGTAGGACGAGTTCAAACAGAGGTTGAGAGAAATTTGAAATAAGTGTGGGCCGTAGGAGTAGTGCTGATGGGTCTGTGGTTAACCGGTAGAAACCTACTATGTTCTAGAAACTCAGGAAGTGAATGTAAGAACAGAAATCAGCCAGACTCACACATAACAACCCAGAAAAAAGTCATGACTTTATCAAAGCCATTCCCCTATATGGACTGGAATGGTCACTATAATTAGTGGCGGCTAAGGGAGTAGGCATGGAGATGGGTTTGGTTGGTAAATGAGGGTCTCTGTGGTGGGGGCACACTGGTGGTGGGATTGGTATTGAACCATCGATCTTTCTAACAACAGTATTGTGAAAAACTGGACTTTGTAAATCACGGTGCTTATAGTTAAAAATAAAGTTAAAAACAAACAAATAAAATTAAAATGCTAAGCTAAATTTTTATTAATATTATTAATAATATAACTTTCACAAAATTCAAAGATAATTAAACAAATATGTTTCAGGAAATAGGAGATAAGGATAATGTGACATTTTAATTATTCTGGGCAATTTTTCATATTTTTATACTTCATAAATATCTAAATACTTTTATGTAACACATAAGTACTTTCATGTAACACAAGACGAATAAAGGAATAACACATAAGGAATAAATTCATAATACTAGATAAAGCTAGAAATAGGTTAGTGCTGTCCTATCGTAGCAAGGTATTCTCTTCTTAAAGCTTTTCTATACTCACCCGGCTAAGACTTCCCATAGAAGGATGTTTTTTTTTACCTTCTCATATAGGAGTTGCAATGGTGATGATTTGGTTAATAACAAGCAAATAGAGACTTAATACATGTGTTTACTCCTGCAACTGTACTTTATCCAATTAGAATAAAATAAAATCATAATTATCTATTTTAAAAAATGTTGCTATAGTAAGTAGTTATGATTTTTTTTTTGTGACAGAACTATCTTATCTTCAAAATGTTCCTGAAAGTCACAAAGTTTGAAATTAATATTTATTGGGTCACAAAAAGATTTATTTACCTAGATTAATCATGTATGGTGTTAAGTCAGCTATAAAGATAATTATGATCAATTGTTATTTTTAATTTGTATTTGATTTTTTCATTAATCAGGTATTCTGATAAAACAGAAACAAAACTGGCACAGTAATATTGTAATTATGGCACACACAGAGAGCTATATTGAACAGATTTAAAAGATGTATTGAAATAAGCTTTAGTAGAGGGAAGAAGAAAAATCTAGAGAATAGAAGGCTGAGTACATTAACCACTAGAATATTTTAAGTGTATGATTTCAACATATAATTTTTCCCTGTAAGCATTATATTACTATTATTATTATTATTATTACTATCAACATATAAGTATCTAAATAGAACTGCTTTTGAAAATGAAAGTTGTCACAATTAACTGGGAAATTTGATGGTGTGAAAATCTGAGGGTGTGTTTACATCTGTTATTCAGGCACCAGTGAGTAAATCACAGAACTCAGCTTTACATAACTACCTTTCACAAAGACTAGCCTCTTCTATAAACATTGATAGTAAAAACGCATTCATCTTGAGAAAGTCTTTTCAGCACTTTGGGAAGGCATTAGACTCAGTGTCCCATAGTCACTTTCAGAGGTCTTTTCCCTTACTTGTATCTCATCTACAATGTAGCATACACTTATATAAATTTTCTTACTTTACTATTTCAAAATAGATGCAGAAAAAGCATTTGAAAATATCCAGCACCCATTCATGAGAAAAAAAAAAAACACCTTTCCACAAGGGACCCAAGCAATAGCCCAGTGGGTAGGGGGTTTGCCTTGCTGTAGTTGACCGGGTCAATCTCCAGGATCTCATACAGTCCCCGAGCACTGCCAGGAGTAATTCCTGAGTGCAGAGCCAGGAGTAACCCCTGTGCACTGCTGGATGTCATCCAAGCTCCTTTCCCACTCCATTAACACTCAGTCACAGCTCAATTGACCATATATCAGAGTTTTTGTGTATTGGGGATTATCTAACCCAGTGTTTGTTTCTATATACTCCACATATGGGTCAGCTCATTTAGAATTTGCTTGTTCTTTTTGACTCTTTTGACTCGTCACTAACCCAATCTCATCAGAGTTATAGCAAACTGTACGTTTCCATCCTTTCTTGTAGCTACAGGGTATGGCCCACTACTATCACCATCGCCATGTACCTGTTGTTGGATGCTTACATTATTTAGAGATATTTATTACTAAAATAATTCTGAAATGAGCATATATATGCAAATATTTTTGTACATTTGTTTTTATTTTTAATATAGATATAGCCTTGTGAAGGCTTGGAGAAATATTTAACTGGCATTAGTATAGTATTTGGTACAGAGGCATGCCATCTCAGAAACTGCAGCAGTTTCTTTTCAATCCGGCCCAGATATGCTGAACCAGAGACTCTCAGACATGGGGCAGAGCTGCTCCTTGCTCTCGCTGTGCCCAGCTGCCCGTGAGGCGCCCAGGAGGCATGGCGGGTTCTATCCCTGGCCTGCCACCCCACAGAGCCTCACAACAAGCCAGACCACCCTCCCCTACTCCATGGGGCCCGTCATTTTCAACATCCAGACTTCCCTTTCGTCACAACTCCACCCAGAAGACCAGAAAATCACAGCCCAGATCATAGACAGCCACCCGCAGCAGTTTCTTTTCAATCCGCCCAGGTATGCTGAACCAGAGACTCTCAGATATGGGGGCAGAGCTGCTCCCTTGCTCTCCCTGTGCCCAGCTGCTCGTGGAGTCACCCAGGAGGCATGGCGGGTTCTAGCCCTGGCCTGCCACCCCACAGAGCCTCACAACAAGCCAGACCACCCTCTCCTACTCCATAGGGCCCGCCATTTTCCACATCCGAACTTCCCTCTCGTCACAACTCCATCCAGCAGACCAGACAATCACAGCCCAGATCATCGATAGCCACCCTGCAGCAGTTTCCTTTCAATCCGGCCCAGGTATGCTGAACCAGAGAATCTCAGACATGGGGCAGAGCTGCTACTTGCTCTCCCTGTGCCCAGCTGCTCATGAGGCGCCGGGGAGGCATGGCGGGTTCTAGCCCTAGCCATACATATAACATAGCTATAAATCAACTCACACATACATGATAAGAGATATGTGCCTATTTTATCTTGTCTTCATATCTGGGGGAAACACTTACCTAAAGGGATACATATTAATGTATTTTGGTAATATAACATGGGTTAAAAGTCAAATAGTGTGACTGAGCAATAGCTCAATGGCCACAAACACATGCTTTGAATGAAGGAGGCTTGGGTTCAGTCCATGCAGTGCCTGGTCTCCAGGGACATCTCTGAGCTAGAAGTAAACCTTGAGAGCATTTGGAAGACACTTCCAAACATCGATAGGTAGATAATAGACAAGAAAATTATCTAGACCTACTCTGGAGACATCAGAGAGAAGTGCAGCAGATTCTGAACTTAGTTACCAAAACATAAAAAGAAAAAAATGGAAATTACTTATTTGTACTTGAACTTACTTAATGTTAGTTAAGAGTAAATTGTATCACTGTATCACTGTCTTCCCATTCATCGTCGATTTGCTCGAGCAGGCCCAGTAACATCTCCATATGTCCTGCCACATGCTAGTAGAGCCCAAGGGCACCTTCTTGCTCTAGGAACATAAAGAGCCTCAAACCATTCCATCAGATCATGGAAATGAGGTTTATAATTGTTACTAGTATTTGGCATATCAAATACAACACGGGTAGCTTGTCAGGCTCTGCTGTGCTGGTAGCATAAATGTAATACTATGTTAACCCACGTCCAGCACCAAATAAGATAGGTCAAAATGTGAATTTCTATTAATAATTTAAATATTGTTATTTTTCATTATGCCTGGTAAAACCTACTACACCTAGTTCCACAGAGCAAAACTTTAGCTTGGATTTGTGATCAAAACTTCTGTTTTTATATAAATTTACTTGGAATTTATTTTTTGGGGGTCATACCTGGCGATCTTCATGGGTTACTCCTGGCTCTGCACTCAGGAATTACCCCTGGCGTTGGTCGGGACCTCCGGGGACCATATGGGATGCCAGTGATCGAACCAGGGTCAGCCGATTTAAGGCAAACACCCTACCCGTTGTGCTATCACTGTCCTAAAAATTCTATTTTAATTTATTCATTATATATACTGGCAGATCAGTATGACCCAACCTTAACTATTTAAACGAAGCAAGCAGTTTGACACTTAAATTGTACGGGGTATCACACAAGACCCGCTATTCTCGCCACACAAGACCACTATTTTCGCCGCGCTTCTTCTGACATTTACGGTAATTGTCCCTATGGTCTCTTTCCCATTCCTGTACCTCAGAAAACAGATTGAAGAGAGTGAAAAGAAAGGAAATTCAGTCTTTGCCTCAACCCCAAAGGCGTCATTTAGAAACGTGCTGGAAATGTTAGCAGTTATTTGCACTTGACTTGCAGGTAGAAAGCACCCAGTAGCTAGTCTCCAGGAAAATTGGGAGGTGAGAGTTCCATAGAATCCAATCCCTGACGGTAACAGTGGCAGGCTGAAAGAACCAAGTCATTCTGATCACATTTAAATATCCGGGACTAACTAGGGAGCAGACGATCACTGTCTGGATATGGGGATACTTCCCCCACAATGCCACTAAACTCTAGCTCAGTCTATAGTGATTTATTTTTTAAATGCTAGCTTTGCAATTCTAAACAAAGGTGTGAGTTCCCAAATGATCTCTATATGCGTGCACATTCAGACTGCACACATTTTTATGAAATAACTGAGTGACAGAACATCTGTCCTTAATCATTGAAGACTGGGAGCATGTGAGGGTGCAGGAGAGAAAGGAGAGAGGGCAGCGAACTTGCCTTGTATGCAGCTGGCATAAATTCAATGCCCCGGTACTGCATAAGACCCCTGAGCCCTCTAAGAGTAAATGCTGAGCAGAGAGTGAATAGTACGTCCTGAGCACACCTAGGGGAATGGACCACAAATGAAAACAAAGAAACAAAAAAGAATGTGATGGTAAATCTTCTAAGGCTAAATTTGAGAAACATAAAGTTCAATGCACCTTTAGTTGATTATTTGCATTATAACGTATTTTCAGGAATATTTTAGTCTAAATATCTGCCATTTAATCACACGTGGTAAGTACCATACATGGAAAGTAAGAATGCAAAAGCCGTGTCTCCATCTAGGTATGTGTTGATAATGATTCTAATGAAAGTTATTACAAATTGCATGCTGCAACATTACAAATTGCAAATGACAACACAGTAGATATTTCCAGAAAAAGAAATTCCTCATTTTAACATGGAGACAAAAACAGCTGATTGTAGAAGAGATATATCTTTATTAGGCATATCAGAATTTTTTAGTTAGGTGAATCTATAATTATCATTACTTATATATTAATAACTCAAGAATTAACATGGATATCCTGTATTTTCTGTTTACAGGACAAATGGCACGTCATTTATCGCACAAATAGTTGTCTTACTACTTGTTATTGATAAAGAGACAACATTTTCTATAATACCTAGAAATGATTTCTTATCATAAAATGTATATGAGGTACTTTATTTATTTTTCCATTTATTGAAAGCTTCTTATACATAAGAACTAGAAGAAGGTAAAGTATGAGTATTTTGCATAATGTGAATTAACCATACCACTTAATTGATTTGATCTTATCATGTATAATTTAGATCAGCCTGTTAAATGATTTTGTCATTTAATATTCAAGTAATATAAACTATCAGCATTTTTTACTGTAGCTTATAAGAGCTAAATATTCTGTATTAAGATCCTTAATTATAGTATATGGTAATCAAACAACTCTATAGAAAAGATTCACAACTAAAATATCTGGATGTTATCTGGATGCACATAGAATTCTTTTAACAAGAATAATTATTTCCATTTGTTAAATTTTATTATCTCTTTACTCCATGGACTTTTTTTTTACAATCTGTAAATGGGGTCAAATATAAGCACCAAAGGCATTTCCTTTTTTTTCTTGTTGTCTTTATACAGAAGAGAAGTGATAAAAGAAAAAAAACTAAAGTTTGTATGTGCAAAGGTTATAACAGGCAGGATTATTAGGCTTGTATACTGTGTAAATCGGGAAAGTAAACCAAGTGAGCATATGTGTGTGTGTGCATATAGTCCTTTAGGACTAAATAAATATATGCAAATCACTTTAGAAAGAGCGTGTAGTAATCATTCAGTATTATTGTCGTTATTGTCACCATCCTATTTATTGGCAGATATATATCTAGTATCTTAGGAACTACTTATTTTGCAAAAATAGAACAGTAAACTACACCTTTATGGCACAGATGAATACACAGCGATATTTTTCATCTAAGTTCATCCAAAGGTTGTTTATTTCAAGCATAATTGCTTCACAGGTCATAAGCAAATACACTGAGCTTTAGGGAATACTTGCAAAAGTATGTGTGAATTTATTTGTACACACATACGTTTAAGGATTTTAGAAACAAAATGTATACATATATATCTACTTTTGCATTAAGAGGCTACTATTTTAGGTGGTAATTTTATAACATATATCCAGTTTAATTCTTTCACAGGTGAAATATCTCAGCAAAGGAGCAATGCCTTCTGAAGAAAATTATTTTTCTGCTTATAAATGAATTCTGCCTTTCCTCTGAAATATGTAATTCAAAATGACAGCACAGTAAAAAGGAAAAAAAGAAAGGAAAAGGGTTTTGACACAAAGGCATGTAAAATTTCAAGGAGACTGATTTCTTATTCATGCAAAATGTAAAATTCTTTCCTTTCCCATGATTCAAAAATACCTCTCATCTATTATAGTTTCAGACTATAGTTCAAATATGCACGTAACACAATCAGAAAGTAATTTGATCGCAGCAATCTACTTGCTACATGTCTTTTGCCTCCTCATTTTTCTGTTTATGAATAGTGACAATTCAACATGTCATGTTGTAACTTTATTGCAGATGTGTTCTAAAAATATGGTTTTACAGTGGCAGGTAAATGATAAGAATAACTTCTCATTCTCATATTATGTTAAATAAGAAGGAATTTGGACTTCAGAGAGAAAAAATCAGTCACTTCATTTTGTTTGTTCTGGGCAAGTTATTTAAAATCTCTAAGGAAATTATTTTATCAGAGCTGCAGAAAACTGTCAGGGACTTTCTCATTATCGTATTTCCCTCTCATAAAAGATCTTTATGATCTATGTATGACACAGTATGTAAATGCTCTGAAAGTGCCACAGCCTGAGAGGCACCTGCAGTTACCCTTGGCCTGCAGGTCAACCTTGAATCAATGCCACCCAGATTCCATGTCATCACTACATTTTTGTTTCCCGTGTTCATCTCTAGAAGAGTGTTGGCTCAGGGAAATGGATGCCGCCATCATGGTTCCTAACACTTGCTCTAGTTTCTCTATCCTTCCCTCCCTTGCCTATTAGTCTCAGTATGTGTCCAGACGTTCAAAAGCTGATCTTATCTATACCCTAAGCATCCGAGTCCTGCCACTGACTGAATTTTACTTCCCTTGTGTGAAAGCCCTCATGATCAGGCTTGAGAAACAGAATATTAACATTGACTAGGGATACCTCTGCTCTCTAGACAAAATGTCATTGTGCAATGAAAAAAGCACGACGCAGGTCAAAGTTTACTCACAAGCCAGCCTTTAAGAAATCATAACAGTCCTTTCAGGCTACGCATTTTAATTAGTTGTATGTGATCTCTCTCTCTCTCTCCCTCTCTCTCTCTCTCTCTCTCCCTCTCTCTTTCCCTCTCTCTCTCACACACACACACAGAAACACACACACATTTTTAATTTTAAAGATTTTAAAGTTGAGAACACATGCATTATTTTTTTTGGGGGTCACACCCGCAATGCTCAGGGGTTACTCCTGGCTCTGCATTCAGGAATTACTCCTGGTGGTGCTCGGGGACCAAATGGGATGCCGGAGATCAAACCCAGGCTGGCACAGGTCGGTTGTGTGCAAGGCAAATGCCCTACCTGCTGGGCCATCACTCTGGCTCAAGAACACATGCTTTATTACTGGCATATATTGAAAGTTCCTTCCAAGAGAAAACCTGATCATCTCCCTTTAAGTTTCATCAGTAGATGCTCAAGAAGAGAGCCTTCTACTGAGATTATACCACCTACACGGCAAAGCCTGGCAAGCTACCCGTGTTTTATTTACTTGTTATGCCAAAAACTAGTAACAATTATGGACCTCAGTTCCATGACCTAAAGAATGGTTTTGGGCTCTTCCTGTCCCTGGAGCAAGTAGATGCCCTTGGGTTACACTTGCTTGTAACAGGACTCAGAGATGTTACTAGTGCCCACTGGAGTAAATCGATAAACAATGGGAAGACAGTGATACAGTGACAGTTGAAAGTCCAAACACAAATGTTCTATCTTTATCCATGCATTTATGTTATCTATTTATCTATTTATTTATTCCTTCCTTTCTTTACTTATTAATATTTTTCCTGTCTGGCTTTATAACAAAGAAAGTGAAAGAATTGTACTAAGGAACTAGGTATTATTAATTATACCATAATTTATACTAGTCATCTGTCACAGGCATTTGATAAATTGTGTTGATTTCTGAATACTACTCAAAATATTAATCCCATAAATTTTCTGATCAAGTTATTATAAAATGAGGTCATAAATTGGTAATTTATAATCAATAATAGTGGTTTTAAAAGATGATAGTGTAGTAAGATATGGAAAAAACATAAAACTAAAGGAATAAATGTCTAATTAGTTAAATTTTCTTAATTCTGCATTGGAACAGGTATAATTTTGTTATGGATTTTTGAACTGATCATGCAAATGTATTTCTAATGATAATGACATTTATGTTTCTTGTAAATTTATTGATACAAACATTCAGCTTTTTATTGAATCCTAGCATCACCAGATTCATCCTTAAAAATGTAACAGAAATCGACAGGTACTGATTGGTGTTAAATAGAATACTGCAAAGGAAAACTAGATGTAACACAAGTGAGAAGGGCTCATTTTCAGTAAGTAGCAGAGAGCTATAGAGAAGACACAGGTGTGAATCAGTCTATTATCATAGAAACTAGCAATTTTCACCTACTGCAAAACTAAAATAAAATAGACTAAAGCAATGTAAATAGCGTCACAGTAACATTATGAGATACACAAAAGTTTATGAAAATAAGTCACCATATATTTTGACGAAAGTGAAGCAGGTTCCTATGCAGAGTATATAACAAAGCAAATGAAATGGTGGTCTAAGTGCCATAATAGGAGTCTCACATTCTACCAGATTTTTTTGCATTTGTTTTGAAAATAATGAAAATTAGAACTACTTTTCAAGCTATTATAAATATTTAACTTCAGTGAGAATCAAAAATAGAGAGATCATTGTTCTATCATTGGTGCATAGCTATCCTTTGCTAGTAAGGTAATATGTGCATTATTGTACTATAAGATAGAAATCCTCAAAATATCTAAGATGTATCTATTGACTTCTGCATCCCAAAGATCTGAAGGGAGAAAGGTGAAAGGAATTCCTGAAATCAGTTTTAAACAACAGTAACGAAACAGGAAAGAACATACTTTTGGGGAATCGAGGTGGGTTGTCATTGACGTCAGTGAGGGTGATGTTCACTATGGTGGTTCCAGCCAGCCCTCCCAGCTGTCCGCCCATATCCTTGGCTTGGATGAGGACTTGGTATTGCTCCTTGACTTCGCGGTCCATGTTTGGCAAAAGCTGTTCTAATAACACCTTGGGGTGTGGGGGGAAATCAAAAGATATATATCACAAACAAGCATTCCATCACTAACCTGTCACAAGAAAATGAAATCATTCAATCTAGATTCGCTAACAAAGGTATGCTAATGAAAAGTAAAGTCCTCTAAAAACCTGAAGATGCACCCAAGATTTGGGTGTATCAAGAGACACCCATGATATGCAGTAGCTAAGATAAAATTTAATGTACGTATTAGTGTTTAGGAATGTTATGGGTTGAAATATGTTTAAAGAACGAAGTATTAGCTCTTAAGATCAATATATAACCAGGTTACCCTTAATTTATACAAGAACCTAGTTTCAAAATAAAATGTTTTTTTTTAATCCATTTCCATTTTATTTTTTTAAGTATTTTATTACACCACCGTGAGATATACAAATAAAAAGATATACAATTAAAAAAGTTCGTATTTGGGTTTTGGTCATACAGTGTAAGAGTAAGAGCCATCCATATACTGCTCTATATACGCTTATGATAAGAATGATGCTGATACAGACTATTTCCCATCCCTTATTTAACAAATGGTATTTAAACACAAAAATATACTTCACCTAGTCTATTTTGTCCTTAGAATTCCTCATTTTCTTTACAATACCAAACATTTGGAATACATTCTATAAAAGCACTTTTTTAGTTGAATTGGCTGAATGAATATATGGATAATTCAGTTTATAATTAATAATAACATATATTCATATTGGCACATTTTACCCAATTTCTGTGCTGTGTACAAGTGTATAGCTAATTTATTTTGGATTTGTATATTTATTTCCTCACTGAGAAATAACTGAAATCTAGATTTATGAAAAGTAAAATAATGCATGCATTTAATACTAAATTGCATTCATAGTTTTTGATGTTAAGGAGAGATTGTAAAACATGTTTTTTTTTTTTTTTACTTTTTGGGTCACACCTGATAATGATCAGGAGTTACTCCCAGCTCTGTTACAGGAAGAAATCCTGACAGTGCCCCGGGACCATATGGGATGCCAGCCATAAAACCAGGGTCTGCCAATGTAAGACCATAGCTACTTACTATTGCACCAGCCCTAAACATTTTATCTTAAACTCATTAATATTTGTGCTGTGTTTTGGATCCAATGGCATATAGGAGTAAAAGAAGTATGAGCTATCAATACAAAGTTTAAAATCCAAATCAGCAATTGAATATACATCCCCACTTAATCCTTGACCCTGTACATACCAGTGTAGCTTTGTTAGTGATTCTTAATCTACAATCCAGCAGTTTTTCTGAACCTTGGCCGACAAAGTTTATCCAAAGAATTGAAATCTAGGTTTTTCTACTTTTGTTTTACCCATGCCCGGGACCAGCAAATTTTTAACTCAGTCTACCTACATTCTCTACATAAGGATTTCCTGTAGCTCTGTACATTATTTTTTTTCTTTTCAATCCACATAGAGGAGTGATCAGGGGTTACTCCTGGCTCTGCACTGAGGAATTATTCCTGACGGTGCTCAGGAGACCATATGGGATACTAAGGATTGAACCCAAGTCAGCTGTGTTCAAGGGTCGGACCTTACCATTTGTGCTATATCTTCAGCCCCAACTTAACTATTTTCATCACTGTCCCTCTGATTTGTCATACTATAGGTCTTATACTATGGAACTTCTATCTTCTTATTTGCTTAAATACTTATATTTTCCAGGAAAGTTCTGAGTTTTATTTATATGTACATGCATTATCCTGTGCTCTATCAGATACACTATTATTTAATTCATTTTTAATATAAAAGTTTCAAAGACAGAAACATATATGCACATATACATGAATATATGAACATAATTAATTCAATCTACTCCTAAAGTAAATATTCTCAATATAAAAATGTGCTAATGTAAAGTTTATGTAAATTATTTATCTCTAGAAAACATCTGATATAATTGGACTACAAGATCAAATAGCAACCTCAGACTTACAAAGAATAACTTGCTTCATGCTTTCTAGTTATTTATTATAGTTGTCACAAGCTATACTGGTGTTCTACTCTGTGCTATGTTTGGTAGGTCACCCTTCTTCTGCTTCTTGGTCTACAAATGCAACTTCAAAGGAAATCGATGCTAATGAAAGGTGATATGCTTCCTCTTTTCTACCACCATTTCCATGAAGGAACTTCTTAACTAGGAAAATAAAATTGACTTTGTAGAAATCTTCAGCATATTATCAGAAAAAGTTCCAAAGAAAAAACATCTTTAAACACTGTTTTTCTTTTGAAAAAGGCTAAGAGGAAAGTGTTTCTTTTAAAGAGGTTACTCTTAAATTCATTCATTGTTTTTCAAATCCCCATCAATTAAAATTATAACACTTATTTTGTGGTGCTCAGAAAACGTCAAAAGGACTGAGCCAAATTGCAACTATATTAGAATCAAACAAGGAAAATGCCGCATTCAATTCCTTCAAGCCTTGTACTAAAAATCAAGTGAGCATTTCAGGTTTTAGCTTTTGTATTTGTAGCTTATATAACAACAGTGTTGTAGATAAAGCTAAAAATAAAAAATATGGATTTTATAAAAAGAAAGAATGAATAATGCCCAATTAAGTTTCTAGCTATCTCAATTTTATATTATTTGGAAGTCAATTTAATTTTTTGAAAATATAATTAGGTAGATAAGTAATTTTGTTATGACTTTGGTATCTTAAACTTGACATTTTCAACATATACAATCAAGATAAGTTGAGTAAAAGCAAGAACAAAATTAAGTTTCATGTCTGTCAATGAAAATAGAAATATGTGGCTGAGGAAATTAAATATCAAATTAATATCAAAATTCTCTTGGATGATACACTTTTCTTACACACAATACACTATTCCTTGACAATCCGCATCAAATTATACATGACCCCTTAGTATATAATATTTTGATAGCTTTTCAAAAAATGTGTTAAATCTCTGATGACAGAAGGTTGACATAAATATAAGACTGTGAATTGGGATAAATTTTTCACATGTGAAAATCAAAGATATTATCTTAGTTGAGTTTTCGCTTGAAATGAGAATTAAAAAAAACAGGTTTGAGAAAAAAAGACACCGTATTTATTGAGCGTCTATTCTAAAGTATAAGCAACATTAACTAATGTTGTTATTGAAATAAAATGCATAATGGTGAACACTTATATTGGTATATCCAGTTTCACATTACACATTTATATTCCTTCCACTTCTGATTGAGTTTTATCAATGAACAGGAGATCAATTGACAGATAATAAGAATGAGGCTGTTTTTATTATATAACACATGCCAGTTGATCACTTGACATCCCGTTATTCATTGTTTTGCTTGAGCAGATGCCAGTAAAATTTCCGTTTGACCCTATCAAGTACCAGTGAAGCCCAATGGCATCTGCTTGCTCCAGGAATATGAAGAGCCTCAAACTCTTCCTTCAGGGTCTTGACGAAGAAGTCTGACCATCTTGTTTTTTTTTTTTTTGCATTTTGGGTCACACCCAGCGATGCTCAGGGGTTACTCCTGGCTCTGCACTCAGGAATTACTCCTGGCAGTGCTCGGGGACCATATGGGATGCCAGGGATCAAATCCGGACCGGCACGGGCCAGCCGAGTGCAAGGCAAACACCCTACCCTCTGGCCCCCATGTCTGACCATCTTGTAGAATGGCGGCCATGTGATCTTTTGACAGTACCATGGGATCCAGTCGGTAACGGCTCTAGTCCAAAGGTTGTCTCCAAATCAAATTACATGTTCATCCCATCTGATTTTCGACGACTTGGCAAATGAGACGGCATCCCTGACTCTGGATCGTCGATGGCAGTTGGAACTCCGGATTCATTCTCTCACTTGAGTGAGGCTTGATATTCCAAGCATAGCTCTTTCAATTCCTCTTTGGGAGACCCCAATAACGTTCTTATCCTGCTTTCATAGACCAGGTCTCTGAGGAGTATGTTAGTGCAGGGAAAATGGTGGAGTCAAAGAGATGTGCCCAGAGCTTGAGGTTCTTTGTCCTTTTTAACTATTTCTTCAATGTTCTTGAAGGTGTTCCATGCAGCTCTCTTCATCCTGCACAACTCAGGTTTTAGGTCATTCATCATGTTGACTTCTCAATCTAGTTACACATAACTGCTGCATTCAGAGATGTTTGTTCCATTGAGAGTGAATGGGACCTCTGGAACTAGTTTATTTTTCATGAACGTAGTTTTGCTGAGATTCAGCTGTAGACCTATCTTTCCACATTCTCGGTCGAAGTCAGGCAGCATTTGTGGCACTTGTCTAACGTTTGGTATTATAAGAACGATGTCATCAGCAAAGCTGAGGTGGTATAGTTGCCGACCTTCTATCTTCACTCCCATTCCTTCCCATTCTAATTGTCACATGACATTCTCGAGAGTGGCACTGAAGAGTTTTGGTGAAATGGCATCACCCTGCCGAAGTCCTCATTTTACATCAATGATCATATTCTTATTATTTATAATAAATGCAGTATTATATTGCATGTGTTATAGTGCACACAATACGATACTGCAATATAATACAATATAACATTGCAATGCAAGTTGCTCACTGATTAAACTAACATGCCTTGCATTATAGTGACAATAAAAAATGTGAGGACCAGTGAGATAGAGTGACAACACCATGGCAAAAGAGGGGGAAAGATTGTGATATGTTACTCATAATAAAAAGGTATCCGAAAGGCAATAACCAATTAAAAAAAACTTCACTTGGTGAAATTTCTGTCTAAATTAAAATCCACATGTGCTCCTATCACAGCTCTGAATCATGGTATATATTTGGATACTAAATTGATCCAAGTCTGAAAGTGTTTCTGAACACCAAAATGATGCTGAAACCCCTCTTCAGCAAGGATGCCCAGAGACATTGGTTCTGGGGAAGAACCCCCCCAACACTTCACACCCACCCATTGTGAATAGACAGCTGTTAGGAATTCCCCTGGCCTCCACCCCTTTTGTTCATTAGCGTGTCTGTTGATCCTAGGTCTCAGTGCTCCCTTCCTCACCCTTTTCTTGCTGAACAAATTTTATAGCTATATTGGTTGTATCCTGGTCTTCTGGGATGAAATCACACATTATACACAACTAAATTGAACCTCAAAGTAAAATCTTCCATTTACAGGTGGAAATTGTTACAGGGGAGTTAACACTGTTTATAGAATCGATGCCTGAAACTCAACTATGAATAACTGTAAATTATGGTGCCTTCTTAAAAATAATAAAATCAGAAAGAAGGAAGCTAGGACTTGAGATCTGAATCTCATATTACATTTACCACGTCCAGGCATGCATTCCATTTTTGTTCATTTTTGGAAATTTTTAGTGTTTGAGATATATTTGGTTAACTAAACTGCAATGTTTAGCATTTTATTAAGGGTATTAAATTACCACACTATCTTCTTCACCAAAGTCACATTATTATCTGTCCACTACTCTCTCCTGCTGGCCACACAGTACACAGCAGTATTATCCTCAAGACAGCCTGTTAGTTCAAGCCCATGTGTGGGTAATTGCCATTGGATGATTTTTCTTCCCTATACTTTTTGGTTTTTCCTAAAGTGTGCTCACAACTTTATAAAGAGTTATTCTATTAACAAATTGCAAATTCCTCAATTGAGTGACATCTTTTTTCCAACGAAGCTAATAATTAATAGTTGCATGATAGTTCTCTGTCATGGAACTTGCTTTTAATGACTTTGTGTTCAGGGGAAGAGATGTGCAGAACATAAAGTACTCACACAATTATTTCAGATAGTGTGATGAGGATAATGAGATCAAGTACTTTGTGAGGTTGTATCAGACAAGTTCTCTTGGAAGAAAGTTATTTAGTAATGAAAACTCAGTGAAGTGGATGCGGCATATCTGGACAGAACACAGAGTGGGGTACCCCAGAAAGAGAAAAAAGGCAAGCACTAATACTTCAGACATGCTAAGGAAGTCAAACACATACAGACTATGCTGAACTTCCAAGCTGCTAAGGAATAGGATGGTATAAACCAGGGCTGCATCTGGAAATAAGAATATAATGGAATTTTTAAGAGTGCAAAAATCATATTGGGACAGGAATGACCTGAGAAGGTAGGGCATTTGCTTTACACATTGTTAACCCAGATTTGATCCCCAGCATCCCACATGGTCCCCAAGCACTGCCAGGAGTAATGTCTGAGTTCAGAGCCAGGAGTAACTCCTGAACATCACTGGGTGTGACCCAAAAAGAAAAAAATATCATCTAGGAAACATCCCAGAAATTGTATGATCATTTTTGGATGTTACAAAAGTAGAGTCTTTAGAGGTTAGGTAAGACAGAGAAGGCAATGGTGTGCTAATAATTGTTGGAAATGATAATGCCAGCCTAGAAACTGAGATCAAATGTAGGCAAAAGAGATATACATGATGATGACCTCTAAATGTATGTATTGCAAGCCACAATGTGTAATAGAAAGGAGAGGGAGAGAGAGAGAGAAAGAGAGAGAGAGAGAGAGAGAGAGAGAGTTAAAGTGCCTGCAATAGACATAGAGGTAGGCTAGGGAAGGGAGGAGGGAATTGGGGACATGGTGGTGGGAAACAGTCACTGAAGGAGGGATGGGTGCTGGAACACTGTATGAATGAAACCCAAGCATGAACATCTTCGTAATTGCATATCTCACGGTGGTATAATAAAATATTTTTAAAAAGATCGAATCTTTTACTTTAATATAATTCGTGACTGGCAGGAATGCAGCTTTGTATTAGGGATGGCATGTCATAAATCCAAATTTGTCTCAAATTTCCTGTTAAGCCGCATCCTAACCAGCATACTCATGGAAAATAAGGAAATAAGTAAAAGTCGTACCAAACTTGAGAAGAGATAAATAAAACTACATTTTGTTTACAAAGACTTATTTTTCAATGGGCCGAAGCCATCTTTTCTAAGAGCTTTCTCATGTCTCTTTGCTCCACAATAAATCCTGGCATGTACCAGGGACTGGATGGGAAGTTTGGGATTAAACCCAGATCTGCCACATGCAACATAAGTGTCCTACTCCTTGTGATTTCTCTCTGTCACTAATGTTCTCTTATTTTAACATATATTTCTTTTCTTTTCTTTTTTTCTTTTTTCTTTTTCTTTTTTTTTGCTCTTTGGGTCACACCTGGTGATGCTCGGGGGTTCCTCCAGGCTCTGCACTCAGGAATTACTCCTGACAGTGCTCGGGGACAATACGGGATGCCAGGGATCGAACCCTGGCCAGCATGGGCCGGCCGTGTGCAAGGCAAATGCCCTACCCGCTGGGCTATCGCTCTGGCCCCTCTATTTCATTTTATTGTGGTTAATTTTGGCTTTGGGGCCCAGCGGTTGTGACTGCTCTTAGCTCTCTGTGGTCAGGCTCATTCCCCAAGGGAATTGGTGGAAACTAGGGCCAGAACTCATTCCTAGAATTCCTGAAAACAAACTATGGACTCAATTTAGAGAGATCTCTCTAGAAATTGCAACAAAATATATAAACAGCAACACTCACTAATCAACAAATATGATAAAGGTACATGACAAAAAGTAGACATAGAATTTTTTTCTTTATGCTTACAATCTATATGAAAAGGTATTAAAAACAATTATTTCATTGAATTTGCCAGTAAACCATTTTTTTAAGAATAAATTTAACCATACAGGTAAAATATGTACATTGAAACCTATAAAATTTTGGCACAAATGAAAAAAGGCACAAATGAAAATGTCTCAAATTGTAATTTAATAGATGTTTGAAATACACAGAGCCCAATGTCTTAGGGTCATAACTAGCTCTATAAATTTCCATATAACTATTTTAGAAACAGAAAAAGTATCCTAAAAATCTGTGTAGAACATGATCCAAAATAGCAGAAACATTCCTTTAGAGCATACAGAAGAATAACAAAGAAAAATAGCAAATTATAACAAAATTATAAGAATAAACACTCCTGCTTTCAAGGTATATTAAGATGTTATAGTAATACAAAGAGCCTCATACTGATATACATGTGCATACACAAATAAATTGAATAGAACAAAAGACCACAAAGGAATCTTATGCTTACCTTTAACTGGTTTTTGATATTTGACAAGAGGTTGAAATACATATATATATATATATATGTATTTCAACCTCTTGTTGAAATATATATATATTTCAACCTCTTGTCTATATACATACTCTTATATATACAACCACATGTATATATATATGTGTGTATATATACATGTGTATATATGTGTGCATATATATATATATATATGGGATGCCGGGGATCGAACCACATCTGGACTTCACCCAGCAGACCAGCCTATCACAGCCTGGCTCCGCGTGGCCGTAAGCGGCTGCGTGGTTCATCAATAAATTCTGGGCTTAGAGATGACTACAAGAGTATGCTACCTGCACGGCAGAGCCTGGCAAGCTACCCATGTTGTATTTGATATGCCAAATACCAGTAACAATTATAGACCTCATTCCGGAATGGATTGAGGCTCTTTATGTTCTTGGAGCAAGCAGATGCCCTTGGGCTCTATTAGTATGAGACAGGACATATGGAGATGTTACTGGGGCCCGCTCGAGCAAATTGATGATGAACGGGAATACAATGATATATAAATATATATGTATATATATTTATATATATTCACACATATATATACATATATATGCATGTATATGTGTATTAGGGAAATTGTAGTCTATTCAAAAATATTCTGTAAAAAATATATAATTAACAAAGAATAAAACTGGATCTTGTTTTATGCTATTTATAAATATTAGCTCAGAAGAGATATCTACACAATACTTGAAACTGTGACCTTTAAAGTAAAGAAATAGGGAAAAAAGTCTTTGACAACACTTTCTTCTAAAACATGAAAACAAAAACACAATGGACAAAAGCATAACTTAATAAAACAGATTGTGTCAAATTCAATATTTTCCGCACACACAAAAACAAAGAAATGAAAGGAAACGAAACACTAAGAAAAAAAAAGACAATAAGAAACAACACAAATAAAAGAAAAGGTGATACAATAAAAATGTTGACAAGGAGTGGGGAGATAACACAGTGCAGTGAGTAAAGTTAGTCAAAGGGAAGGGGCCAGATATTGAATCATCTCTTTTATATATGAGATATAAAGTTGTTAAAGGCGTATCAAATGGCTAAAGGAAACAACATGATAATTTGAATATAGAACTAACTTTACCATGAGGAAAGGGAAAAGCCGGAAGAAATGATGAAAGGAATTTGATAATCCAGTTGCATGAAACTTTACCATTAATGTATTGTAAATCACAGTGCCACAAATAAAATAAAAATATAAGGAATAAAATAATTTTTTTAAGATATGCAATGGAAATGAATGCATAGACATATGGGAAACAGCTATCATTATATATGACTTTACACTTCTTGAAATTAAAGTCATTAATAAAGACAAAAGGGGTCAAAGAGGTAACTCAACAACTGGAGCCCTTGCTTGGCATGCAGGAGTGCAGGTTTATGCTCTTATGTGTCTGTTCCCTGAACTCTGTCTGGTGTTCAGGAGACACCTGAAGATAGAGCTGGGTGTAGCTTCAGAGAACACTGATTGTGACTTCTTATATATCAGTTCCCTGAACACTGCTTGGTGTTCAGGGAACACCTGAAGATAGAGCTGGGTGTAGCTTCAGAGAACACTGATTGTGACCTCTTATATATCAGTTCTCTGAACACTGCCTGGTGTCCAGGGAACATCTGAAATTAGAGCTGTGTGCCGATTCAGAGATCCTGATTGTGATCTCTTATATATCAGTTCCCTGAACAGTACCTTCTGTTCAGGGAACACCTGGAAGTTAGAGCTGGGTGTAATTTCAGAGAACACTGATTGTGGCCGCTTATATATGAGTTCCCTGAACAATGTCTGGTGTTCAGGAAACACCTGAAGATAGATCTGGATGTAGTTTCAGTGATCACTGATTGTGACTCTTTTATATAAGTTCCCTGAACACTGCCTAGTGTTCAAGGAACACTTGCAGTTAAAGTTGTGTGTAGTTTCAGAGAACACTGTGACTGCATCTACCTCCATAACACCAGAATAATTCAGAAAACCCATTTGCATTCTTTGTTCATTGTAACACTGTGCACAGTATCCAAAATCTGAACATAATTCAAGACGCTGAGAACAGGTGACTAAATAAAGAAACTATGGTACCATATATATGATGGAATATACTACTCAGCTATAATAAATGAGCATTTAATAATAGGATTAAATATCATATCATGTAACTTTAACTTACAAACTTGATTAAATTCTGAGTATCAGAAAATCACCCTATAAAATGTCTACTTAAGGACTTATTGGATGTATCATAGTGTTCCAATAACAAAGTAGAGGCAGGCCATTGGTAATAAATACATAAACTTCAAATCAACTAACTGATTTATAATCTCTTATTTATCACTTTTCATCTGTTTAACAACTTCAGTGACATGAAGTTTATAATCCCAACAGATATTCCTCTCGCTGTAGACAAAAGACAATAGTTTTAAAATCTGAAACTACAAATGCTTCTTACTGAGCCTCAGTCATTGATAACACTTTACATCTCAAGCATTATTTAGTTCCTCTCCTGTCTGATAATGCTACAATATCATAAAGGCATCCCTCACATCCCCCTTGGGCATTTCTCTTTCCTTTGTAGCTATGCTGCTATAAATGTGCATTCCACAATTTCTAAAATAAGGCAACTAGAGTTCGCAGGGTTCTCCTGAAGTGCAACAGAGCAAAGCAGAAGAGAAGCAATGGATGAACACAATTTTTGTGATATATAAACTTCAACATATGTATACAATTTTATACGTACATCACAGCAATGTTTTATACTTATAACATATCTCCCCAATACATAATAGTTCTCTATAATAGATTTGTAGCTGTTACGTTCCTTGGTCTTTCTATGTGCCTAATCAATCAGCTCAACGCAAAGAGAACTAAAGGTATGCCTAACATTGTGTAGATAAATGTTCTTTTATTTTATCCTTGTCAGAATGTCCTATATTTCACATGCACAAACTAGATTTTCTTAAAATATTCTACTCTGACTTAATATTGAAGGAATATTCACACCATTGAACATTGTAAATATTTATATAGCACTATACAACATTAACTCAAAATGTAAATTCTGACTCACGCTTTAATTTCATTATGGAGTTTAAAACACCAAGACATTTTAAGATATAAAATAATAAATGCCAGTCAACATATGGAGGTTTCACTTGGGTCAGAAACTTGAGCATCTTAATCTCTTAATAAAAATATAATAGAAACAAAGAGTAATAGTCTTGATATTGTCATTTCCATAACTTTTACTGGATATTTCAGAACAGAAGCTTGAGTAAGAACACAGAATGTGCATATCAGAATAGTAAATAAAAGACCAAGTATTCCTATAGATAATTCTACTGCAACTCCCTGATTTCAAATGAATCATTTTTATGTATAAATGTATAAAATAAAACATCATAAAATATATGTTTTTTGGAACCAGGGAGATGTCTGCATAATTGAAACCCAGATTCAGTCCCTAGAACATCATGGACTTAGCTTTCCACCATCAGTGCCTGGTGTAACACCAAAATGCAGTGAATACAATACAGAGGAATAAACAAATAATAGTTGAACAATGGATACAATCAAAAATAGGTTTATCAAAACCTCTGGAGATAGATATTGATGTTGTACACTACCACTGCACTATGCTTCTATAAACAAAATAAACATAGAACAGATCATTTTATGTTATTAGGGTACCCTGATGGAAAAAATAATGTCTGTATATTTTTTAAATATTAAGTTAAGGAATGGAACAACAGTACCGCAGGTAAGGCACCTGCTTAGTAGGCAGCCAGCCTGGTTGGATCCCCAGCATCCAAATGGTCTGCCAAGCACTGCCAGGAGTGAGTCCTGAGTGTAGTGCTAGAAGTAACACTTAAGCATACTGGGCATGGCCCCAAACAACAATAAAATATAAGGTAATATAAAGTCACAACCTCTTCCCGGTATGCCTGAAATCATTCAGAAAATACAGCATAAGCACTAAGTGATACGCGAAAGAACAATATCTTTTCGCTTGAGACCAGCAAGGAAGTAGTGAGAGCAAATGTAAATACATTAAAGTATCTTTCCACTCACTTTCAATACTGGTTATTCCTAAGATGGCAAATTTGATCCTGGCACTATCTGGTCCCTCAAGATTTTGGGTATAATTCACATGCCCCCGAGTCACAGTGGTATGAGCAGTATTGTGTATACTGCCTTAATGCTGAGCTATTAGCAAACACCACAAGTCTGGGTGTTGCTGGGATTGGAACTAGAGCACCACTGGAGTACTTGGTCCAAACTGATTTTTAACCATAACAAAAACAGGGAAGTACTAAAGCATTTATTTGTAAAACTATAGCTTCAGTTTTCCAAATAAATTGATATTTAAAAACATATATTTCTTTGATCCCTTATGTTATCTAAGCTACAGGGAATATTTATTGCCTGAATCCATGGACTAGATAAAATACTAAAATCCCTATAGCCTAATGTTTTATAGATCACATATCCATTTTACTGTGTAAAAACTGACAAGTTTAAAAGCATCTAACATAGAATTACATAGATATCCCTTATAAAATCATTTAAGCATAAGTATGTTATTTATGACTTCATAAAAAACATTTACATTGTGGGGTTTTATAATGTTTATGAGATGCTCATTGCAATAAATATTATTAAAGATGCTTATTGAGACAGAAACATCAGTGTTAGAAACAAATCAATTATGTATTTTTCTTTTGTTTTCCTTACTCTGGGGTGTGTGGGATGGCGTTCAGTGGTCTCTGGAGTGCACATGTACCCTTTTGGCAGTACTTGGTCAAACACAACCCAGTTTCATGAGAGACCCTGTGGCTAGAGCACTAAGCCATGTGGTGGGAGGGATTACTCCAGTCCTATGGCGGGACTGGAGTCCTCTAGGGCTGAGATCAGAGATACTCTGAGACCTTGTGTTGCTGGAGATCACACTGAGGTCAGTTGTACTGAAGACACATCCCAAACACTATACTTAATCAAAAATGCCAAATAATTCATTTTATAAAAATTCATTATTTCTGTAATTATTTTATTAAATACATTAATCTATATTGTTTATACTTAAGTGGGTCCTATACACTTAGACATGCTAGTAATGTTTTCCAAAATACACCGATCTGTAAGAAAATATCTTTTACTTTCTAATTCCAAATGAATACCACGTGGTTCTACTGATCTCATCATACATATTTATACACCAAAAAGTTTTGATGAACTCCTTCCTTTAAAAATGTTTCAAACAATTTTGGTACACTTAAATGTGGAAAATTTGAGATATTAGTTTTTCATGAATTTTATTTATTAACAGCAAAAAAAGGAGTCATGAAAGAGAGCTATATGGCCGAACAAATGGATGCTATTTCTGAGAAATTGCAATTATCCTTGATTTTTGATTTATTCTTATCTACCACAAAGTGATAAATTTGACGAAAAGTCTTCTTAATGGTTTCTATGCATAAAGAAGTAGTTATCGTTTTATTAATGAAGTGCCTTCTCATCCACTATTTTCCTGTTTAGTGGTCTGAGGCATTGCTAGCACCTAGACTTCTGTCTCCAGTGAAAATCAATGCTTTAAAAAATCTATTGCATATTTTATGCCCAGATGGCTTCACTTTTTAGTTCTAAACAAAAAAGGAAGTAAAGAAAAATATAAACATACAATTGTAAAATGTTATCAGAAGCAAATTATTTTGTTAAATACTCCAAAGACTTCCAAATGTATCAAAGTTGACGTTAAACTTAGCGAGTCTATTAAGAGTTTTGGACTTTTATTTGCCTATTGCAGTCATATCTTTGTTCTGTGCTACATGAAGAAGTTAATCTTTGTCTCTTTTTCATCTTTCAGAGTTTGTTCACTCTAGATGAATTTCTTTAATATAATCTTTAACCCTTAGACACATTAATACTGAGCCGACCTTGTCCCACCATCCCAGTTCCTCATCTCTTTCTTCTCTTTATTTACTTCTGATAAGTTCTTTTTCAGAAGTTAAAAAAAATCTGACATGCATTCCCCCAATATATGAGGAATATGTGTGTGTACAAAATCTATATACATACATATGCATGAACACCACATATATTCCTACGCATCCATCTACTGCTCTACTCAGTCTGAGATTATTTTAGGGAACAATATTCATCTTCACTCATTATTATTCTGGTTTTTGATTTTGGGTCCCAATGTTTCTCTTGGGTGGATGCTCAGGGATCAGAGGATCATAAGTGGTGTGCGAGTCACACCTTGGTCAGCAGTGCCTCAGGAAAACACTCTCTCTGCTGAAGCATTATTTTAGGCCCCATCCTTATATATGTTTTCAATATATTTGTGAACCAATTGGTTTGATAAAACAAAATAAGTGAAGAAAATAATTGATACAAGTGTGAGCTTCATTTGACAAAAACATTATTTTTCTTTGTTGTCACTCAAGTCAACATTAACATTTGATTGATTATAAATTAACTAAAATTATATACTTATTATATCACAAGTATCACTGTCTGTCTGTCTTCCCGTTCATCATCGATTTGCTCGAGCGGGCACCAGTAACATCTCCATATGATCTGTCTCATGCAAGTAAAGCCCAAGGGCACCTGCTTGCTCCAGGAACATAAAGAGCCTCAAACCATTCCATCAGGTCATGGGAATGAGGTCTATAATTGTTACTGGTATCTAGCATATCAAATATGACACGGGTAGAATGCCAGGGCTCTGCCGTGCGGGTAGTATACTCTTGTAGTCATCTCAAAATCCAGCATTTATTGATGAACCGGGCTGTGATGAGCCGGGCTGTGATAGGCTGGTCTGCTGGGTGGAGTTCTGACGAGGGGGAAGGCCGAATGTGGAAAATGGAGGTCCTCATGGAGTGGAGGGTCGTCTGGCTTGTTGTGAGGCTCTGCTGGGGTGGCGGGCCAGGGCTAGAACCTGCCATCCCTCCCGGGCTCCTCTTGAGCGACTGGGCACAGTGAGAGCCAGTAGCAGCTCTGCCCCATGTCTGTCTCTCATATCATAAGTATAATATTATACTTATATCATAAGTATAATATGATTAATTATAGATCAACTTATAATTATGATTTATAAATTAATTATAAGTTGTAATTATATCATTAGTATACCATGCATCCACAGACATATCTAAGGGAGTACTCATTTTTAATGTTTAACTCACTTACATGGATTATTATTTAGGTAGGAGAGTCATGAGAATAAGAGGGTCAGGTGCATGGTTTGGAGGCAGCAAGCCTGGTTAAATCCCTGGCACACACAGTACCCCCCCCCATAAGGTGATGAAGTTTCTTTGAATTGGGCATCTTTGACCCCATTTCATTCTGAAGAATAAAACACAGATACGCACGCTTTAGACAATTTAAAGCATAACATAGAGGATCACTACTACCTGTAATCTTGGCCCATATGATATAAAACTGTTTATATTTCCCCAAATGCACCTCAAAGTAAATTCTTCTTCAGAGGCCAGGTAGGATTCTCCCTGAGTTTGCTCCAAGTGCAGCACACTGCATTTTTATTGTAGAGCTGGAATAAGCAACTTTCCATGCCAGGATTTAATTAAAGCTTAAATATTTGAGGAGGGCTAAGATGTGATCTTGGTAACACACTTACCTGTCTTGGGATCAATAGAGAAATAAGGTTGTCCCTGAAGAATGCTGTAAACGACTCTGGCGCTGTTTCCGTATGTCGGGTCATCTGCATCAGTGGCCTTGACTTGGAGCACATAAGCACCTGGAAAATAAGACAATATGAGTCCAGAATTATTGTTTTACAGATCACAAGATGAAGCCTATTATCTGCTGTGCTCCTATTTTTGTACATTTAAATTTGGCATTACTCAATGAATTTGTGAAGAAGAGTGTCACCATGAATAATTCAACTATTATCATAAGCTTGAGCATAGATAGTAATGCTAGAAAAATTGATACCTTTTATAAGTATGTGGAAAGTCTTGTCCATTTCCAATAGTCAGAATATTGAACTGAATTCATTATGGATCACTGTATTGATTTACACACCAAAGAAAATATGACACCACTTTTATTAGCTCTGCTTCTTAATGTGGATCCTTTAATTTTATGATTAGGATAGTAATAGAAAAAGTAAAATCTTAAAGGTATACTGATATGTAGGGGCTGTGAAAAAGCAATAATTACATCCAAAGCTATACAATGGCAGAGAGATCTTTATCTTTTTAGAGTCACTCAAAGTAACTACTCACTTTGAGAACACAGATTTATCTTAGACTGTTCTGATAAGATAAATATGTCTAAGATTTGCTGTTCTTCAGCAGGGTCCCCTTTCGGGCATTCAAAACAGAACAAAGCACATCACTAATCATTTGTTGAAAAGCTAGAAAATGACCAATATCTTGATCTCCGCTTTTCCTAATAAAACTGAAGTGCTATGTAAATAAAATGCAAGAAATTATAACTTTTAGGCAACATTCTATGTCACTTGTTACTGGTCTACTCATTATTCATCGATTTGCTGGAGCAGGTGCCAGTAACATCTCCATTCCTTGGGAATGAGGTCCATTATTATTACTGTTTTTGGCTTATTAAATACACCAGGGAAAATGCCAGGTTCTGCTGTGGCTCTGGGTTCATCCCAGGGGGCCCAGTCTTTTCGTATGTCAGACCATCAACTATCCAGGGCCCACAGGGCAGAGCCCTGAATGCAGACAACCCTGTCTCCCTGTTTGCCACCTGTCAATGCAACTGGGCATCGCAGCCGCACTCTGCAACAGTTCAAAGGTCAGGAATGTTCTCTGTAAAAGGTTATATTTTAAAGCATCCTGTTGGACTATATCAATATAGATACATGAATGCCTTTGATAACAGATTTTCCCAGGAAGAAAACATTTTTTAAATCAAATAAAATATTTTAAAATAACCTAAAATAAAAATGGCCTCTTACTGTGATTGGTGCTAGCTAGTAAAACACTGTGGGAAATAAAATAGCATGAGAGTGTGGGCTTCAGAGAAAGTCTATCAGTTGGTGCTTGCCTTGTATGCTACTGACCTGGGTCCAACCCATGGCACCCTGTACGGTTCCCACATACTGCCAAGAATCAACTATAATAATAGAGTCAGCAGTAAGCCCTGAAATTCCTTTTGGTGGTGCCAGGCAAACCAAAAACAACAACCACAAAGAAATAGAATGATCGTAAGACAAACGTTTTCTTTTCGTATGGGGATCAGAGAAAGCAATGTTTGAAAACACCGCACTTTTTGTGGAGTGTTGAATGATGTGAGTTCTGTGTTTTTGTCATTTGTTTCAGTTTTAAATAAAAGCTCCTGACATATTGGAAGAAACTTTAGGTATAAAAAATAGTTCAGAGGTAGGATATTTCAGGAGCTAAGGGGTCCTAGGGAAAACCCAGATCTCCCCTCAGCAGAAACTGCAAATGAGAAGAAATCGAGGGTAATCGAGAAGCTACTCACTTTAAGCCACTGTTAGAGAACTAGTCCCAGGTTTGCCTGCCCTGCCAACATTTTATTTTATCTCATTGCAAATTATATCTATGTACTTGCTAATATTTATTTCTATGTTTATCATACATTAAAATAGATCACATTATCCATAAGTAGTGAAGCTAAACAAGTAATAAGTTAATATGGTTCTCTTTGGTAAGTGATGTCAACTCTTCTCAGGACTAGCACTGTCCAAAAAAAAGAGGATTTTCATATGGTATTTCCTTTTTGGTATTTGTTTTTGTTTCATTTTTTTACATTATAACAATGCTAAATGCATCTAAAACTAGAAAAGTATGGAGAGAAAAACTAAAATTTCAGAGTTAAAAGCACATTATACTACAAAAGAAATCATTAAATACTTAACACATTTCAACATCAAGTAAGAGAGAGAGATGTAGGTAGAACTGTGGGTTTGTGTGTGTGTGTGTGTGTGTGTGTGTGTGTGTGAATACGTGTAGATTCTACATATAGGTTTTTCTAAAAGATTTTTAAACATGAACTTTGCAGAAGATTGAACGGAATAGTAAAATTTTTGAATATTAGTTACTATATGTAACTGACTCTAATCAAGTATATATGTCATGTTTTCTGTGAATTGTTTTCTTATCAGTTCAGTCTTCTCTCTTATTGTCAATGATTGCTTAACATGGAAGTAATTTAAAAAGGATTAAGAAACCTCATCAATAACTGCAACCTAATTTTTCATGGGAGTTCCAATATATAAAAATATTTGCATCTCCAAAGATGAGTGTGATACATAGCCAGATATGAGACTCAGTAGGAAAATAGATTCTTAGAAATATCCTTAGAAGATTATGCCACTAAAAGAGGCATATTGATCACATTAATTTGATATAATTCTATCTGAGGCTTTAATGTCTACATTGACCACTAGCCAAATCTGTGACCTCAAATTACTTATCTCTCTCATGTAATTGTCTTATATGAAAAAAAACCACCAAATTTACAAATTTACTGTGGTAGTAAATGAATATATGTATAATGAAACCCTAAATATCATTGATGTAATAGACAGCGTTTGAGTGAAGGTAAAGTAAGACAAATACATACTCATTTCCTACTGCCCTGAACAGATGTGGTGTCCTCAAATCCCATGCCTTCATATTTACATAGTAACTTGGAATTTATGGCTTTTGATATGCAATTCTTAGCCAATGATTTAAAATATTAAAATCACAAACAAGTACGCTATGAAGACTTTGTCAATATTAGAGCATGATGAGATACTAAATAATGATTTGTGAGATACTAAATAATTATTTGTGTACTACCTAATTTGCCAAAAATAATCAGAGATTTTGACACTGAAAAGGACGACAGACAATCTAATAGAACCAGTGCAGGCAATTTTGTGTCTCTAACCCTTACTCCAAACTTGTCCAATCTATCCTCTGAGTATCCCCTGGGGTACTGCTGTTCTGACTCAACTTAGGATGTTTGTTATTCAGTTGAAGAACCCTCCAACACTCTAAGGTTATAAAGCTTTCCTCCAAGATATGCCTTAAATATTTTAGGCTGTACATATTTACACCTTGTGATTCAAACTTACTTTGATGGATAAGTGAATCCATTTTTATGGCCACTTTATCTCTCCATTGTGTGCCAAGAATTCTATACCAGGAAGACCAATACAAATGCTAATGGCTCTTCTGGTGACATGTGCTGTATTCTCAATTCCTGTGGTGGGGAATGTTGCCTCCTTAGTGGCTTATGTTATTCTGAAATTATTTTCATGGGTACTGTCAGGAAAATCCACAGAAATCACGATGAAATGTACGAGAGCGGAGTTCATTCACTCGCTGGCTCTCAACTATAATTCAGTTTGACTTGTAATCTTTTCTATGTAGTATTATTTTTTTTAAAAGGATATGAAATATTTTTTTGGCCGTTAAGAACTATTTATTTAAATCAACTAGAAGAATGTTAAAATCCTTTCGGTTTGTGTATTTGTTTTAGTTTTGTCAGATTTGTTAGTAATATTTTCTTTTTAATTTTTCCCATTATTTATTTTTATTGGCAGTCAAGGAAATTATTATTGATTCAGTTATATTAGCCAAAGTGCTTCCTGACAGTTTAATATCTGTTAAATATATAATTTATATGGATAAAATTATTTTATTTGAATGGATGATTTAGCTATATTAAGCAAACGATATATATATCCATATATTCTTCTGTCTACCTATAGTCTATTTTTCAAACTAGATTTCCTTAAATGAAAGCCAATTATGTGCATGCTGTGTGCATGTGCAAACCAACACTCTGACATACTGAATACTAGAAATAATTTTGATGGTAAAGCTGTTAAAGGAGCATGAGTCTACCCACAAATGAGCCCTGCATGCATGTCGAAGCAGTGACACGGATGCAGCTCCTTAATATGTCCTTGTTCAGAAGAAATCATTTGACTGTCATAGAGACACTTGTTTTCAGTATGAACTGAAGAAGGCGATTTCTGTAAAATATAAGATTAAATAAGCAAATTGACTAGAAACACATTTCTTTCTTCCCTCCCAGGTGCTAGGTAAATTTCTAAAATGATCGGCATTTGAATATTTTAGGGGAAAGGCTTTGGTAACAAATCATTTACCGAAGGCTCAGATTTGAGACTCACAGAAGGAAAATGAGGGTTAACCTAGGTAAAACCATGCTCTGTACATGTCTTGGCTATATGAGACCACAGTCTCCCTTTTTACATGGGATTTTTATATTTTTGGCTAAATTGGGATTTTTCTGTTACTGCCAAATTGATACAAATTTAGCAGTTCTTTAAATATTCAGAGACCTCTGTTACTTCAAAAAAAAAATAGAAGTATAAATTGTCACAGACGCCTGGAGCTTCATGTATGCGTCAAACTCATGAGATGGTAATATCAACCACTTTAAAGTGAAAGTATAACAGTTCCTTATAATCCCAATCATTTGTTAGAGAAATTAAAACGAACCGAAGTTTTACCGACTTCAAAATAGCATTACTATTACATTTGAATACAGGACTTTGAACATGTGACTGATTTTTTTAATAATCTATGACGATGTACTGGCGTGATGACACACAGCCCTAACTCACTCAAGACTGTTCATATTTTATTCTGCCTTAAAAAATCATCGGTTCTCCAAACTTCCTCTTTCATAAGTTTCTTTTGTCCTATTCTTTAAAAAAGAAAATCAGACTTGTGTGAATTAATTTTGGGGTAGCAATTCAAGAATTGGAAACATACATAAATGCCATAAGGGTTTTGCAAAGTATAAACTTATTTCGATCACGTTCAATTGCTCTCGGCCACCGTTGGCTGCTCCATAGAGCCACCCTACCTGAGCCATTTCAGTAAACCAAAACATTCATTGCCGACCTTACTTAGAATGTTTTCACCGACATCTTAGTTTTTCTAAGGACCATGCTTCACATCAACACATTCATTTCTCTGGGGTTGGGAGGCCACACCCATCTGCATACAGGGCTTACTCTGGGTCAGTTCTTTGCGGTCATCCCCAGGGTGCCCAGAGAATCAGATGTAATATCAGAAATTTGACAGATGCTGTCACATGGAAAGTGCATGCCTCAAACCTTGCTCTGTTTATCCATGTTCTTGGGGCATTTTCAATCCACATCAGCATTCCCTTCCATTGTTCAGCACTTCTGGTGAAATGATCATTTCTGTCCATTGAAAAAAGGTGTTCCTCTCGTTCATTGGCCTTCTTTGTGGATGTTTAATAGGCTTTGTAAATCTCTGTCTTCAAGATCTTTCCTCTAGTGGTTTTCCCAACATCATATGTTCTTCTCTCTCCCCTTTCTTCTTGAAGCAATTCTAAGTTTTCGTTAAAGACCCTGCCTGCTCTCTCCATGCACAAGACTTCTGCCTCTTCTACTTATTGAACTCTGCAGGCTAACTCAGAAATTTCCTTTGTATTTTCCTTTAAGCTCCTAGAAATGGATCTTGTTTATATTATCAAGTTATTTAAATAGCTAAAGTTAGTGGTAGTTAGGCCAATATGACCAAATTACTCATTACATTATCAAATTTCCATTACGTATTGCTTATTCTCTGTTTAAGCATCAATACAGTGTTTCCGCTCTCATTCTGCTTGTTCTGTAATATGATAAGAAAACTTTCCCTCTTTCTGTATGACTTAAAGTACAATGATATTAATAATGCACATGTTGCCTGTCATAACCTTGAACCTATCATACACCTTGAGCATTTAAACTCTAATTTCTTTCAAAGCAGAAAATTTAGAGCCAGAGCTCTAACATAGTATATAGGGCACATACATGGCATGCAGCTCACCTAGGTGTGATGCTTGGCACCATGAACAGTACCCAGGACACTAGGTGAAGCAATCCCTGAGTGCTCTGTGCCCTCATCTTTAAAATGTGCGTGTTTAGCTTTATCTCGTGAGATCGCTCTAAATCTCCCTACATTTTGAGGTTTATTACTTTCATACTTTCTATCTTAGGCTACAAGATACAAGCCTTTCTAACTTAGGCAATACAATATCGCCTCCCTAAGGTACAGTGCTCTCATATCCTGCTCTTTGTGGACTCTATCATGGGTATCAGAAATATCCTCTCTCTTTGAGCTAAAATTGACCTCGAATCATAAACAAAAAATACAATAACTCTTCTTGCACAAACTAATTTCCATATATTTAGAATGTCATTTCAAGTCTCATTTCCAGCTAGAAACAGAGTTTTTATTTTTTTATTAAAAATAGAGTTTTTATATTTTTATTTATTTTTTTCTTTTTTGGGTCACACCCAGTGATGCTCAGGGGTTTCTCCTGGCTCTGCACACAGGAATTACTCCTGGCGGTGCTCAGGGGACACTATGGGATGCCGGGGATCGAACCCAGTCCGGCATGGGCCGCCACATTGAAGGCACATGCCCTACCCACTGGACTATCGCTCCGGCCCAGAAACAGAGTTTTTTTTTTTAATTATGGAATTTAGTATGGAGTTTGGTACATAACAGATATATACCATTTGAGACTTTTGAGTAAGTATATATACAATTTCAATTGAGTAATTAAAAACCTGTTTTAAGGTTGTAATGGACATTGACAATAAGACTTTTAAGATATCCCTTGGCTCAGTTATCAAAGTGAATAAATCTCTTTTGCCAACAGTTATGACAACAATAGAGCTCTGCTGCTGCCTGTTATATAAAAAATAAAAAGGAGAAGCTTCACATCAAAAGTGTTTTGGGAACTCAAGAGCACTGGGAAAAGAATACAAGAAATCAAGTGAAAGCATGACAGTGATCCACACATATCAAGCCTGATGATATTTTTGAAGAGTGTAAAATTCTACTTAGTTTCAAGAAAATAATAATCTTTTGTAAGGACAAGGATTACTTTGCAATCATGTGTGAAAAATATTAAAAGAAAATCTATAACTGTAGAAACAGACATTACCTAGAAACAAGTAATTATCAATGAAATAATTGATAATAAAAACTATCAAATAGCCAATTTCAAAAAAAATATAATGATGCCACACAATTACATTAGTTGTAAAATTGTTCAAATCCACAAAGATGAGACAGAATAGCTGACTATGCTGTTAAATAGTATGTATTTTAGCCATATCTAAAATAACCTTAGATAACAAATTCAGGTAAATTGTGCTATAATTCCACATGAAAATTTTGTAATATTATGTTGCTGTAAGCAAATGCTAGGGTAACTTAGGCTGGAGCTGGTTTTTGGAATTACAGAAAAAAAAACAAATATGGTTATTTTGATCAATTCATGTATGTTCAATTGATTGGACAAAAAATTAGTTGTACTTAAGTAAAATTTAAACAGTTATATTTCATATGCCATCTGATCCAAATTCTACCAATGATGAGAAAATGACAATTTTAAAGTCTATTATCCAGTTCTCAGTTTCATAATTTGTAAAATGAAATATATGGTCATTGGTTCTAGTATACAATGGGTGACCTTCTTCTTCCAACAGTCATGAAAATAATAGCTGTGCTGACTGCCCTAAAAAAAAAAGATAGTCTCACAACAAAAGTGCTTTGAGAACTCAGTAGCACTGGGAAAAATGCAAAAAAAATTGAGCTATATCATGACGGTGATCCTAACATACCATGTCCTAAGACACCCAGTTCTTAGTTTTATGATTCATAAAATGAAACATGACTATATATATAGGTTCTAGTACACAACATGTGCTCTTGTCTAGAATCAA
Organism: Cryptotis parvus; assembly: GCA_021461705.1. Taxonomy (NCBI): domain Eukaryota; kingdom Metazoa; phylum Chordata; class Mammalia; order Eulipotyphla; family Soricidae; genus Cryptotis; species Cryptotis parvus. The sequence continues at coordinate 126,544 of JAJIBD010021727.1, forward strand.
AACAGAAGACATTGATTAAGCTTTAGTTGAGAAAAATCAGGCTTTTACAAAGTTAATATTTCATTTCACTGCAAGTGTCTCTTTTATTGTTTTCCTTTTTATTTTTAATTTGGGGTTTGGGGGCACACCTGTCAGTCCTCAGGTTTAGCCTTATCTGTATGCAGGTATCCTCACTGGTGGTGCTAAAAAATCTTTGTGTGTCAGTGTTGAACAAGGTATCAAACCTTGTCCAGGAGTGTGTAAGAAAAACCCCTATCTGGTTCATTTCATTAAAAAGTTTCATTAAAATTCTATTCATCTACATTTATCTATTGAGAATAGAGCCTAATAATTGAGGAGAAAATAATTGTACCTAGATAGTCTCATGGTATTTAATATTTTCCTTTATTAAACATACTGTAAATGTTAAATATGCTTTGAAACTCATTCAAAAAGAAAATTGCACATGTGTTATCATTTATTTAGTGGGTAATGACTTTTTCTAACCACTTTGAACTTTGGAGAGTGAACATATAAGTATAAAAAAAGATTATATAGCCAAGTTTATATTTCATTTTACACTATACGGGACATCAAACTTAACCTGGTAACTGAAAAAAAAAATTCAGACAGCTCTGAATTTGGATGGAGAATAATATTGCCTCCAATAAAGTTGTCTTTTAATTAACTTATTATTCCATTATTTATCATGAAGAATTTTCCACTATATCAAATCTATTCCTTTTCAATATTTTGGTAAATATATTATTCTGTGGAATTTTTCATGCATGCTATTTTTCAAAACGCTTTCAAGTTGTAAGGCAGATATAAAATATAGTACAGATTAAAATATAAAAACAAGATTAAAGTTCTGAAAGAATCTGAGTTATAGCTAGATGGGGTTACCTGTGAATTTATTTTATGACCCAGCATAGGAGACAGAAAAATGACCAAATGAAAAGTGGGCAGATAGCAGGATATGATACTCCGGGAGCACTAGATTATTCACAATATTAAAGTCATGAATTCGATTCACATTTAATTTAAAAGGCAGATTGCAAACGTGGTGAAGATCAATTCTTCCCTGCTACAATTGCAAATTCTGGGTTAGAGCTTCTTGTAAAGTTCTGGGGTGACACATTACAAACCGGTGTTTGATATTCTCAATTTCAAAGTTTTAGCAGTTGGTTGAAAGTCTTTCTGGCAAACCGGCGTCCATAATGTGTGTCTGGGCAAAGTCAGTTCCAAACACATGGGATAACAAGTTCGGTTTTAGAATATTAACATGGAACGTCATTTGGAGGCAGTGGAGAGCACGTTTTTTGACATTTCACAAAGCAAAATTATCTGAATTATCTGGTTACCTGAATCCCACCCAAAGGAGTGGTTTTGATTTCAGCAATGCTTTACTTACTTTTTTTTTAATTTTTATTATACCACAGTGAGATATACAGTTAAAAAGTGTTCCTGGGGCAGGCGCGATAGCCCAGCAGGTAGGGTGTTTGCCTTACGGGGCCAGACTGTGCCGGCCCAGGGTCAATCCTCGGCATCCCATATGGTCCCCGAGCACCGCCAGGAGTAATTCCTGGAGTGCAGAGCCAGGAGAAACCCCTGAGCATCTGCGGGTGTGACCCAAAAAACACAAAAAGTGTTCAAAATTTCACAATTTCAATATGCACTGCCACTCTGCTTTCCGTTATTATCTGTTCTGTGAGTTCTAGTAAGGTCCTTCCATTGGACTCAGGCATAGGTACGAATTTTTTCTAGACTGAGAGTTTAGGTCTCAAAGATGGATCTCATCTATAGATGGAGTTAGACGATTTACTGAATTGTGTCACTCAATTCACGTTAGCCAATTTTTTATTTTACTCTACCATCATTTGATTTTAAGTATTCATATTCTGGAAATAAAAGTACTATCAAACAGCCTCCCATGGGACCTGATGATTGAATATTTTCTATCCTGAGAGAGAATGAAATTCAGTGAAAGGACTTCCATGATTCAGTTCTAACACGTTACATACACCAATGGTAAAGTAATTCAGGAAAAAGAAAAATAATCAAAGATGTAATAATATTCAATTAACTCATCTGATTGAGTTAATACATGTACTGTTTTAAATTTTATTCTGCAAATTAATAGAGTACTCTATATCTCTCCTTTTCCTTCTGGCTACTTTCCATGAGCATGATCCTCTCTATGTCCATGCATATATAGGCAAATTTCTTAACTTCATTTTTCCTGACAGATGCATTCTATTGTGTAGATGTGCTACCGATTCTTTACCCAGTCATCTGTTCACTGGCACTCTGGTTGTTTCAGATTCTTGCTATTATGTATAGTGCAGATGGTGTTTCTGCTGTGTGTTTTGGCCTCCCAGGGTATATTCCCAGAAGTGGTATAGCTGGGTCAAATGGAAGCGCAGTTTCTAGTTTTGGGAGGAATGTCCATATTGTTTTCCAAAAAAGTCTCTACCAGTCAACATTCCCACAACTAAAAAGCTCTTTCATCTCAAAAAGAGACAGCGATAAAGATAAGACAGTCCAAAGAGTGGTAAGAAGACTCATCCAATACCCACCTGGTAAGGGGTTAATATCTAGGATATATCAGGCACTGGTAGAATTTCACAAGAAGAAAACAGCCAACCCCATCAAAAATGGCAGAAGAAATGAATGGACACTTTGACAAAGAAGAAATTCGAATAGCCAAAAAGCATACTAAAATGCTCATCTTACAATTTTAATAAAGAAAAAAATGTATTTGAACCAGAAAAAGATGATCCATTTTGTTCTAAAGTTTAGCAGGTGTCCATGTGCTTTCATTTCTACTATACATACCGCATTTAACTAATAATATATACTTTTGAAAGTACTATATCAGGCAATAATCAGAGTTTTATTTCTAGAATATAGTAACTTAATTTTTACTGCTGTCCTATAAGGTAATAACTTGCTGCAATTTTTAAGCATTCTGCTCTGAGTGCCTCTCTAGATATTATAGAACCTTTGGATTTGGGAGTCGGTGGGGTTGTGTCTCACTTGACAATACTCAAGTCTTGCTTCCAGCTCTGGCTCTGTACTCAGGGATCACTCATGGTTTGCAGTAACATGTATTGTGTAATGGATGGAGCAAAACAAGCACCTCTGGACATCTCTTCATCCCCTGATCTTCGGATTTTAGCACAACTTTACTGAAAAAATGGATTAATTTTTTCAGACATGGTGCAGAGCTGCTACTTGCTCTCCCTGTGCCCAGCCTCTCAGGAGGCGCCTGGAAGGCATGGCGGGTTCTAGCCCTGGCCTGCCAACCCAGCAGAGCCTCACAACAAGCCAGATGACACCCCCTACTCCATGGGGTCCGCCATTTTGCACATCCGGACTTCCCTCTCATCACAACTCCACCCAGCAGACCAGACTATCACAGCCCAGATCATCGACACCCACCCTCCAGCAGTTTTTTCTTTCTTTTTTTTTTCCAATCCATTCCAGGTATGCTGAACCAGAGACTCTCAGACATGGGGCAGAGCTGCTACTTGCTCTTCCTGTGCCCAGTCACTCAGGAGGAGCCTGCGAGGCATGGCGGGTTCTAGCCCTGGCCTGCCACCACAGCAGAGCCTCACAACAAGCCAGACGACACCCCCTACTCCACGGGGCCAGCCGTTTTCCACATCCGACTTCCCTCTCGTCACAACTCCACCCAGCAGACCAGACTATCACAGCCTGGCTCAGCGTGGCCACTAGCAATTCATCAATAAATGTTTTATTTAGAGGTGACTACAACAGTATGCCACCCGCACAGCAAGCCTGGCAAGCTGCTCATGTCGTATTTGATATGCCAAATAACAGTAACATTTATATTAGGTCATTCCCATGACCTAATATAATGATTTGGCTCTTTATGTTCCTGGAGCAAGCGGATGCCTTTGGGTTCTACTAGCATGAGACAGGACATATGGAGATATTACTGGTGCCCACTCTAGCAAATAGATAATTAACTGATTGACGGGAAGATAGTGATAGTGATAGTGATAGTGATAGTGATCTATGATGTCAGAATACACATACAATGCAAAAACCTCCTAATCAATTTGTCAGAACCTGTCATAGGTACAGCAGACTTTGCTTGTCTCTATACAAAAAAACAATTTTCCATGACTCATTGCCAACAGAAACGTTGAGTCAGTGTTTCACCACTACTCAAATTCCCCAAATCTATAGATTCATACATATGTTGTTCTTCATCTAATCAGATCTGGAGCAATCTCACATCAAGTTTTGGGCATGTGCATCTCAATAAATGCTTAAGTTTAATTAACACAAATCTAGTTGAATATCAAACCTGAAAAAGATGAAGCAATGCATTTTGCTTTCCCCCAATAATTTAGCTTAATATAAGCTCATTTAATAAATGCTCATTTTTCAAATGAAACATAATTAGATTTGAAACTTTAAACAGATGATTACTAGTTAATTGCCTTCTCCTTATCTTACAGCTAATGAATTTTATTAATAACAAGAGGCAGCACCTGATTTTCATATTTTCTATCTAAAAATTTATAATGTTTGATCTAAATATAGAGGCATCATATGTTCACAGAAAAATAAACATAATCAATTTTGATATATCTATTCTTTTAATATTTTAATCTCTTTTTCTGTATATATTTCAGTAGAATAGACATTATAAAACAGAGAACATTAGATGAAGTACATACATCTAATAACCTGATTAATTGTTTTCTTCTAATATATTAAAGAAGATCATTACACAAGTAATACTACTGGATATCATAATTGACAGAAAATGATTCATCAGGCATACTGTAACCCCCATTTGAAGAGAAGGATCTTTTAGTAGTGTTATGGACGGGGGAGGTCTGAGAGTTTGATTCGTGGGCCCAGAGGTCAGGTGGTGCTGGGCCAAGTATTCCACTTGGTAGTGTTGGCAGGAGTGGTGAATGCCTTTGTCAGGGACTGAACTCAGGGCTGTGTGTTCAGCATGAGCTCCAGCCTCAAGGCTATTGCTCCAGGCCATTGGCTTCTCCCCTCAGCCCTATGATTACTGACAATGGCTTTCATCCTCTTACTGGTGTAAATGAAGATGGAATGTACCAACTTGCATACAAAAATCAATGAGCATCCAATCACTACCTTGTTTCCCAACAGGCCCATAAAAATGGTGTCTAATAGTATATTTCTACAGCAAAAATATGCTGAAGATGTTATTCATACTCCAGTGAGGAAAATAAAAGATTGATGTGTCTCCCTCTATATCATATTATGTAGCTCATCTCTTAAACTTGTTCTTGATAACAAAAGAAAAGACTGTGCTGGAGATGTATGTCAATGCCCTCAAGCACTTGCGCTGAAGGCATGATCCCCTAGAAGTGCATTTGATCCCAATACTTCCCAGTCAGGAATGAGCCTCAGCCATGAGCTTGGAATAGTCCCTGATCATCACTGAGTGATCCAGAAACCAGGAACAAAATGTGAGAAAATGATGTCAGCATTGTCTGAAAGATTACAATTCATTCTCATTCTAAGTGCCTATTGCTTGTAATTCCAAGCAATACATGTGTAAATAACATATTTAGACATATTTCTCTTTTCTTTTAATTTAGCAAAATTAAAGAACAAGCAGGCTTTGGTTTCTGGCTGACTGAAGAGCAATGCGGACTCCTGTGAGGAAGCCTGTGAGGAATCCTGTGAGGGATTCTCTAAGCCCTTCCTCCCCCGTCCCCATTACTCCCCTCTGCATTACAGCGTGTTCAGGCAACGCTGTCTTGCTTTGCCCTGCAAAGAGACAGGCCAGCAATGCTTACTGGAACTTATCTTTTGACAGAAAAAATATGAACCATCACATGCTCTGAAGCTAGACTCTGAAAGACGTTTAAACAGAATATGAAGCAAATTATTTTACTTAAAGAAGTCTCTTCCAAGTCTATGCACTCACATGTGTTCACATTTGATAACACATGTCATAAATATCTTGAAGGTTAAGCAGAATCATTAAGGCATATTCTGCTTTTTTTCACATTCCAGACATCACACAAAATATGCGTTTTTTTTTCTGTTTTCATTTTCTCTTTGCTAGAAGAAGTAACTATACCCATAAAAGCAATTCTACTGCTTTTAAATGTGGGTGACAGAGTACTGCAGCCTTTGCCTAAAACCCGCTTTGTGCTAGGATCAGAATCCAGAGTTGCTTTTCTTAGCAAAACCATTATCCTAGAACTGGCAATGGTTGACTTTTACTGCCAACAATATGTGAGGGAGTGATATAGTCTAAGACACTTCTTATAATGCAAACTATATTTGACCAACAAAACATAAATTTCAAAATTCCACACTATCTTTAGGGAAATATAGGCAGTGAGTATAAATTATTGAAATAGAAATCAGTCATTCATAGAAATTATATCGCCTATTTTCCTTAGCCATTTATGGGAGCAATATGAAAAATAAACACACAGTTTTTCATGGGTTTGTATATTGTACCTGTATATTGTACCTATTTCTCTATTTTGTTAGTTAATTTTACCTTAATATTTTTAAATTATTTCCTACACTCATTTCCCCAACTATGGTATATCAGCTCAGAATTATTACACATATTTTATCAATCATTTTAAATGATGGAATTATACACATAGACGTGAAATCTTAAATGCATCTACAATTAATTATTTGACAAAATACTGGAAAGTAAAGAGAAAGTAATTTCACTGTGACGTTTGTTCTTACTGTCAGACCATTCTTAATTAAATAAGGGTTTCAAGTGACAGGGGACAGTGAAACAGTTTAGGGTATGAGACCTGGTTTTGAAGACGTGCTATGCAAGCACTGGCAAATGTAGCCTTGGAGAATCCCAAGGACCAAGCAAAAAAAAAAAAAAAAACAGAAAATAAAAGACCAAAAACAGAATCACAAGCAGCATTTAGCTAGAAACTCAGGGGTTATTTCTCAGGACTCACTCTTGGTATGGCTCACCCCATATAAATCTTATCAAGAGCAATTGCCTACTGTATTATATTCTTAGCCACTAAAAACAAATGCATTACTTAGCAGAAATTTACTTTATATAGAGGACTTTAATTCCCTCAATATATGTATTTTGTGTATGTTCGAAAATTAGAATAGCTCAGTAAAGTTATGTTTCTAAGACTGTGCCAATTTAAATATATGTTGTAATACATAGCTTATAAAGTAAATTCATTTTAAGAACCCATTTAATAACAAATATAATTTAACATAACCTTCAATGCACCTAAATGAGGCATCCAGTAAAAAGAGCTAAAATCAAAACTCTCAAATTTTTAAAACTGGTATATTTATAGTCAATGTTATTATAATGTTACTACAAATTGTATAAAGGTGATGTGTCTTTATTGAATATGCATGACATTTTTAGTAAGTGGTGACACTTAATGCCAATGTTTATCCTGTTTCTTAATAGTTAAAATGCTTTTCAAAATCATGATCTATGAGCTTAGTTATATCTTGAATAACTTCCACACAGTTGTAATTGCAATTCTCTATATTAAGAAACTAAAACTCCCTCTTTTTAGGATTAGCTAAATAAGCAAATAGAAGTGAGTCTGGGTGATTTTATAAAAGAAATGGTATATGCAGGCCCTGCTTGTGCCTCAGTTCCACATTACCCTCCGAGCAGCATTAGATGCAGTCCTGGAGGTGGCCAGGCACCGCCTGCTGACCCTGGAGACCCCTTCCCCAACACAGTATCAGATATTTGCCATGGGAGATAAATGGAATTCTGTACCTCCACTTATTTGATAATCACATACATTTCTCTTTGAATCTATAAACTAATGCCAACTTTGCAAATATGATAGCAGGGCATGTGATAGTGCAGCAGGTGGGAAACTTATTTGCCGCTTGTATGGGAGTGATGTCAGCACTTCCTATGGTCCACCATAACTTGCCAGGAGGCGTCCCTGTGTACAGCCAATTGTGGATCCCAAACTCTAGACAGATTGATAGATTCAAAGGTAGATAGAAAGATATGTGTTATATCACTTGTTTATGACATAAGAAGTATTTATGGCTTTTAATTCCCCTGAATAAATTTAGACAGATTAGATTCAAATTATAAGTGACTGGTTGCAGATGTTAGAACAACTTATGAAAAGTGAGAGTAAAATATTTTATTTATTTTCATGACCATCCTAAAATGTTTATCTACTGTGGAACTTTGAATTCTCTATGGAATTTATTTTTGCATTTAAGGAAATAATGTTAAATCAAGACAATTTATATTTTTTTTTTTGGGACACACACGGCAATGCTCAGGGGTTTCTCCTGGCTCTGCAATCAGGAATTACTCCTGGCGGTGCTAGGGGACCGTATGGGATGCTGGGGATCGAACCTGGGCCTGAACAGGCCATCCTCATGCAACGCAAACACCCTACCCACTGGACCCTACTCCAGCCCCAGACAATTTATAATTTTGATTCATCGCTTGTATCCTTTCACTTGTCTTCCCATTGTTCATAGATTTGCTCAAGCAGGCACCAGTAATGTCTGCATTTGTTGGGAATGAGGTCCATTATTGTTACTGTTTTTAGCATATCGAATACACCATGGGTAGCTTGCCAGACTCTGCCATAGCTCTGGGTTCATCCCAGGGGGCCCAGTCTTTTTCTTTGTCAGACCAGCAACCATCCAGGACCCACGGGGCAGAGCCCTGGGTGTAGACAAGCCTGTCTCCTGCCTGCCACCTTTCAATGCAGTTGGGCACCACAGCTGCATCTGCAACACATCGAGGGGCAAATTGATATCAACTTAATTCTCAGTTTCACCAAATATAGCATTTGAACAAACCTGGACATACCCCCATCATTCGTTTTAAGTAATTAAAAAAAATGAATTATTAACATTATTATGAGCATCATTTCAAACTGTTCTTTTTTTGTTCAAATTGAGTTTACTTGTATAATTTCTTCCTTTTCTTTTATTTTCTTTATTAATGGAGTTGATGTGCCCTTCGAGGTGTTGCAGGGGTGGCTGTGATCCCTGGCTGTGTCAGCAGGTGGCAGACAGGAGACAGACTTGTCTAAACCCAGGGCTATGCCCAGTGGGCCCTGGATGGTGGATGGCTGATAATATGTCATAGTAAAAGACTGGGTTCTTGGGGATGAAACCAAAGCCATGACAGAGCCTGGCAAGCTAGCCATGGTGTATTTGATATGCCCTAAAGAGTAACAATAATGGATCTCATTCCCAACTAGTGGAGACATTACTGGTGCCCACTGAGCAAAGCAATGAGTATTGAGAAAACAAGTGATAAATGACCTTTGCTGAAAATTCTAAGAATTAATCTAGATTTTTTAACCTAAAATCAATCTATTATATTATGAAGTTAAAGGAATGTCTAATACCAGCTAGTTATAATAATAGCACGTTATTAAATTTCTTAGCACAGAATAGACATAAGTCCAAATAACTCAAAACACATTAATAAATGTGTTTTCTGATTTTCCTTAGTTGTAATTCTGCCCTCTATTTTTCCCCCACCTTTCTGTCGTCTACTTTGGTTTTGATTTGATCTTAATTCTCTAACAGTGCTTTCAAATAGAAAAGTATATATATCAAAAAAAAAAACAGTTCAAATGGGAACTATAATAGGGAATATTGATTTGCTTGAAGAAACTTACACCGTTCTATATAAAGATAAATCCACCACTTAATCTACATCCAATAATTTTTTTATTGACTTTTGGTCATCGTTATATGTTTGGAGACTCCTGCAGTGTTATTTGTTGCTAAAAGAGTCACAGAAATAAAAAAGATAAACACCCCCTAGGTTGATTTGTATGCTCAGCATTAGTCACCAGTCATATCATTCACCATTCACCTGTTCTTTTGGTTTGTTTTTGTTGGAAATGATGACATAGTGAAGATTTCTTTGACTTTGGACAGAGGAGAGCATTGGCTTGATATTGATGGAATTTATCTTCTCAACATCATTAGTCATTAACCATAAAAGTTGAAATTCATTGAACTGTTTTTATGTTCATCATTTCAAAACCTTGTGATAAAATGGCAATTTATCCAAATTCTGAGTATATATGGAGTGCAGGATTAGTTTTTTTTCTGCTTTTATGTATATGTGTGGTGGGGGTGGCTGGTTCACACCTGGTGTTATTCAGGACTTAATTCTGACTCAATACCAGGGATAACTCCTGACAAGGTTTGAAGGCCCACATGGGGTGCCAAAGATTGAAACTGGGTAAGTCCAATGCAAGACAATTTCCCTACCCGCTCTACAGTATCTATGGCCTGTGGGGTGTAATATTAATATTTCCTAATGAATTTTACAAAAATGTGTCTGGTCCTTATAATTCTACATTGAAGATTGACTTTATTTGCGTGTTTAAATGAAACTAAAATATATTATTCAATACCTTCGAGGATTTATTTTTCTTAATCTTACAGCTCCATCTTTTGACACTTTTGTAGTACTCAGGAAGTCTACAGAAATTACAGGAAATTCTCAGCCATCATAGCTGGAGGTTCAATGTCATGCCTGAGGATATGAAGCTACGTGGTTCTTTTCGTTTGATGATTCTCACAAAACAAATGTAGGAACATTTTAATTCTCAATTACTATACCATTATGTGAATTGAAGATTTAGAAGGCAAAAGCATGCTACCTGTTGCTGTTTTCCTCCCTAAAAATCTGCTTGCTTCAATAAATACTAATTTAATTAATTCACTATATTATCATGTTTATAATATGAAGCAGCTATTGTTAGAAAAGGAAACTCAAGAAAGATCAATACTTCACTTAGAATTGATCTTGGTCTGGGAGAGTACTTGAGAGGAACAAGATTGCCCCTGTTTCCTCTATTTCCTGTTCTCTACCCTTTGCTATCCACTTAGCAAAGCGTGCATTTGTTCCCCATCCATACCTATGAAGCATAAATAACTTTCTAGCAAATACTTCATCTACACTGTTCTAAATGACTTAGAACAGATTTTGTTAATAATATTGCAGTTAATTGTATAACCACAAGCATGGTTGGATCATTCTGATTGGTGTCTCAGGAACCATTTAACCTATGGTGTGATTGAGAGACAAGTATAGGATTCAGAAATTAAATAGAACATTTTCTGAAAAATAAAATTAGCACAATTAAAGGAAAGATTCAAGAGAGCTGAAAAAGAAAAAGAATAATAAAATCGGTCCCAGAAACACACAAATGTTTAGAAAGGGAACATCAGAGGCCAAAGAGATAATAAAACAATGGGTACACACAGCTGAGGAGGACCCAAAAAACAAAATAAATTAAAAGAAGAAATGAGTATATCATAGATGCAGCAAATTAGATGAGACCATTGGGAGCACAGAACCACCGATATTTTCACTGCTTCTTTCTGGCTACTCAGTACTTCTTATTTTATATTGGTGAGAAGCATCTTATACTGACTCTAAAACGTTGGTGCACTGCTACAAAATTAGCTTTTTTGAGCGATTGCTATTTGTTTGAAATGGAAATTTGAAATATCGTAATTTTGATATTTACTTTAAAGTGTACATATGCAGGATCAATCTGTTGTTAACTTTTATTTTTTCTTAAAGATGTAAAATATTTGATCTAACAACAGATAACAACAAATACATAAATGTAACATTTAGAATTCATTATACCATAATTTACCACTAGTATTGAGGCTTACGAAAGTTATTTGGCAAACAGTTAATAAAATACGTATAATAATGGAAATAGTTCCTTCAGCAAAAAAATTAAGGGAGTAGTTTCTCTATAGTTTCACTAATGATAATGAAGACATGCATTTATTTACATCAGAGAAAATTATTCAAGAATTTAATAATTTAGCTAAGCGCCTACCCTATAAATCATCTAGTTAGAAAAAGAAAATGTACTCTTAGTACATGCAACATCTGATGTACTGGAAAAGGTTTCCAGAATCTCCAGAAGGTTTTCTGATCATTCTGTTAAACCATTATAAACTACATTACTTTTTAAGCTTTTTTTATTATACCACCATGATATATACAATTACAAAGATGTTCATGCTTGGTATTCAGTCACACAGTGTTCCAGCACCCATCCTTCCACCAGTGCCAGTTTCCTGTTTCCCACCATCTAGTCCTTGATTCCCTTCACCCTCCCACAACCTGCATTTGCGGAAGTCACTTTGGTTCTTCTCTCTCTCTCTCTCTCTCTCTCTCTCTCTCTCTCTCTCTCTCTCTCTCTCTCTCTCTCTCTCTCTCTCTCTCTCCCTGCCTCTCTACCTCTTCCTTCTCTTACACATTGTAGCATGCAATACATACATTTAAGATTTCATGTATATCCCTTTGTCTACATTCAATTCTCAGTAATAGGTTGGTATTATCTTTTCCAACAGTTAATTTTACACTGTTCCCTTCTCTGTCTTACCTAACCTCTGACTCTCACATCTCACACACTTGTGGTTGATTCCACCTATTGACAAGATCTCCTGATTCATGTCTGGCCTACTCTTGGATACTGGTATCATCATGTATGTATGTATGTATGTATGTATATATATAATTGGACCCAAACACCCAAACACTGAAAATGCAATAGTTTTGAGAAATATATATATATAAATATATGTATAATATATATATTATATATCTGCTATATTATAATATATATATATATCTGCTATTTTCTCATTAATAAGTTGCCTTTGAAAAAAAGGTTTTGGGCCACATTCAACAGTGTTTGTAGATGGGTGTGTGTCGGGGCGCTCCGCCAGGGTCCCCGACAGTGCCGGGAAGCGAAGTTCCCTTCTACCTCTGAAGCCGGCGAGGAATGGATGAACACTCAGGAATCTGATGCAGTTTTAAAAGGCTTTACTTATCACAGGTTCAGGCATACAAATCAGCAAGAGGACAAGCCCGGTGCTTAGTATTCCAGGCTAGAACCCCAGCCACGTGTAGGCCAAGATGGCGGCCACCAAGTGTAAAGGCTTTGGGAAAGAAAAAGACTTCCAAGCAGGGCGAACGCTCACAGCGAGCAAGAGCCCCCCAAAGAAGCACGCGAGAGTGAAAACCAGCTAGTTTATACCCCTGCAACTCAGACCTTCCTCCCATTGTTATGGAAAGCAGGGAAGGTCCAATGCCCTTAGGTAATCCCTCCCTGCACCTCACCTAGGGCTTTTACTGTGCTAATGTTTTGAGCCGGGAATGCCTTTGAAATGTAGAGAAGGGGGTTTCTGAGATGGCATGTCACTGTACCAAAGATCAACACCAATGCCAGTTAAATATTTCTCCAAGCCTTCACAAGTCTCCTCTACTTCATTGTAGTTTTATATTTTAGTTGCCTTTGAGTATATCAGGGAGCCATACTTGTTTGTTTGGAAGCAAACAGCATTTCTCTCTGGTCTAATTACTTAGGTGTCCTACGTGGCCAGGCTAATATGCTGGTAAGATCTAGCTAGTCCCACGATGATTGTGATAGCATGGGAGAATATTTATACCAGCTATTACAGCATACATGGTCGGATAAACTGCCACATTTAGACTACCCCCTTATCTACGGAGTGATTTGCGGGAGCAATCCAGATGCAGCGGCCCTTAGGAGTCCTGCAACAGGTGTGGTGCTATATTCAAACATGAGACTCCAGCAAAAAAAAAAAAAAAAATTCCAGTCCTTGAAACTATTCCTTGACTCCTAATTATCTGAATCTTAAAGATATTTGTCTTATTTATTTAGATAATAGTATGGTATAGGGAAAGATGAAGTAGCAGAAGATGAACAAATTTGCATGAGGCTGTCAAGAAAATGCTGAGCCAAATAAGCTCTATCTGTCCCACCCACAGCACGCCCCAATGCACAGGACTCACAAATTCCAAACTTATTTTTATTTATTTTTTATTTATATTTTGCTTTCTGTGTCACACCTAGCAATGGACAGGTGTTACTACTGGCTCTGCACTCAGGAATTACTCCTAGCAGTGCTTGGGGAACCATATGGGATGCCGGATATCAAATCTGGATGAACTCCAAGCAAGGCAAAGTCCTTATGCACTCTACTATCATGATGGTCCCCTCCCAGACTCTTTCTTTGGGGCAGACTATTAGCATAAACTCTCTACGTTCCAGAAAAATTTGCTCGCTGTGGTTTCACATATGAAGATACAAATGTAAACAAGTATATGTAAAAAATGTAATAAATATCAAAAGTAAGATTCTCACTGGATAGAGAGAAGAAACCCTGCTTTTGTATCCTTACGTTGTATACATCTACGGGCTCTATTGAACGGTCACATCACAGAGACCTCAACCTTCCAGAAATAGTCTTCAGTCTATTTGAGTGGCAGGGATTTTCTTCCAGGCTCTCTACGCAACAAAGGCTGAGTGCTCCACTTCCCAGTGAGCTGCATGGTCACCCATGACGTACATCGTCAGGGCTCTGCTCAGACTCTGCCTCTTGCATAGGCGTATGTCAGATCTCAGAGGAGGCCGTGCACCCCACATAACTTCTCAGGAGAGGGATTCCAATCTCACCATTCCAGAGAGCTTCAGGACCACCCAAATTAGCAGACAATGCTTCCTTATGAAGAGACCGTCTTTATTCGAATACTAACATGTGCTGAAAAGACAGAACATCCTTGCAAAGGCGCCCCACGGCATCAGACACTCATCTTTAAAGCTCACTTCTGATTAGCACTGTGAGGCTCTTACATAAAACCTAAGGAAAAACAACCTGGAAAAATAAATGTGTTCAGTCTGTACTAATTATTTCCTTGAGTGCAATCATGTGCTGAAGGAAGTTAAACAGGCTCTCAATCTTCCATTCAAGATTTGCCCTGGGTGCTGACCTCTTGTCATCAGTGAAGCACATGTACTTGGAAAAAAAGAATGACAGATAAACAATCATATTTACTTATTTTTTTAATCACCAAAGAATTATAATAAGAAAGATGATCATAGTTGTTGGGTGACATGCCCTACTGAGGCTTAGGCTCCAGCCTCACTTAGTTAATGTTAGGAGCAACTTCCTTCCTTTAGAGAATCTCCAGAGCAACACAATGGGAGCTTGGGCAGAATTGGATTGATTTCATCATTTTACATGGCATATTCTTATACTGAATATGATGAATCTTGCTTGCCCCAGTTCACTACTCTTAACAAGAATACTTGGCCACGTTGGATCAACCATAATGTAAATAGTTCTCCTAGTTCAAGAGACATGCCAGTGTGCCTCTGGGCAAACTGACATGTCTCTGATGCCAAAGTGAATTATTATGACAGATTTTGGAACTTAGTGGGATCTAGAGTCTGGAGTCAGCTGGCTATATATTCATAGTAAGAAGTATTAATGCCATTTCCTACAAATTACATTCTGAACTGCTTTCTGGTTCATAGTTGCAGCTCCTTCCCACTGTGCTAGGGAGATATCTCAGGGAGTTAGCTCTGTCTTGTAAAGCTAAAGGGCCTACCTGACATCTGCATTTCAATATGGTCCTTTACCTGGCTTCCTCCCTAGATAGCCTAGCCCACAATGGGCTGGCTGAAAGGTTTTGGTTGGCTTCTAACTATAAAATAAGTTAGGAGAAAGGGGAAAGGGCTTTTTGGCCATTTTGACTCATTTTACTCTCTGCCTCTCTTCTACGCCTCTCTGTTCTCTTCCCTATTAGGCCTTTGCTCGTGGTAGTGGCCAACTTGACTTAGAATTCTAAACCCACACATGGCCCGGCCCAGCCAAGAGTCAAAAATCTGGGGCTTTCCTGTTAGTAAATTGTATACATGAACAAGCGTGTATGAACAAGCGTGTAGAAAGCCTCTTGAAACTTTGCTGGATTTTCACGTCTTTCTCCATCCACTGGCCACCGATCCCTGGGGCAGAAGGGGATCCATACACCCTGCTAACAGATTTTGTCAGGGCACCCGCATACCCGACACATATTGTACTGAAATAACACTGTGTTTTTTTTCCCATAAGTGTTGAACCAGGCAATGTTTCCACAAGCAGTGGATAAGAGTTCATCTTTCACAACACCTCCATCAACATAGATTTTTTCCAGTATTTTTGATATGTGACATTCTCACCATGAATTGAGCTACAGATGACAAATTATAGGACCCGTTTGTTGAACATCTACACTCAGAACACAAAAATATTCATTCACATAGTCCACTTACAACATCACATCGCATAATTGCGGTCATAGTACAATAACAAAACTATAGAATCAACCTAGGTTCCAATGATAGATAAATGGATTGTGAAGATGGGGTACATACACACACAATAGAATACTAAACAGCTATAAAGAAGATGGATTATGCAGTTCATTGGACATTAGTGAATCTATAAATAGATATCATATTAAATAAAGTAAATTTTAACCAAGAAACAGGATGAGCTCACTTATATGTGGCATTTAGGAGAACTGGACTTGGAAATGCAATGTCTGAAAGGAAAGATACTTTGATCACCCTCAACCGAAAATTATAGGGAAGAAAGTTTAGAGAATGAAAGAAATTCAGTAAGAAGTGTTGGATGACAAGCCTAGCTAGCTTGGAAGCTTTTCTGTTTTATCTACTCACAGTTTAATCTATTTAATCATTCTTAAGCCAGGGTTCACACTAATGAGAATCTCTTCTGTGTAAACACTGATATAGCAGTTAGGGAAGTCACTTTAACTCTGAATGAGTAACATCTGAATTATTATTATGCATCTACTTCTGTATTATTTAAACTTCTGTATTATTTAGAATGGGCACAGCTCCTCTTTATAGCCTCTGAACCCAGCATGGGACAGTTAGAATTTACCAGGAGTCTACCACCCTAGCTACATTGAGACTATTGTGTAAGATTATAGGAAGGATAATGCTAGTTTGCTCTCAAGCAAGGAAAACTAGAGTGTGATCTTTACAGTACACGGAGAACAAGATACTTAGAATCACCCTGCTGCAGAAAATAAATAAGTAGGACCTTGTGGGTACCATCTAGATTACATGAAGCCCATGAAATTAAGATGTATTACTCTCTCTTCTGTGTTTTACATAATTGATTATCTCATAATCTCAGAAGAAGGGATTAGTCATTGGCATAATCATTTGTTTAGAACTATAGTAGGGTGTGACACCACTCTTCTACACTCTTCTACTATCTGAAGCTGATTAGTTGATCTTTGTTGACAGGACATTCCCTGAAGTTAGTATTACTTTTTTGTATATAAAGGTACTGATTTGAGGTACTTTTCCCTCTCTGTTGGGGTCCACTTTGTGGTACTCTCTCTGGTGGGATCCTCTTTGGTAGGAAGCTTGAGCTCATGTATGGTCCAAGTTTTCATCTGTTCCCTGGTAGCCTCAGACATAGAACAGAACTCTGTGCTGATACTGTTGGAAACCCCAGGGCTCCCTGAGAGGAGTAGGGACCTAGTGGATTTGTGTACATTGTTGGTATAGAGGAATGGACGACTAAATATCCAGACTACAGCACCAACAACACTAAAGTTGAGGGATCCTAGCTCCAAAGACAGAATTTAAAAATGTATTTGTCAATGTGGAAGATTGGAAGATTGAAGATGGGGAGGACGGTGGGTGGGAACCTGGGAACCCTGTTGTTGGGAAAAAGACACCGGTAGTGGAATTGGTGCTGGAACATGGAATATCTAAAACTCAAATTTGAATAACTTTGTAAATGACAGTACTTTAATAAAATGAAATGAATATTAAAATTATATTATATAATTGTTACCAACAATCTATACAAAATATAATAACCCTTTTCCAAACATTGATCTTTACTTTCACTAGTCTCATAACTTGGGTATTTAAAATGGGCAGACTGTGCCCCAAAGAGTGATATCACTCTAGAATAGATTGTATTAGAATTATTGTCAAGAGGAACCAAAGTACAAATAAGCAAATAGGATTAAATTAAATTTCTTCCATTGTGAATGAGTTTTATAATTTAAAAATTATTAAAAAGTCACCTTACTGAACAGTATAAAATGTTCACAGATTTAGCAAAGAGGTAAATACAAGTTGTATTAGAAACAAACAAATCTCATAGATAAAAAGCAAGAAAAATGTCATTGTCCAGTGAAACAACCCTAAGCTCTTAATATACAACCGGAATCATCAGGATTTAGGAGCTAGGGGTCGATGGTCTAGTGCCTTGTGATGTAGGAGATGCTGGGACTGTGTGAGTGCTCATGGTGCGAGGGATACTTTAACTATTGAAATATAAACATTTATTTCATAGTATACCGATATTAGTTCAATAAGAAAGTTTTATATATGAAAGAACAACATTTAAAATGATTTTCATAAATCAAAAATTAAGATACAAATTATTCTTTACAAAAAATGTGTACATTTTTCTGAATATATTACACTAACCTAATGTAACATATGTCATGATGGGTTTCTGCAATGTGCTATCGTCTAGCTCTTTCTTTTCCTTTCACCGCCGAATGCCCGGCTATTACAATCACCTTTAAAGAATGGCGGACACTCTGCAGTTCCACAGTCCAGCTGTCAGAAAACAAGTGCGACTCTTCAATTGCCATTCTTTTGATAAAAATGAATATCTCCAAGAATGAAAAATGACTAAAAATGTAGCAAAACTACCTTGGGAAAATTTGGGAAATGGCCAAACTTATGGACATTACTGTCTCCAGATATTTTAGAAAAGTGCACCAATATTCAGTGCATTAGCCGCACGGTAGCTGACTACTGTCAAAATTGTTCATTTATTTCTGTCAGCGTATTTCTTCTAAAAGGGACAGTACTCAACTATGAATAGACAAATCATATTTTATCATTTGCGAAATATTTGTAAAACACGAATTAACCATAAATTTGAAAAACAGCTTATACCTGAGGTGAAATATTAATATTAAACATTATTTAATATAATAGAAAATATAATTAAATGAAATGTTTCTCAATAAACTAAAAAAAAGTAAAACAACTAGTGTCAATTAGTGCTAATTTCAATGACTCTCTGAAGATCTTATTAAAAGATCTTATTTCATAGAAAGAGAAAATATAACCAAACAAAATGTTTCTCAAAAAGCTAAAAAATGCAAAATTAGTTATCAATTAGTTGTCAATTAGTTCCCATATTAATGATCCTATGAAGACATACATATAGGTTTTACTTGTAAAATGCTTTAGTTAAATATATACTGCCAATCTAGGTATTGATTGGAAACCAATTGGCCTAACGCACTGGCAACATATGACTTTGGCCATATAGACCCTCAGATGCTCAGAGCTTGTGGGGACATATATGCATATATATGTACATATGTGTGTATTTATTAGTTTTGTTTTTAACAACAAAAATATAAAAATGATACCACTATGATTGAATAAAGCATAGAGTCTCTATCAGATTAAAATAAAATTAATCAAAGGGGCCAAAGCAATACAGCACAGAGGGTAAGGCACTTACTTTCCTTGCAAGCAACACACTTGGGTTAGATCCCAGCCCTCCATTTAATCTGCTGAGCCTACCAAGAGTGATTCCTGAGTGCATGGCCAGAAATAACCCCTTACAATTGCTAAGTCTGTCACAAAATTTAAAAAAATGACAACTTATTGTCAGTTTGATTCAAAGCTTATGAAGAAAGTACTGATTAGCTTTCTACACTGGAAGTTTTCTGATTTTTGAAAAAATAAAGAAACTAACAGGACAACAAATGATGACAAAAATGTTTTTATGTCAACAGTTAAAATATGAATGTATTTTGTGACCTGCGCTTGCAATAGAATGTTTTATATGGGGATATATGAAGTATTTGGCATAACTTATGGCATAACTTTAGAGTTATAAAGTGGGTATCATGGGTAGATCAAAAACAAAATGTAGGTGCCAGTGTGACACTTTTATGGGTAGAGCATTGGCCTTGTATGTGGCCAGCTTGTTCCAATCCTTGGTACCTTATATGGTCACCCTGAGAACTCATAGGAGGGATCCCTAAGTAGAGACTAAACTAACCCCTGAGTACAGTATGTGAACTCCAAGTCAAGATAACAATAATAATATATTTTTCAATGGGGACTGAGAGATAGCACTGTGGGCAAGGTATATTCCTCGTGCTTCTCACTCTGGTTCAATCCCCAGCACCACATTTGACCCTCCAAAGCCTGTCAGGAGTGATTCCCGAACAAGAGACACCAGAGAAAGCCCCGAGAACAGACAGGTGTGCCCTCGACCTGCAGTCACCAAAATAATAATAAGATAGAAAAAATAAACTCACTTAAATCACCTTGTACTATCATTCTATACCTAAAGTATAAATATCAAAATGTTTTTAAGTCTCATGACCTTAAAAGTTCACCTTTTATGACAAATTGCCATGTTTCTTTTTCTCCTATGACACAACTTTTAAATGTTTTAAAAGACTGAAATGTTAAACACTCATTAAGTAATAGAAAACATAATTATAATGAGGAAAAATAAGTCAGTAATAGACCACTTAATGTTTATAATCACTTTGATATTTTTACTAAATTTACAAAATTGACATCTTCTTCTTAATGATAGGCATGACCTTATGTAGTAGAAGCACTGTTTTGAATATTCAACAAGTTCTTATATCATCATAATTAATCAAAAGGTTGATTTATTTTGGGAAGGAACCATAGCAAGAATTCATACTTATGGTCATCCAATATACAACATTTGAGAAAACAGAGAGAAAATTTTATAAAAAAATACTAAGTAAATAAACAATGAGGTGAAGTTGAATGGTGGACGTGTCATGAAGAATATGGGAAAATGATAACCACTAAACTTAAAATTTTATCATCGGAACACAAGTCAGTAGGATTTTACCTAAAAGAAAAAAACGATATATAATGGAAAGTCATTTTTTTAGCCAGTTTCTCTTATTGCCATATGTGTTTGTCTGATTTTTCAGGAATTCTTTACTCCTCACATGCCACGCACCAGTTCTCCACATCTGTGATGGAATTCACTCTCTTCCTTCTGACATGGTGCTTCTTTCCTCCTATACTTTATTTTGTCAAAGATCCTCCTGTCCTGGAGTTCTAATTTTTATTTTGGAGATCAATGTGGCTTTATCTATATTTTTAATAGAATTGTTTTTCTGCTTGCCTATATAAACTACCTTACTTGTTTTACTCATTAATATATATATTGCATGTCAGTTCCCAATAGACTTATTTACATAGATATATAGATTTCCTGAAAGCAGGATGATCTGATTTATATTTTCATTTCTCAAAATAGTAAGAGATACTAGCACAGTGCCACTAGAAAGTATAAATATGATACAATGCAACAAAAATAGATCCTGATACAGTCAAGCAAATACTAATGAAATAGCTGTAGAACAGGCTAGACTCATCAGATTTCTACTTTATTATACTGGGAAAAAGCAAAGAGTCAATTTATGAGAGTGATAATGTTTCTGTTTTGGGTATGCAAATTTATGCATCCACATTACCACACATGTACTCAAAAACATCTACCATGGTAACAAGAAAGAAAGAACAATCTTAAAAGCTTAACTCAAAAGTTTAAAATTAAAATGTCTCAAATATTTGAAGATAGCTAAAGGCTCAGGAAGAAAAGTACAGGACATATTTGAGAGAAGGAACTTCTTTAGCCTTGGAAGTCATGTTCTCAAATTAATATGAAAAGGATGAATTTATAAAGCAATAACATTATTTGGAAGCTTGATTTCAAAAAGACAGATAGATAATTATTATTAACATCACGTTCATTAGTTTAAATTTTAAAATATTACCTATGTGTCAGAAATCATAAAAAGTGCTAAATGCTTACCATATAATTTGTCTGCTAATATGACACATTACTGTTCTTATTATAACCCATTTTTCTTATAATAGATTTATATAAACTATTATCTTTATAGAGTTATAAAGTTTAGAAGTCTAAGAAAATTCTCTTTAAAACATATACTTTATTGAACATTTTATCTATTAATGTGAATAACATACTTTTAGGTATGTACCTTACATTAAATGATTTGAAAAGCTCATTTACCCATAGAGTTAGTAAAGCGATGAAGGTGCTTGTACCAATTTTAGATTCTCAGCACCCTATCTGGTGCCCCTGAGCACTGCCAGGAATGACCCCTGTGATCGTTCAGTCCCAAGCACAGCCATGTAGGGCCAAAAAACAAAGATGGAAAAAAGATGTTAACCAATTGCTATAACAAAATTTGTGTTGTCAAGGCATAATATTTATTTTTGTCACCTCCTCTCCAAAGGATTAATAACCTAAACCTTAGAGCACTTATCCCTACCTTTTTACCGAGAGAGTACATGCCTAAGAATCTAATGAAGAAAGAGGAGAGAGAGCAAAGGAAGGAAGAACAGAGCAAACACTGGTGGTTCTGCATGCAGACTTGATAACATCAATGTTATTTCTAACAGTGATGTGCCAAATGTTAGCCAGGTACTAATATTTCAATCCATAGAACAGAGAGCTATCTAATACTATTCTGAATAATGAAATTATAAAAGTGTGTAGAATCACTTTAGCTTACATTTGTTAGCTAGCCTCAATGACTTTTAACTTAATATAAGACCTGACACCCCACCCCCAAAAAAAAAGACCACAGTTCATCAGTAGTTTATTTGTATAGTTTTTTTTTTTCAATTATTAGCCTGTCTGTTCCTCAGGAATTTTCAAATTATTTGCATAGTCTAGTCATCCTTTATATCTCAGGGAGATGAATTCTAAGGTCCCTCAAGAAACTGGAATACGCACCATGTCATGCCCCCATTTAAAAATATTTAGTGTTTTCATATATCACTTGATCACTTGGTATCCCGTTATTCATCGATTTGCTCGAGCGCATGCCAGTAACATTTCCATTTGACCCTATCACGTGCCAGTGTAGCCCAATGGCATCTGGTTGCTGCAGGAATATGAAGAGCCTCAAACCATTTATTCAGGGTCTTGATGAAGAAGTCTGACCATCTTGTAGGTGGGCGGTCACATGATATTTTGACATCCCGTGGGGAACCAGTCAGTAATGGCTCTAGTCCAGCGATTGTCTCTAAATCTCATTACATGTCCAGCCCATCTGATTTTTGATGCCTTGGCAAATGAGACAGCATCCCTGACTCTGGAACAGCAACGGAGGTCAAACTCCGGATTTTTTCTCTCACTTGAGTGAAGTGTCGTATTCCAAGCATAGCTCTTTCGATTCCTCTCTGGGAGACCGAATAGCATTCTCACCCTGCTTTCGTAGGGCCCAGGTCTCTGAGGCGTATGTTAATGCAGGGAGAACATGGAGTCAAGAGATGTGCCCGGAACCGCACGTCTCTCTTTCATATATATGATAGTTTTATCCAATATTTTTTAAATAATTTCTAAATGATTAATAATATGTAGTTGATAAAGATCCAATGTGAATAATTATTACATTTATCAGAAATGTGTGACAAGAATACGTCTCTGAGTGTTCAATATAGATAGTGTCATTGGTCAATGTATAATAGTGCTTTTAATCAATAACTGACTGAAACACTGTGCATGCGCTATAATCACTATCATTTTTATAACAGACACTTTAGCATGTAAATGATATTTTATTCCATTAACGATATTGTGTATAAAACCAAGAGTGACACTTTCCATGTTAGAAGCACACGAGAAATAACTGTTCAAGTGACAAAGAGATGACCAGATGGAAAAAGTATTGTGATAAAAATATTAAATTATAAAACTATTTTCCCTTTCTATCTTTCATTTTTATCCAAAAATTCATCATTTTGGTTATAATAAGGTTACTTATATGTTATAAACAAATATAAATGCTTGTTATGCCAAAAATTGTCTTTTGCAGATGGTGCCAAGACCATCAGTGATCCAAGAAAAACAAGAAAGGCAACAAATAAAAACAAAAATGAATAATACAAAATAATAGAGATAGTGGGATAAATTACTAAGAAAAGACAAATAAATACAAATATGGATCCAAAACTGGAAGGCAAGTCTCTGGAAAAAATTTCAAGAAAATAGAATAAAAAATCATTTTATATAATATAAATGATATATTATATAATCATATGGGATGCCAAGGATCAAACCCAGACCGGCACAGGCCAGCCGCCTGCAAGGCAAACGCCCTAACCGCTGGGCTATCGCCGGGCCCATGGGGACTCGCAGACATGGAGAAGAGCTGCTACAGGCTCTCCCTGTGACCAGCCGCTCACGAGGCGCCCGGGAGGGATGGTGGGTTCTAGCCCTGGCCCACCATCCCAGCAGAGCCTCGCAACAAGCCAGACGACCCCCCCACTCCATGAGGGCCTCCATTTTCCACATCCGACTTCTCTCTCATCAGACCTCCACCCAGCAGACCAGCCTATCAGCGCCCGGACCGGGCGGCCGCTTGTGGCAACGCGGTTCATCAATAAATGCTGGACTTAGAGATGCCTACCAGAATATGCTACCTACACGGCAGAGCCTGGCAAGCTACCCGTGTTGTATTTGATATATATGCCAAATACCAGTAACAATTATAGGCCTCATTCCGGAATGGATTGAGGCTCTTTATGTTCCTGGAGCAAGCAGATGCCCTTGGGCTCTACTAGCATGAGACAGGACATACGGAGATGTTACTGGGGCCCGCTCGAGCAAATCGATGATGAACGGGAAGACAGTGATTATATAATATTAAATATGACCATTAGAAAGGATAAAAAAACTAAATCAAAATAAAATATAAAATAATAGTTTTGCATATCTTATGCATATATTCGTGTTTTATTAAAGATATTCCTCAATCTTTTATATAGATTATTGGTCTGGAACTATCCTGGGTGATGGAAATAAAAGAGTGAAGTAACTCACAAAAAGCACTGACTTTGCAGAATCTGCTGGTTTTTTTTTCCCATGGCAAATTTGAAAATAACTACATGAAGTCAATTCTGCTCTATAATTTTCTAACTCCAGGTTTTAGAACTTTCGCAAGTGACTACAATTGCTGGGTCCTGGTATCTCTTTAAATGCTTTTTCCTATCATTTCCCCCTGATTGCTTTCTCCAGTGAAAAGTCTGTCCTCTCAGTATTTGCTTTTTCAATTCTGCCCTAGAAAGCTCTTCCCGATATTAATATAATCTCATTCATTCCTGTAAGAGGTAAAATTGCACCCATCGGTTAAGCCTCACATCATTTATCCCTAAAACATCCACAACACCAGCGACAAAAAGCAACAAAAATAATGGAACCCCATTACATACAAACTTTTAATTTCTTGAAACAGATGGATTTCTAAATGTTTATAATACACAAAGCCAGAGAAGGAGGGGGGTCAGTGTTTTCCCAAGTTCAGTTCTTCCTTCTATACTCC
This sequence comes from Cryptotis parvus, assembly GCA_021461705.1. Classification (NCBI taxonomy): domain Eukaryota; kingdom Metazoa; phylum Chordata; class Mammalia; order Eulipotyphla; family Soricidae; genus Cryptotis; species Cryptotis parvus. The sequence goes on from JAJIBD010021727.1 coordinate 151,859, forward strand.
TTGCCATTTTATTCATCAAGGACACTTTTAGTTTTATATACTTAGCCAAAAGCTGAAGTTTGCAATGCTCTGTGTCCAACATAATGAGGTTCTGACACATTCTTTATAAGATAGCAACACCTTATTAGCTTCAGAATAATAAATGGAACCAAAATGAGAGAACTAGACAACTCTGAAATGCTCGTCTCGTCACCTTACTCTCTAGGGAAGAGAGAAGGTGCTAAGAGGTGCTGAATAATAATCACAGATGAGTCACATTCTGACTCTGCTATCTTGTGTGACTTACAGAATATAACCCCTCAGATGGTTCTTTGCTTTCGGCCAACCCTCCCGAAGGGGAGACTCATTTTCATTGTGCTTATTAGATCTGTTTAGGCAACACAGCAAGGACATTGGGATGTGACTGTGCCGGAGTCTGCAGACGTGCCCTGTGCTGTCCTTCTCCAACAGCTGTTGCAGCACAGCTGCCGCTTTCCCTCGATCCAGCCCCTCTCCAGCTCCTCTGTCATTAATAAGAAACAATGATTGTGCCTGAACAGAAGAACTCAGGTCCTGTGACAGTAGCAGCACAGTGTATGTAATAAACAAGCTATTCCAAAATAAATGACTCTCAAATGGAAATGGAACCTAGTCATTTGCTAATGATTTGGAGCCTGGAAATTACAGTAGAGACCACCAGGCATGAAAACACTAGAAGTGATGAACATATGCAACAGAGCTCACTGAGACTTTGCAGATATAGCAGGTGTGCGTGTGTGTGTGTGTGTGTGTGTGTGTGTGTGTGTGTGTTTAAAGGCTCACTCAGTTACAGCAAACTGACAAACTTTCTGTCAAACAGCTGAACAGCCTTTGTGTTTACGGGGATGTTAGGTCTGGAATGTGGGGCGTTGGGAGGGTCTGGACTGGAGGAGAAAGAAACACAAAACTGGTGACCCAGATAGCAAAGGAAAGGCAAACAGGGGCATGCTTTTCTCACTAATCTTCAGAGTACTGGGTGAGATTTAAGTGGAACCTGTATGAGAAACTGTCAAGCAGGCACATGAAATAAATTTTCTTCTATGATGGAAAAAGGGAAGAGTCTGCAGGTGGGGCTAGGGCTAATCTCTGTTGTGCCATGTCAGCTTGATGGAAATAGCTTGAGAACGTGGATGATTGCTGCGGCCAATTTAAAGTTGGGAGAAAAGTAAGATTGCTCTGGATTTGTGGGTTCCTTCCCAGCTTTATCCCGGGTGGTAATCAAAGGATCCCAGTGGCATCCTCCCTAAGCAAGATCATCGTAAGTACTCAAAGTCAGCCTACTAGTGAAAATGGGATTGGGCATGCAATAGCTGCTGCCTTTCCTGGCTTAGTATTTTATTTTCACATTTCAGTAGTGCATACAATGGCATTCCCTTCCTCATAAGGTAAGACTATCTTCCTAGTTCACAGACTTCCCAGACTGGTCAAACATCCAGAATCTAACACTCACCAAGTCTGCTTTCTGAGTTACACCATTGGTATCATGACAGGGGTTTTAAAAGGAACAAGTGAATTAATATATGCCACAGTCTCAAAAGTCATTGTTCAGTGCATGGTAACCTTTTAATTAACTGAAGGCTTTAAATATGACCTATACTCTGCTCTCACTAGTTGAACCAATCGACTGCTTTGTGTTTCTCTAGTGGTGGCTCCTTCCAATGACTATGTCAGACATAGTCATTGAAGGAGCCAATGTGTAAGTTGAATAGGCGCTATTTGCTATGACACTGAAAGAGGAAATTTCACAGAAGTGTAGAATCATAACACATGACAAAGAGGAGGAGCAACAGTTGCAGTCCACAAAGGAATTGGTAATTTGTAGGCTGCATCCTAATGGAATCTTCTACGAAGCTCTCTAATAACCATTGTAGCAGATATATTCATAATAATGCTACGTATCAAACAGGCCGGAACTCAGTATAAACTACATTAAAAAGCTACTATTCTCTGGTTTGTGATTCTGAAGATTAGAGGAAATTCAATCTGATAAATCCTGCTCTCGTCTGTGTTGGGGACAGGGGAGAAACTATCGTGATAGGAGAGGTGCATATTTGGGTACAGAAGAATGTCTAGCTATTTAGTAGTCTTCTGATTTTGGTGATAGAGAATGATCTTTTCTCCTTTGAATCTGCTAATATTCGGTATTCTCTTTTTTATAATGTACACAAAATGGTAGCAATAAAGGAAAAACGCCCCACAAGTGTTCATTAGCATAGACTGTACCTGTAGTATATCATTACACTCAAGTTTTTAAAGCCTCTATGACATTATCCTGATCAACTCCATTCTTTGAGTGTATATTTTAGTCAGTTGATGGTTTTATCAACACCATGATATATCAGAAGTTTGTTTGAATTTTATCCATGTATTGCCTATAGACATGTACAGGTGAAGGTGTCTTAAATTTCTTGCATACAACAATGTTGTGGTATACAATTTCATCGGATTGTCTCCAGAAATGCAGAAAAAATGGTTAGTTTTATGCCTAGTTCAAAGTATCTCACTTTCCAATAGGAAGAGAGGAAACGAAGTCTCATTTAGTGCAACTGAAATAAAAAACATTCAACTTTAGTAAAATATGGTCCCACTATTTGATAATTTAGACATAAATTATTCATTATCTTAATAACAACAGTGCTCATAAAATCTTGAGACCAGCACTATGATCGTCAATATTTCATTTTAGAGAAAGGCGAAATTATGCCAAAAAAGCACTGTGAAAGTTAATGACTAATTATTGTTTTTTCTGCCTAGAGATATTTATAAGCCAAAATAGAAATAATTCCACATTAAAAGAAAGTTTTAGGCAAATATCTAATTAATTATTCAAAAACATTTCACTTATGAACAAATATACCATCTTTCAGTAATTCTTATTTCTTTAGTTTTGTGCAATAACATTTGAGACAGGAGTCTCAGAAAAAAATTATTTAAAAAAATTTATCTTTGCCCACTCAAGAGGCATTGGTTTGGTGTGGAATTCCAAATGTTATGGGGGTCAAAAGGAAATCTCCTGTAGTCACAGAGAGAAAATAGCTGTTATTTGTCAGAGAACTAGATTATTCCAGTCTGGAAAAAACCTCTGCTCTCAGCTCTTTCGCTATGTATCCGAGTATGTTTAGCAGTTATTCCCATTTAACACCCAGGTCACCACTTATCTAAATGAGCCGCCACCTGGAAAACGCGGATATACTGGCAGACAAGATCTGAGATGCATTATTCAGCACTCCTTCTTGCTCCAACGGATAGAAAATCAGCTCACACTGCCTTAGAGGGAAATAGACTTTATTGACTCATAGAACCTACAAGTCAAGAGTGGTGTGGCTTGAAACACATCTCTCCAGAGCTTTTCAGGCACCATGAGGATGAAAGTGGTTTATATGTTATTATTTACTTTTTATTTTTTAAAATCCCTGGCAGGGTTATCCCCTGCAGAAGTTTATTTTTGCTACAATATTGATAATAAAAATGCCGCTGATTCTAGGTTTATTATTATTATGATTATTTCAATTATCTTTGCCATTTCAGGGATTTACAAAAAAGAGAAAGAAAGAAAGGAAGGAAGGAAGGAAAGAAGGAAGGAAGGAAGGGAGGGAGGGAGGGAGAAAGGAAGGAAGGAAGGAAGGAAGGAAGGAAGGAAGGAAGGAAGGAAAGAAGGAAAGAAGGAAGGAAGGAAGGAAGGGAGGGAGGGAGGGAGGGAGGGAGGGAGAAAGGAAGGAAGGAAGGAAGGAAGGAAGGGAGGGAGGGAGGGAGGGAGGGAGGGAGACAGGAAGGAAGGAAGGAAGGAAGGAAGGAAGGAAGGAAGGAAGGAAGGAAGAAGGAAGGAAGGAAGGAAGGAAGGAAGGAAGGAAGGAAGGAAGGAAGGAAGGAAGGAAGGAAGGAAGGAAGGAAGGAAGGAAGGAAGGAAGGAAGGAAGGAAGGAAGGAAGGAAGGAAGGAAGGAAGAAAAAATTGTTTCTTTGTCATATTGCTCTGGTATAATCTTCAGGCTCAGAATGCCTTGCTCAAATGAGTTGGGCGAGTTTTTTGCTGCATTTTTAACCTAATCATTTGACAGGTCAAATCTGCTTTAATCCTGGAATTAACAAGGTCATGAGTCATTGCCCCCAAAGAGAGGGAAAGTTGAGGAAGAGGCACTTTGTAATAGGGAAGTAGTGTTATTTTTGAATCCTGTGGAGAATGTTGGCCAGGTCAAAACACTAATTATGTGGCAGGAAGAAATTGTCCACTAAGATTCGACTACAAGAAATTCCTCCCTCTTCGTGCTCAGGGAAAGGGGATTGATTGACCCTCTGTGTTTGCCCTTCAAAGACTCAATAATCATAACTAAGATTAACCAGGCGAGGTGCACAGAAAACTCAACAACAAAAATCCAAGAGCAGCGTCAGTCTTTGAAAACCAGGGGCCGGAGCGATAGTCCAGCGGGTAGGGCATTTGCCTTGCACGTGGCCAGCCTGTGTTGACCAGGGTTCTATCCTCGGCATCCCATATGGTCCCCCAAGCACCGCCAGGAGTAATTCCTGAGTGCAGAGCCAGAAGAAACCCCTGAGCATCGCCAGTTGTGACCCAAAAAAGCAAAAAAAAAAAAAAAAAGGAAAGAAACAAAAAAGAAAACCAAATGTACTTGGGGTATATGTCTCGAAGGCATTTGCCTTGCTGCCTTTGACAGCCCAATAATAATCGTTGTTGTGTTTTAAAGAAATTATTGTGTGAAGTTAATTTACAAATTATGAACATTAGGTGTTGTCTTCTCTCTAAGTAAGTATTAAATTTACTCTCTGAAAAAAACTCTACATACGCATAGCAAGTTTCTCTCCATTCATGATCTTCTTTTATTTATCTTAGCTCACAAACTCTCATAAAAAAAAACAGTGTTTAATTAAAGCCAGGGAATAAATTCTAATATGCATAATTATTAAGTCCCAAAGCTTCCCATGAAAATAAAATCCTGCTTGAGCTGGAAAGAGTACTCAATGGCCGAAGCAGAGGCTTTTCATGCACAAGTCAGCTCAGGTTCAAATCCCAGCACTGTATGGTCCCCTGAGATATACCTTGGACAAACCATTAGAAACATTTGGTGTGACTCCTTACTGCCAAAATACAAGAAAATATGATGATTCTTAGATAAATATCTGTTTCTTAGAATACATTCTTATTTCCATATTATTATTAGTATCATCATCATCATCATCATCATCATCATCATCATTATTTGACCATACTAGTTATGACCATATCTAGTAAAATCAGGGGTTATTCCTGGCTCTGTGTGCAGTAATCATGCTTTATAAGGCTCAGGGGTCTCTGCGTGATGCCAGGGATTGATCTTGAATCAGCCACATGCAAGGCAAGGTCCTGATTGGAAGTATTATCTCTCCTGGCACTCACAGAGCTTATTTTAATGTACTTGTTCAAATTCTTATAACTAGGGTTTAAGGGATAGTGCAGTAGTCAAGGAGTATGTCTAACTTGTGTCCAGCCTGAGTTTGATCCCTGATACCACATGGTCTCTTGAGCATTGTTGGCATAGTCCTGAAGGATCCCACCTGCTGCTAGGGTGGTCTTGGTGGTTTCTAGCCCCCAGACCCATGATTCATTCAGTCCTCAGACCCTATAATTGAATCACCACCTGGCTGGTGAAGTATCTCTGGGATTGTCACTTGGGTCCACTGAATACTGCTCTGGAGATATACCACCAATAATCAAAACAAACCAAAACAGAAAACCAAGCAAGCAAATAGATTCATGATGATTAATGAGCATTGCTAAATTTTGTCAAGGTTTTGTTAGAATACTAAAATAAGAGGGTAGAGTGATAGCTCAATGAGTAGGGCACTTGCTTACATACAACCAACCCAGGTTAGATCCTCAGCATTCCATGGGATTCGCCCAAGCACTGCCAGAACGAATTCCTGAGGGCAGAACCAGAAGTAAACCTTGAGCATTGCCAGATGTGGCCAAAACAAACAAAAAATAAAGATATTAAAGTAAAAGAAACTACATGGCACAATACTTCTGATCATACTACTGATTACAATTGTATTTCCTCACAGCGATACAAATGAATAAATATTTATATAGATCAAATATACAAAGTTTCATGAATCTCTGCTCAAATCATTCATCAGGAGTCTAAGGATAGAGTTTCTTGGCAGTACATACATCTGCGAGTATAACACTGCAATAATGGAAAAAAAAGAGCTGCTGCATGGCAAAAGTAACACAAGTATAAGCTAAAGAGACTCAAGTGAATAGGAGAAAATATATGTTGTCAACCTATCAGATAAAGGTTTAACTGTAAGATATCTAAGGAATTTAAAAAGAACAATGATGAAGTACCTAAAAATGCTATTAAATGGGGAGTGGAAATACACGTGACTTTTCTAAGGAAACAGGCAAAATGATCAATAGGTATTGAAATGGTGCTCATCCCAGATTTACCTCCAAATTACCATAAATATTTTACCCAACCCTCTGAGAGAGCCCCACAAAGTAATGAGAATATAGCGCCCACATGGCAGAGCCTGGCAAGTAGTCCGATGCGTGTTAAATATGCCAAATCCAGTAACAAAAATGTTTATTTTCCTGACCCCGAAAGAGCCCTTTAATACGGCAGCAGTAAGAAAGGCGAACAAGCAGTGCCTGATAAAATTTCATGGCCGTCCTAGGCTGCCAAAAGGAAGAAGGACTAAAATGACTGTCTGTACTTTCAATGCACATACGCTGGCATCGGAAGCATATATCGAGGATCTGGTGGTGCAAGCGCAAAAGATCAAGTACGACATCATTGGTCTGACTGAGACGAGGGAGGCGCCATTCACATCATGCTGTATTTGACACCGGAGAAGAATTGTTCTTTGGAACATGCGACAAAAGAGGCATTGGTGGCGTTGGTGTCCTTGTCAACACGAACATGGCTGTCAACATTGATTCATTTGAATGCCTAACAAACCGAATAGGACAATTACACTTGAGGAGATGTGGTCCAGTGCCAGCAATTTTTATGTTCATTGTCTATGCACCAACATCCACATACAAAGAAGATGAAATTGAGAAATTCTACATGGAATTGGAGAAGTTCTATAAAAAAGATCACACCTTCTACAAGATCATAGTCGGTGATTTTAATGCCAAGATAGGACGGAGAATATCGGCTGAAGAACTACACATCGGGCCCCATGGCCTAGAATGGAATGAACAGGTTGAGAGACTATCTTAGTTCATCATGTCCACCAAGACTATTCATGGGACCTCACAGTTTCAGAAGGCTGAAGCGAAACGTTGGACATGGGAATCTCCTGGCGGACACTTCCACAATGAAATTGACCACATCATCTTCAATCGACGGTTTTGTCTGACCCATGTTGCTGTCATCCCCAAATTCCACACAGGATCCGACCACCGTCTCCTTCGTGCAAAATTCTACTTCCCGCAACGGCGAGAAAAAGCTGCAAAGTTTAAGAAGAGAACTCCCAGAACGACCACGAACTGGGAACTCTTTGGCACCATTGCAGCAACATGGGAAGATACCATCATTAACGACATCGATGAAGAATACAACCATCTGGTTCAGCACCTCCATGATTGTGCAAAGAATTCAGAGAGAGAGAAAGACACAAAAGGACGCTTGTCTTCAGAAACTCTTGAGCTCATTCGCCAATGTGGCAAGGCACGAGCCTCAGGAGACCAAAAGCTAACGTCCAAGCTTGCTAAACGGTGCAGAGAAGCAATAAAAGAAGACCTCAAAGACAGAAGAGCAGAAATACTGAAAGATGCAGCAGAGGCTGGGAAAAGCATTCTCACTGCCCGCCTGTCCTTTGCCAACTATAAGACCAAGATGACTGCCCTCCGACGCCTGATGGATCTATCACATCTTCCAGAAAGGCAATGGGGAAGATTATCCAGAACTTCTACTCAAATCTCTTTCATAACCACATCCACCTGCCCACATACCAAATTCCACAGGATGGATATGTCATTCCCAACGTTCTCTCTTCTGAAATCTGACATGCCATCTCATCGGTAAAGAAGGGAACAGCACCAGGCCCAGACAAAGTCAGACCCGAACACCTGAAGAATCTGCCATCGGTACTCATCAATACACTAGCTCGGCTCTTCACACGCTACCTGTCCGAATGCAAGGTGCCCTCCCAATGGAAAACCAGCAAAACAGTTCTACTGCTCAAGAAGAGAGACATTCACGACATCGTCAACTACCACCCCATCTGCCTGTTGTCCGTCATCTACAAGCTGTTTACACGAGTCATCCTGAACAGAATTAGCAGAGCACTAGATGTAGGACAACCATGCGAGCAAGCAGGTTTCCAGAAAGGATTCAGCACAATCGACCATATCCACACAGTAACCAAGCTCATTGAGGTTTGTAGGGCGTATAAGATGCCACTCTGTCTCACGTTCATTGATTTACAGAAAGCCTTTGATTCTGTGGAGACTGAAGCAGTCATTGAAGCCCTAGTCAAACAGGGCGTTCAAACCCAATACATCAAGATCCTTCGTGAGCTGTATTACGATTCACCACCAGGATCTCACCATTCTACAAAGAGGTGATCATTGATGTCAAAAGAGGGGTTCGACAGGGTGATACCACTTCACCAAAACTCTTCAGCGCCACCCTCGAGAACATCATGAGACAATTAGAATGGGAAGGAATGGGAGTGAAGATAGATGGTCGGCAACTACACCACCTCCGCTCGCTGATGACATCGTTCTAATAACACCAAACATTAGCCAAGTGGCACAAGTGCTGGCTGACTTTGACAGAGAATGTGGAAAGATAGGTCTACAGCTGAATCTGAAGAAAACTATGTTCATGAAAAATGAACTAGTTCCGGAGGCCCCATTCACTCTCAATGGAACAAACATCTCTGAATGCAGCAGTTATGTGTACCTAGATCAAGAAGTCAACATGATGAACGACCTAAAACCTGAGCTGTGCAGGAGGAAGAGTGTGGCATGGAATGCCTTCAAAGGCATCGAAGCAATAGCTAAAAGGACAAAGAACCTCTGGCTCCGGGCACATCTCTTTGACTCCACCATTCTCCCTGCATTAACATACGCCTCAGAGACCTGGGCCCTACGAAAGCAGGATGAGAATGCTATTCGGGTCTCCCAGCCGAGGCATCGAAAGAGCTATGCTTGGAATATAACGTCTCACTCAAGTGAGTGAAGGAATCCGGAGTTCTGACCTCAATCGCTATTCCAGAATCAGGGACGCTGTCTCGTTTGCCAAGGCTTCAAAAATCAGATGGGCTGGACATGTAATGCGATTTGGAGACAACCACTGGACTAGAGCCATTACAGACTGGATCCCATGGGATGTCAAAAGATCACGTGGCCGCCCACCTACAAGATTGTCAGACTTCCTTGTTAAGACCCTAAGGAACGGTTTGAGGTTCTTCATATTCCTGAATCAACCAGATGTCGTTGGGATACATTGGCACGTGATAGGGTCCAATGGAAATGTTACTGGCGCCCGCTAGAGAAAATCGATGAATAACGGGATTCAAGTGATCAAGTGATCAAGTGATCAAAAAAAATATTTACGTGGAAAAGCTTTTATTTCCACGACTACAGTGAATTTATTGGAATATGATGCTTATTCTATGTGAATTGTACTAGTGTAACTTATCTAACTGCAAAAGCTTATTGGTTAATCAAAATGAATTCTTAAGTAAAATTTATTTGTTAATGTTTTCTCAGCTCTCACGGTTAAATAATTTTAGAGTAAAATGAGGGAAAGAGAAAAAATAACCTCTTCCAAAAATATTAAAATAGCGATAGACAGTCTAAAAGAAAATCAAGAGGCACATTGTAAGATTTTTTGAGATGGTAAGTTGTGACACTTCCTGATTCTAGAAATAGTAAATTCACACTGATATTTAAACCCAGGGACTCGGTATGCTTTCTGAGAAAGCGAAATGAGAGACTAAACGGAAATTAGCTGGAAAATTGTTAAGCAGCCTTGTTTTCCCAGTAGGGACATTAACATAACTTCCTGATCCTACCTAGCATCTCCACATTAGTCAGATCACTTCACCAAAAACACAATTCAAAAGGAAACACAAGCCTTAAAATCCCCCAGCTAATAAAAGATGCCCAAACTTTTCATGGATATAAAGATCTGCAACTAACATTGAGAAGTTGGAGAGAGGCTTATACCAAATAATCAGCCACAGTGACCCACTGGTCACCTCACAAACCCTAAAGACAAAGTCTTTGGGAGAATGTCAGCAGTAACTGTCTTTAGAGAGGCTTTACCAGCCTTGAGAGTAGAATATTCACAGATATTTGGACCTGACACAGTTCTCGGGGTTGTGGTATTGGGCCCACATAGTTCTTTTGCCACATGTATCTTCAGTGAATAACTAACTTACCATAAAGCCATTTTTCTAAGAACATAAAAAAAAATAACTGGCTGATAGTCTGGGTTGAGAGTTTGATTCAAGTTAGTTTTCAACTGATGTACCTCTTCCATTATAGTTTATAATGGGAATTTAGTTTCATAATGACCTAGATAGTGACAAGTGGGTGTAGTGGTCTTAAAATAGTGGTTGATAACAACGACATATATCAGCTAGATAGAAACTCGGCAATAAAACTTGCTGGAAGTGGGAAATAAGAGATTGTAAAGCCAAATAAGACCATTTTCATCATCTATTTGGAAATGCTTTGGTGACCACATCATCCCTTCTGCCTATCAAGAAAAAAAGTTTAGCAAGTTGCGATAAACATAACGAGAGAAAGCTAGTAACTCCCAGAAATACGATCACATCAGTCATCAATTATTTATTTTTATTTATTTGATTTTTTGGTTGTGGGAGACATGTCTGGCTGGCTCCAGGGCTTACTTTTGGCTCTGCCCTCAGGGATTATTCTTGGTGGGTTTGGGGCCGATATGTAGTTCTGGGAATTGAAATGGGTGGGCCTTGTGTAGAGCAGGGGCATTACCTGCTATATTATCTCCTGAGTCCTGAAGTCTTTAGCCTATATATCTATACTGATATATCTATATCACTATATAGATAGATATCTATATCTATATATATAGATATATCTATCAATATCTATATCTATATATATAGATATATCTATCAATATACCTACACACAGAATATGCTATAGGTGGTCTAATACCAAGTTTATCATACAATGCAAGAAGTCCTTAAGTCACATGACTTTATTATAATATTAATGGGGAAAACGGACAATAATTTATAAATCAGAGAGAGTATAAGCTTTCAGACAACTGCTTACACTGGGCTGACTTTGGTTTAACCCTCAGTTCCACATATGGGCCCTCAAATACCCCAAGAGTGAACCCTCAGAACAGGGTCAGAAGTAAACTCTGAGCACCGCTGGGTGTGGACCAGAAACAAAATAAAGCAACAATAATAAAAATGACATCAGCCCCTGGATAAGACTACGGACTCTTCCATTTAGGTCATCCTCACATGGTTACATGCATTTTCTGTGAATACTTTTGTTCTACCTTGTTCAACTGCTGTATATGTTAAGGTTCCTAACATTACTCAATCATCAAGGTCAGGATGACTTACGAGTCTGAATATGACCTTGTGTGTTAGTGTCTATCTTAAACCTGACCTGTTGGGACAGGCACAGAACAAAAAATGAATAATAACTGTGTTGAGAAAATTAATAAGTGAATTAATAATGATTATTTTTCTTATTATTATAAATAGTTTTTATAATTTTGGGCATTTCATAATGCTTTGTGATCAGAAATATGTTGTAGTATGTTACCTAGTAGTTATAAATTAAACTATGGAAAATTCAGAGGCTGGTCATTTGCCTTGCATGCGGCCGACCAAGTTTCGATCCCCAGCATCCCATATGGTCCCCAAGTTCTGCCAGGAGTAATTCCTGAGCGAAGAGCCAGGAATAACCCCTGAGCATAACCGGTATGACTCCCAAAAACAAAACAAAAAAAATAAATTATGGATAATCTGTTTTTACCATGTTGTTTAACTTAGGGTCATAGTTTCTAAAAATTAGTTATGGTGCTAAGTGAGGATTTAATGTCCTAGAAGTGGAGGCAGAACAGAATTCAAACTATTTATATTTTCCCTAGGAGAACTCGAGAGTTTTGGTTTCTGGTGAGCATTAGTTTGGTGATATTGGTATGAATTGCTTGCTATTTCACAAAACAGAATATAATATGGACAGAAATTATGTCTTTGTCTCAGAGTCTGAGTTATATAATTTGGTGAAATATAAGAACTGGCATGTGAAGAACTATTTAGGTGTTGTATAGATAACTGCCACCAGAGACCCACATAACACAGAATGATAAAATAGAGCAGTATTCATTTTGCAAGGTCTTTTCACTTTGTTATGTTTTATTATGCCCTTTCAAATGAATTAATAATTTTACATCTCTTTAATGACAACATTTTCCATATAGCTAATTATCATTTAGGTGGTTTTAAAACATGCAGGAAAAATATTCGTTATTAAAGAAAAATAACGAAACTTGTAATAGCACACTCCCAGCTCCAGGAATGAAAGAGACAGTGATAGTTCCAAATATACCAGGAGACTCTGACTGCATCCAGGTTCAAGACTATCAGTTATGCCCATCTTTCCCTTTCTCTCCCTATGGTATTTAACCAAAGAATGGAGAGCTTGGGTGTATGTGAGTAGTGAATATCAGATTCTGGAATTCCATCTGTCCTTCTCTTTAACATAATTTCATGTAATTTTGGTTAGAAATAATCCTCATTGACACTAGTGAAATTATGTAACTTTAGAACTTAACTTTCGTTAGAGATTTTTATCTAATAAATTTGTGATTTTAAGACCTATGTAAGATATTGAGACTTCCCTTGCTTGCCCCCTACCAAAATTTTTTCTTTCACGGGGAAGGTTGAAAAAAAGACTTAGAGTATCGGGTAAAGGAAGGGAAATCGGTAGAAAGGAACTCTAATTCCACTAACGGGGAGTAAATGTTTTTATCCTAAGAAAATCATGATGAGAGGGAGGGGAGGAGAGAGAGAGAGAGAGAGAGAGGCAGAGACAGAAACAGAGTCAGAGACAGAGACAGAGAGACAGACAGAGCCAGAGATACAGAGCAACATATAAAAGTAAAAGCAGACAATATAATTCTAAGGAAACTAGCACTGACTGGATTAGAGCAGCCAACACCACACGGTGTCTCCTAATGTCCCTCAAGTGTGCCCATAGGGAGAGTTTTTTTTTAAACTTTGGATGAGAGCAGCAAGAGCCCTGTGGTCACTAGACATACAAGCTCTCCTGCAGACTTTTACCCTTTCCCTTCTTCCCATTGCTAACACAACCCCACATTTGAAAGAGTCAGAAAGTCTCTTGGGGCTAGGCAGGGGTTATTAAGTGAGGCAAGTGTGGGGAAAGGGATCCAATGTATCCATCCCTCCTGTTTCTCTGGAGCTGGATTCTAATGAGTCTGAACTGTAAGGACAGAGTGTATTTGAAATAAAAATAATATTTGATAATGAGCTCTTCCACACCTAGTAGAGCCATAGTTCCTGGGTGATATCTAGTGACTTTTCCAGTCCTTCCCAGGATAAATCACCCTGACCTTTCCAGTATTCTAGCTGCTTCATCCATAAACAATCTCTTCACACTGGTTTGCTAATACTTAATAATGCATCCTTCACTATTGGCATGTCTTTTGCATTGTTTTGGCCGAGCTCTACAGAGCTCTACAAACTTAGTAATCTAAACAACATTTGCATTTCAAACACTGTCACTTATCATCTCAACAGAACTTTTTTGTTCATATCCAAGGAGCTATTTAGTAACAGTCTGTTGAATAACAGACCATAATTTGGTTATTTAAAGAATCACTCTGTCAGTGTTACTATGATATTTTGTCCAAAGGACTTCTAATCGCAAGTCATGTACCTGTCTTCCAATAAAGGAGGTTTCCTTCTATTGCGGGCCTCTTTCATTAAGGTTAAGCCTGAAGGCAATTACATATATATGTAAAAAAATCCTGAAAAGAAATGTTTGAAAATTGTATCAGTTCTTGTTCTAGTTCTGAACCTGCCCATCTGCAATCTGGAGTCAGACTTATCAGCCCCAATGACATAAGCTATTTCCTTATGATGGCTTTGAGAATTATATAACAGGGAGAAATTTCATAAACAGAGAAACAAGGGACCATTAGTACTGTTTTCCATTGTTGCATTGGTTGAGTAGAATCTTGCTTAGCACAAGTGATGTATTGGGGGGGTAAGTGGCACTCAGAAGGCCTGGAAGCCCCTTCAGATGATTCGCAGCCAACTGCATCATCTTCCATGCTAGGTCTGAGGTTACAATACCAGTCCTGGGTATTGGGCTGGGACTCCTTTCCCAGGCCAACGGTCCCGGGTTGATGGGAGAATGGAGACGTCGTGACAGGGGCGTAACTGAGTGGCCAGTGCCACTGACGATTCAACTCCACAGATCTACAAGCAGGACCTTGACCACTGCAAAGTCTCTCTTAATTACACTGACTGACATAATGGCTTCTTTTCTGTTTTCCTATGTGATGGCTCCTCCTCACTTATATCTCCCATGACTCTCTACATCACAAAAGTCCGTTCGTTTTGGTTAGATTGGTACCATTTGCATCTATGCAAAGCATGAGAAATATTCCTTTAAAAGATACGGCTTCACGGGCTAGAACACATGTTTTCTATGTCAGACCATCGACATCCAGGGCCCATCGGGTTGAGCCCTGGGTGTAGACAAGCCTGCCTCCTGCCTGCCACTGCTGATGCAGCCGGCACCGCAGCCACACCTGCAGCACCCGGAGCAGGCACGACCTGATGTGGCCCCAAAACAAGCAAAACAAATCACACCTAGTCAGTTTGCAGACCTTTGAGCCAGAAATTGAAATAGAAGATGTTTGGGGGGTCAGAATTCTCCAGAACTATGCCAACCTAGAACTGAGCATTAAATAGAGGCAAAAGGATACACATGACAACCTTTTAATGTATGTTCTGTAATCCATAGTCTGGAAGGGAAGGAAAAGAGAAAGAGAGAGAAAGGGAAAGAAATAAAGAACCTGCCATGGAGCAGGGCTGGGGAAGGGGGAGGGAACCGGGGATGTGGGTGGTGGGAGATGGGCACTGGTGGAGGGACGGGTGCTGAAACACTGTATGACCAAAACCCAAACATGAACTTTTTAATTGTATATCTTTTTATTTGTATATCTCACGGTGGTATAATAAAATACTTAAAAAAATAAATAAAAAAAAAGAATTCTCCAGAACTTTTTTATGTTAACAGGTGAGCTCTGAAATCTCCTCTGTTCCTGACTCAAGACTGTATTGGATGGGTTTCTTTGAACATGATGCAATTTTCTCCAGTGACTTTAAGCACCTTGATTAAGGCAGAGTACATTTCTGGGGCATCTCTGCAGGTGGCATTGCTAAGTGCCACCTAAGGAAAGGGGATATAGAAAACATACCTTGTCTTATAGGCAGTGTGCAGTGTCACAGGGAAGCGAAGATAAGCAAGCAAACACACTATAAATGATAGGAGCCCTGGGGCGGGGACAGTGCACCAGGACAAATCTGACAGAGGAGAAATGACAGAAGACAGAAGGGCCCCAGCTTCGACGGGCAGATGGGGAGGCAGAGCAGAGGACAGCAAAGCCAGGCTGAAAGGGCATGCAGTTTGGCTGGCATCAGGACCAAAAGAGTTTAAACATTTCTTTTGTTACAGTAGCACAGGACATACTTGTTTTTAAAAAGACGTGACAAAGAAGACTATAAGACTTAAAATGTCTGCATCATTGGATATGATGTCACCAGCTGAACTGGTCCTTGTAGGTTAGAGCACAAACACAGTTGTTGCATGCATTGCCCAAGTTTAATCTTTGACACTGCACAATGTCCCCTTGGGTCACCCAGCAGTGACCCCTGAGCACAGAAGCAGAAGTAAATCCTGAGTATTAGCTGGGTATGGCCCCCGAACAAACACGAACAGCTGCAATTTCCGGAAGGGCTAGCAAGCACAGAGGTTAGCGCTCTCAGAAAATAGTTATGTATCTAAGCTTGATATTTCTATTTAATTTCCAATTTATTTCAGCTAACTTGAATTTTTTTTTTTTTTTGGGTCACACCAGTCAATGTTCAGGGGTTACTCCTGGATCTGCACTCAGGAATTACTCCTGGCAGTGCTCAGGGGACCATATGGGATGCAGGGGATCCAACCCGTGTAGGCTGCATACAAGGCAAACACTCTCCCACTGTGCTATCACTCCAGCCCCCGCTAACTTGAACTTTTAGGTAGATTTTTAGGGCTATGTTTATAGTGTCTATTAAAATATAAAACAATATATAGCCGTACTGCTCAGATAAACTTTTATCGCCAGAAATTATTATACATTATTTAGGTTTTTAACTTTTATCTTTCAAAGCAATTTGCATGTACAAACTAGACTTTGTACACTTTAAAAGTTACTTATTTCTTAAAATATATGATTATTTCTATAAAATCATAATAATGACATAAACAACATGGCATTAAAATCCAAACATTCAAATACCGTGTAGCTGTACTCAGAATTCACTTAATCTCATTTTCTGACTTACAACATTTCAGTAATTTAATATATCATTATATTTTAATACAGCATAAGATATTAGTATTTAAAATATTTACCAGAAAGGCAAAAACAATGGATAAACATGCACAGATCTATGGTTTCAGACTAATTGTTGAAGTATAAAACGAAAGGGTTTAACGAAGATTGTGACTATCCATACCATGATGAGGTAACGGTTTCTGTTTAGATAGAATCTTACGCTATGCATTGATATTCTACACATGTGCTGTAGCTGATGTCAAGACTACTCTCCCTTTAACTTAGATTTGCTTGATGTGCTATTTTGGTTGAGTTCTCAAATTATTTAATAAAGGATTGAGCTGCCAATTCATTCTAGACATCACTGACTTTATTTCTCTCTTCTTTGACAGAATATCTGAGGCTATTGAACAAATATAAGACCTAACATTCAGTTCATGCTTTTTTCTAAATCGAAATATGCTATGAAGTTTAATGCTGTCTCATTCCATGAGATAAAACAAGTTGTCATTATGACAGCTAAATTAGGTTGCAGTAGCTTATTTTCTATAACTTATGACATATGTATCCTGGGCTCACTTAGCGGAATCAAACACCAAGTGAAAAATAGATATTTGACAAGTTTTAAACATCTCATCTAATTTGATAATTATGGCTTATGGAAGTATGAAAGTTGAATTTAAGGAGTTTTTTGAGGAAAGTCCATATTATTTCCCAGAAAGTCTGGACCCGCAGTGCATGGGGTCTCCTGCTCTCTGCATCCATGCTGACACTGGTTATTATTGAATGGAAGATTCTTATCTAATGACACTGGGCCGTCCTGAACCCAGCTCCTCCTTGAAAGAATTGACAGAAATAAGAAAACAATTTCCTGCAAAGGACAGGTGGAAAGAATGAAAGAAACAAAAGAATCCCACAGACTGGAAGAGGCTCTCTGCCCGTCACTCCACAGATAAAGAGCTTCTG
Organism: Cryptotis parvus; assembly: GCA_021461705.1. Lineage (NCBI taxonomy): Eukaryota > Metazoa > Chordata > Mammalia > Eulipotyphla > Soricidae > Cryptotis > Cryptotis parvus. The sequence goes on from JAJIBD010021727.1 coordinate 169,436, forward strand.
TCTCCATCACTTATCAAAAAGGAAATTAAATCAAAGCAACAATGAAATATCATGTCACACAGTGAGACCAGCACAGATCGCAAACAACCCGTGCTAGCATGAACGTGGTATAAAAGGACCCACATTCACAACTGCTGAGAATGTCTGGTAGACAGCTATTAAAAAATAATATATGTACATGTCTCGAAATATTAGGAATTAAGCTTACATAAAACCCCGCAATTCCACATTTGTGCACCTACCCCAAGGGTCCCAACAATCAATTTAGAAAAGATATTTCTACTTCTAAGTGCATTACTCAAATATTCACAATAGCCCAAATCCAAATATATCTCAGGAGTCCAAGATCAGATGACTAGATAGAGAACCCGTGGTACATACCTACAAAGGGCTACTACTTAGCTGCAAGAATAAATAAAAGCATGAACTTGGTTGCTACAAAAGCGAATAGAAACATGATTTGCTGCAGTTTGTATGGAGCAGGCGAGTGTCGTGCTGAGCCACGTTAGTCAGGCGGGCAGAATATAAGTCTCGTTTGTACAATATGAAGACACAGGATAAAGGAATCACAGACGTCCAAGGCTGACAGAAGACGAGAATTTAGCTTCAGTGGGAAGATTATCAAAGTGAGAGGAGGTGGCTGAGGACGTCTGGGCAATGATGGAAGGACTTGAGCACCTCAGTGGAGAGCAATGCTGGGATATTTTACATATGAAATTTCTCATTTGGGGCCAGAGCAATAGCACGGCAGGTAGGTGTTAGCCTTGCACGCGGCCAACCTGAGTTGGAAGCGCAGCATCTATATGGTCCCTGGAGCACAGCCAGGAGTGAGTCCTGAGTGCAGAGTCAGGAGTAACCCCTGAGCATTGTCGGATGAGACCCAAAAGGCAAAAAAAAAGAGGAGAGGAGAGGAGAGGAGGGGAGGGAGAGAGGAGAGGAGAGGAGAGAGGAGAGGAGAGGAGAGGAGAGGAGAGGAGAGGAGAGGGAGAGGAGAGGAGAGGAGAGGAGAGGAGAGGAGAGGAGAGGAGGGGAGAGAGGGAGGAGGGAGGGAGGAGGGGAGGAGGGGAGAGGAGAGGAGGGCAGGGGGAGGGAGGAGAGGGAGAGGGAGGAGAGGAGAGGAGGAGAGAGGAGAGGAGAGGAGAGGAGAGGAGAGGAGGAGAGAGGAGAGGAGAGGAGAGGAGAGGAGAGGAGAGGATAGGAGAGAAGGGAAGAGGAGAGGAGAGGAGGGAGAGGAAGGGAGGGCTGGGGAGAGGAGGGAGAGAGGAGAGGAGAGGAGGGGAGGGCAGGGGAGAGGGAGAGGAGGGTAGGGCAGGGGAGAAGAGGTAGGGCAGGGAGAGAGGAGAGGAGGGGAGAGGAGAGGAGGGGAGAGGAGAGGAGAGGAGAGGAGGAGAGGAGAGAAGAAGAGGAGAGGAGAGAAGAGAAAGAAGAGAAGAGAAGAAAAGTAAAGAAAAGAAAAGAAAAGAAAAGAAAAGAAAAGAGAAGAGAAGAAGAAAAGAAAAGAAATTTACACATTTCCCTAATGCCAATTTGTAAAATAGGGTTCCTTTTTTTGATACCTCCTTCACGGACAGAACCTGCCATGGAGGGGGCTGGGGGAGGGGGGGGAACCGGGACGTTGGTGGTGGGAGATGGGCACTGGTGGAGGGATGGGTGCTAGAACACTGTATGACCAAAACCCAAATATGAACTTTTTAATTGTATATCTTTTTATTTGTATATCTCACAGTGGTATAATAAAATACTTAAAAAAATAAGGCACTAAAACCAACTGATTGATGATGACTATACATGGGCTAGGGGATAAAAACTAACTTTTTTGTAGAAAGAGAGACTGGATCTCCAGCCCTTCATAACGCCCATCTTTACACAAAATCCTACCCCTGGGAGGAAACTCACAACAGCTTCCTTTGTGGGGAAGAGGCGGTGGTTCCAAACTCCACTGGCATCCCTGCGTCTTAGACCTGTACCTGAGAATGAACTTCCAAAACATCTAACGTTGTTGGATTGGAGACACAGCCGGCACGCGGATCCCAGCGCTGGGCCCTGCTCCGAGGCGCTGATTGCACCTGGTTCAAGTAAAGCAGGCTCTGGATTCTGCTAAAGCCTTGGCCTGCGGGGCAGGCGTTGAGTTGAATACACACATCAAGGAGTTCTCAGGAAGCCTCTGAGGGCAGAGACAAGCCTGCTAGTTCTCTTTTCCACTGAAGCGGGAACCTGTACAATGGGACCCGGCTTAGCATATTTTTATATGCAAACAACAGCGGTTCTGCATTGTCAGCTGTGTAAAAATCCAAATTAATCATTCATTGACCACTGCGAGGTGTGTCATTATATTTCCTGGGCTCAGGGAATCCCCCATGCAGCCTACAGGTATATGCAAGTTGAAACTACTTTCCCTCCCAGACCCCAGAGGAAACTTTTTTTGTCTAATATGTCTTTCATTTTTTATGAGATTCACCTGTTAGGTCTACTCTGTAAGAAGATACAATCGACTTTGAAATAGATAAAATAGATTAGTGAATGAGTTCCGTGGAGTGTCAGAGTCTTCAGAAAGCATCCTAATATGTGGATTTGTAAGAATCTGGCTTTGGCAAGACTACGGTAAACAAGTGTGTAGAAAGTAAAATTAGCTTTGAGAAATACAATAAAAGCTGTGTTTCTATCCTTGAAATAGAAATTGATACGGGTCGTGGGCAGCAATTGATATTTGCTCTATCTGTCTATCTGATATTTGTTTCATATTTCAAATGCATTTCAATACTGTTGTATAAAAATGAATATTTCTTTGATTATTTGATTACGGTTGTAACATCCTACTTGTTCCCTCTTCAATAAAAATATGAAGTCCGTTAATCTTTCCATATTTTAATGGTCTTGAATGTCTTGTTATTGATAATATGTTTTTATCCTTTTATATATGCATTTTAGATATAGCATAAAATATGAGAATTATACTGCCATTTAAAGTTTTCCATCATCCTTTGAACTGCATTTATAAAAGTACTCTTTAGATACAGTGATTGCATCAATAATGACCATATATTGTAAAGCCCAATTTTTATTTCATTCATTTCCTATACATATGATTAATGTAATTCACATTTCATTGTATTATCATTTCTATTGGAATTTATTATATTTACACAAAGTAGAATGTTACATACCTTCTATTATTATTATTTAGACATACATATTAGCACCTATATCAAATATGCTATATACTTTGCTTTAGCCAAACGTGTGTCAGAAATCTAATTTCCACAATCTCAGATATTACGTCTAGCCACTATGCAAGCAAGTGTGCAAACAGTCCACTTTGTGTTTGTAATTCAGAATCAATTTCAATTGATTACTTTGACTAATTCTATTTATACTAGTGGACCACTAGATATGTACTAGAAGAATTTCCAGTTGCAAATCCTAATCTATGGATATAATCAAGTTAGTTTCTTTAAAAAAAATGAAAATGAAATATTTTAACCTGACACGGATACTTTTTATTTTTATTTTAGAGATTTTATTTTAAAATATAGAGAGGAATCTATTTTCCTCACTACACTTTCTAGAGTGCGATGTTTTCCTGACTTCGTTTTTTATTTTGGCCACACACCCGACAGTACAGGAGTGACTCCTCGGGGTAAAATGGAGCCAAAGTCAGCCTTGGTCAAAGCAAGCGCCTTACCCTAACTGCTGCTCCAGGCTTCTTTGACTTCTTTTTCAACAATCACTTTTCTCTTGCTTCTGCTGAAAATTTTTATCACATTTATAAAGGGATTTGTTGGATACAAGCATATTCCTGGCCAAACAGAATTCAAGCAGGGGATTTAGTTGTTAGCCTCTTTATTTTTTAATTACATGTTGCCCTGTAGCATTTAAAATATACTTTATTACTCATGAAAGTAAGCATGTTAATATTATTACAGGAGTGCTACTCTAGATGTGCTGTTATTTCATAAGCTGTCTAGTTTTTCTTCCTTCATATAAATTCTTAGCTCAGGCTTGTACTATTAAATTTCCACCATGCCTTTGCTATTTACAGTATTTATTTCTACCACTAGGTGGCAACCCTCACTTTGCAAAAGCAATTCTAGAACTATTTATTCAATGAGAAACATTAATACATAATTTATTAAATCGAAAAGTCGATGTTCTATGTTAGAAAGTATTTTGATACCTTAAAATTTTTATTAGTGCTATATTTTCTCTTTAAATATCATTCCATCTGTTACATGAGCATCAAGCGCGGATAATCACCTTGTCAGAGTTGATCAGTTTTAAAGGTTCTTTTCTGTGTGAAAGAAATGAAATGGTTTTATTGAAAGAAATCTACTTAGAGACCAGTGAAGGGAGAGACGGTGGAAGTGGCGTGTTCAAGAGACAGCACAGGCTTTTCCCAGGGGACACATGACCTTCCGCGGGGAGCCACCTCCGTGATGGAAAATGATCACGGGTATCTTTACCAAGTTGGTTTTAGAGAGTGACTTCCCCAAATTGCTTTGATCTCTGATCAAAGCAGAAATGCAGCTCTTTTAACAAAAGTAAATATTTCTATTACGGATGGTCCTTTTTATATTCTTATCATGACTTTTACATACTCCTGAAGCTTCTTCTCTGAGTGGGTTTGTCCTTCTCTGAATGGTGCCTCAGCTTCTATATCTGCATGGAGGCTCTTGGTGACTGCGAGAAAATATTTTAGAAATAAACTTTCTGCACTGCTACCGTATTTATGTTACCAACAGTGAATTTAAGGTCACTAAATACAGTTTACAGAAGGTGAATGAGAAGCCAAATATGTCTACTTTGGTTGATTCTCACTTTCTTATTGATATTCTTATGATATTTACTATTTGTGAGATATAATTCACTATAATTCACTTCACTTGTATCACTTGTCTTCCCATTGTTTATGGATTTGCTTCAGCAGGCACCAGTAACATCTCCACACCCTGTCAGGTGCTGGTATAGCCCAAGGTCATCTGCTCACTACAGGAGCACAAAGAGCCTCAAACCATTCATTCAGGTCAGGGGAATGAGGTCTATAATTGTTACAGGTTTTTAGCATATCAAATACGACAAAGGTTGCTTGTCAGGTTCTGCTTGCGAGAGATATAATTATGGATACGTGTATGATGCATCGACTACAAAATCTTCTGACTGTTATATAAAATATCAATTCATTTGAAAACTATTGAGCTCAACGTTGGATACCGTTTTAGGTTCTTGGAGCACAGCAATGAAGGAAGCCAAAGCGTAAGTGACGGATAAACAAATACGGTAAGTCATGAATGAACAAGTAAATTCAAGCCCCCGCAGGTGGCTCGCGGTATTCAGGTGACCTGCGGTACTCCCATTTACAATAAGTCTAAGAGTTTGACGGAAATTCTAAACTTATGTCCTATGTCTTATGTCTTCCTTTTATCAGACTCTTCTTGAGGTTTTAAAGCAAACTGTGCCACTTTTAATAACCCTAGATCTCCCTTTTCTCCCCATCCCCCAAGGTCAAGATGGCCCTTTATGAGTTGGTGCACAGGACAATGATAGGAGCAATGTGGACAGCTAGACTCTTTCCTCACACAATGGAGATTGTTGTGTTCACATCTGTGCTTTTTTTTGTATCTAACCCAAGAGCCTCCAGCCACTCCCAAACACAGGGAAGCAACTGGACTTAAAGCCCCAGCGTCAATGTTTTCATAATCAAATTTGCTTCCACAAAGGAAGCCTCTTCTGCAGCGCTCTTTTGTAAACCACATTTTCTGTTTCCCTCATTCTGCATCTGCCACTCATATTTTATGAAATGGTTAAATAGAGAAAAACATTTTCCTCTGAAACCAACAAACAAAAACCTGTCATCTCTTTTCTGCAACTGTCTTTCAAGAAACTACAGTCGATGAGTGGTGTTAGTCGAAGACTTTAGTTTGATGCAGTGGATAGAAAAATAAAGGGAGATTGAAAAGCGTGGCCAGAGTGATAGTGCAGTAAAGAGAGCACTTGCTTGGCACATGTTTACATTGGCTTGAATTCCCAGCCCCCTCATGTGGCTCCCCCAAGTCAATCAGGAATGATTCCTAAGCATATAGCATGGAGTAAGCCCAGAGTACTATTGGGTGTCACCCAAAATACACACACACACACACACACACACACACACACACTAAAATAGTGTCAAACTTAACATCATGACCCTTCAAAGGCTACTATCTCTAATTTATTTCCAAATAGTAAACACCTGGATGGGATGTATTGTGTATGATTAACATTCCCACAATGTGTTCCAGGAGTTCAATATAAACTTTGCAAAAGCTAATCCTGTCTCTTTTCCATCTGATCTTGAGACTAATCTGCTATTTTATTCTCAAAGGAAACTGCATTTGCTCTTTTCTTGAGCACAACTTAGCTCTCCTTACAGCAATTTCCCTATCTGTCTCCTTCAGTGACTACTGAGGAATTTTCTGTTCTTTTCAACCAAAGGTGTATGAAGCCAGAATCAAACGTTAGAGACCATTACCAGCTCATCTGTGAGGCTTCGTTATGAATTAGTGAAAGCAGCCGCCCTGAGTCACAGCTCCGTGTGGTCCGGGTCAGTGCAATCACCAGATGAAAAGGAGAGACAATCTTTCCCGTTCCGCATACCTCAGTAATGTCACTCCATTTTTCCATTTTTCTCTTTTCGATATGATGAGGGGGAAAGGATGCCACTATGAATTTCCCTGTGTGCTATATGATTTGAAGTTCTGCTATTTGTACATTCAGGGACTTCAAAATGCACCCGAATCCGTCTCCAAAACTTGCAACCATCAAAAGGAGACAAGGAAATCATGCCAAGGTTTCCTCTGTTAACATAGACAAGTTCCTTTGTGGCATGCTAATTTTAAGGCGCCGATTTAGCTTCTCTTCACTCATTGACTACGTCTCAAATGGTTTCTAATTCGGAAGGGAAAAATAAAAACAAAAAACTCGACATATGAGTCTCTTGGTTAGCAACATGCACCTACCAAAGTGGTCGTAATTTCTTATACCCTGGGGTTCCAATTGACAAGTTCACTAATAAGAGAGAAACTTATTTCTGCTCTCTGCTCCCTGAATAACAACTTTTTACTGACAGCAGCTATTTAGGACTAGCAGCCCATAGTTGGGGAAACAGCCTACATAAGTCCCCATGCAGTAGTATCAGCAAACTGAAAATCCTTTGCAATCACTTATTTGTACACTTTATCATTTACTTACACACACACATGCTATGCAGAAGTTACAGAATTTTAGAATATCGGATGTTAAGGGACAGCTAAGGATAAATTTACACTAGAGTATTACTTTTCGGGAAATGAGGCAGCTCCAGGAGAATATGTTTAGGTGTTTCCGATTCTCAGAATCTAAAAATATTCCTCATCCAAAAAACTGAATTAGGGACCACTGCGTCTACATCAGTGGGTTCAAGCTACAATTGTATCTGCTTATACTCATGATACTACCTAAATTCTCTGTGATATAGTCAAGATGCATAATAATGAATAAACTTGTATTCTTTCTCCTGAGAAACTTTCCAGGTGAAAGTAGAAAGCAAAAGTAATATTAAGAAGTATATTTAAAATATTTTTTTTTTTTTTTTGCTTTTTTTGGGTCACAACCGGCAATGCTCAGGGGTTACTCCTGGCTCTGCACTCAGGAATCACTCCTGGCAGTGCTCGGGGGACCATATGGGATGCCGGGGATCGAACCCAGGCCGGCTGGAGCCGGCCGGCGTGCAAAACAAACGCCCTACCCGCTGGGCTATCGCTCGGGCCCATATACAAATTATCACTTGTATCACTTGTCTTCCCGTTGTTCATCGATTTGCTGGAGTGTGCACCAGTAACGACCCCATTTGTTGGGTACATTATTGTTACTGTTCTTGTCATATCAAATACACCACAGGTAGCTTGTCAGGCTATATTTAAAAAAAACTATCACTATCACTATCTTCCCGTTAATCATCTATTTGCTAGAGTGGGCACCCAGTAATATCTCCAGATGTCCTGTATCATGCTAGTAGAACCCAAAGGAATCCGCTTGCTCCAGGAACATAGAGAGCCTCAAACCATTATATTAGGTCATAGGAATGACCTAATATAAATGTTACTGGTATTTGGCATATCAAATACTACACGAGCAGCTTGCCAGGCTTGCTGTGCGGGTGGCATACTGTTGTAGTCACCTCTAAATAAAGCATTTATAGACGAACCGCGTGGCTGCTAGCGGCAGCGTGACCGGGCTGTGATAGTCTGGTCTGCTGGGTGGAGTTGTGACGAGAGGGAAGTCCGGATGTGGAAAATGGTGGGCCCCATGGATTAGTGGAGGGTGGTCTGGCTTGTTGTGCGGCTCTGTAACTATAAATGTTATTAATATGTCTATTCTTCAGCTGATGGGCCTCAGCCTGTAAACTAGATGATTGATCCTTATTAATAAAACTACACTAGAAAATTCACTATGTGCTTCTACTGGGTATAGTTAAATGGTAAACACTGAAAAGCATTGACTCTCCCCTTCTTTTAAATTAGTTTCTCTAATGTTTAACTCTTTTTCTGTTATGTTGTCGTCAGCATAGACCTTCTTTTACCCCTAATAGAGCAAAGACTATATAGTCTGATTAGATTTTTCTACACAGTGTAAGAATAGCTTGTGATTTGGGGGAGCAGTCTCTATGATTTGCATAAAGACGTCATTGACTAAGTAGGTTGGTGGTTAGTTAAACTGATAGATAGATTTTAATAGATTATATGAAATAAAACAATATAATCAATGAATTATATACTACTATTAACACCTCTGCATTAGGTATTATCATGAACTGAAAGCCAGCCTAACTGAAAGTCAGCATAAGCACTCCCTCAATGCATTGTAGCTGATATTTTCTCCTGTTGTTGTTTGTGGGTTCTTAAAGGCACGGTATCTCCCAAATCTGTTAAGAAAGTTGAGGCCAGGGTTTGAACCTGGCCGAGACATAAATAAGGGCCCCAGGAGAGCATCCTTGGTGGGGGTCTTCTTGACTAAATAGCAGCGGCCTGTGGTGCCTGGTGAGCACCTAGGCCATGGGGCTCCTGGTGCCTGAGTCAGATGGCCAGCACCAGGGAGGAGAAGCTGCTCCTGATGATGGCTGGGCCCAAGGTCAGCACCAGAGTCACAAGGCAGGTGCCTGAAGCGAGGGCTGGCGTCAAAGCTACAGGGCTACAGAGCTTCAGGGCTTCTGGGTATTAGGACCACAGGCAGCAGGGAAATAAGGAGGAACTCAAAGAACTAGATAGAGATTCAGAGACACAAGACATGGTAGCAGAAGATGAAACAGGTAACTAGGGCAATAGATAAGGACATAGCGGAGGAGTCCAGAGAAAAGAAGCCCTGAAGAGAAAAGCCCAGAGCTTAGGAAAGGACTAAGGAAAAGATCCTTACAGGAGACGCCCTGGGAGAGGACCAGAAGCAAGAAGCTTTGAAATAGGCGTCCGGAAGTGAGGGACCCTGACAAGAGGAGCCTGCACAGACCCCCAAAGAGAGAGCAGCCTGCAGGAGAAGCCACGGGAAGAGAGACTGAGGCCAGGAGAGGTTCCTGCAGAGAGCAAGTAGGAGATGAAACAAAGGAGCATTAAAGAACCTTCAGGAACCTCGAGCCTTGCTTTTTACTCCCCTGTAACAGGTCAGGGGGATAGTACGAGGTGGGATACGGGCCTGAAAGGACACAGGCCTAAAGGACGTGAGTACTGCTGGGGACCAGCTGGGCACTGGACCTGCTGCCATGGTTACCCCTGATGCCCCCAAGCAATGTTAAGGCTACGGAGCCCACAGGAGGTCCCTTGAATTGGGGCTTTGGGATCTCCATGAGGGGGAAGCCACAATCCCTCTCCAATACAGTGATTTTTAAGCCTTAACAGTTGTTGTTCCATTTTTCCTTTTGACACATATTCTTTGATGCTCAGGACTTACTCCTGACTCTATTCAGGGATGACCCCAGGCAGGGCCATATAATGTGCGGAGAATCGAATAATCAATCCAGGTTGGCGGTGAGCACGGCAAAGGCGCTCCAGACAGTCTTCCTGCTCAGACCACACTCGCCTCTCCTTCACCTCTTTCCTAGCTCCTTCTCCCCCAAGAGTCACTTTCTTCTGAACTGCTGAGTGATCTTTTTTTTTTTTGCCCCAGAGGAACTAGTTCATTAGCACTGTTTTCCTTCCAGCTCTTCAACTTGCCAAGGTCAGTAGTTTTCTGTATTGTTTTATTTTGTTTTTTGAAGGCTACACCTGGACTCGCCAAGGCTGACTCCTAGCTCTCTGCTCAGGGATCACTCCTGGGGACTGCATGTGTTGCTGGGGATAAAACCAGGATTGGCTGCAGAGTAAGACTACAGTATCTCACCTGTCCCCAAGACAGCAGTCTTTGATATTTCATTTCCTTTACTATGAACACTCTCTACACATTATAGAATATACATTAGCAATCTAGATTATCAGTCATGCTAAAATACATCCATCTATGCCTTTGATTTGTGTTTTGATTAGGGACCATACCTGGCAGTGTCAGTGCCAGGGATCTGGGGTGTTGTCTGGCAGAGCACACCCCAGTAAGCACCAAACTCAATAGACCGCAGTGCTAAAGAGTGCCTGGGAGAAGGGAGGCAAATGTACAACATAAGGTTCAGGGGAGAGGGAGTGAGTATAACATAAAGCCGGGGTAGAGGGGGAGGTGAGTGTTTAACATAAGGCTGTTGGAGAGAGAGGAGGTGAATATTTAACAAAAAGTTCTGGGAAAGAGAGGGGAGGTGAGCATATAACAGAAGACCTGGGGAAGAGGGGGAGGTGAGTGTGTAATATAAAGCCTGGGGCCGAGGGGGGAGCTGAGTGTAAAACAGAAGGCTCTGGGGCGGAGGGGGAGGTGAGTATAACAGAAGGCTCTGGGGCGGAGGGGGAGGTGAGTATAACAGAAGGCTCTGGGGGAGAGAAGGGAGGTGAATATATACTACAAGGCCTCACATTCCCTATTGCTGTGCTCTGGTAACTGCAGTGGAGACCGCCCTATATAATACATCTTAAGTAGAAGTTAAGCACACACAAATAAGACTCTTTGAAAATCCTGTTTTTGTTTTACTTTGGAATACTGTCCCCAAAAGATTTTACTGTCATAGACTTGCTATTTATTTTATTTTTTTGTTTGTTTTTTAGTCACTTCAATTTCTTGTTTCCTAGGAAAGCATTTATCAGTAACTTGCAGAGGACTTTAGCTCATTTATATAGTTTTAATCACCATTGACATGGGCAAATCAGTTTCTCCTTTGCAAACTGAAGATATATGACTAATTGTTGGAACATGTAGCTGTGCAACAGAAGTAATTCTATATTGGATATATGTTCTATTGATGGTGGTGAACGCTAAGAGCCTTGGGTTGCCAGAGAAGAATTAGCTCATGGTCTCCTTCCTTTCTGAACTAATTTCCTTTCCCCATTAACGATCAATGTTCAAATTGTAGGCATGCCACTAATGCTAGTGGTGATTCAGACTTTCAGAAAGGAAAAGCTTGAAGTTGGTAAGTGAAGCCACCAATTGGTTTCATCTGTTAAATGGTGGAAAACAGCGAGGTCATAAGAATGGAGGTGAGAATGTGTGCAATTGCTGACTATTCATTTTCTACCTGTGATTCCTCCTAAGTGTGCAGGCTGAAACTAACATGTTTGTTCGATTCATCTTAATGTTGACCTCTATGTCTATTAATGACTTATGTGCTATGTTCAGAAATGTAAAAGATTCATCTTTTAGAAAAAATATTTATATTGGATTGGACAAGGCAAGGGTGCAATAAACTTATCTTTTATGATAGAAACTCCAACTAATAGGAAAATTGCTTTGAGTATTTCTTATCCACAATTAATCAAACCACAGTGAATCCTATTTAGTCTTCATCTAGGTTGTTCCAATGTTCTCTAGTCTCAAGAATTTTAGTTGATACTTATATAACTACAATATTTAGAAATTAAATTTTACAATGATATAGTATTATTTGTTATTTTCTTCTTGTACTATATTATAACTTACTTAAATAGTAACCATGATTGACTTTCTTCCTAAGGAACACATCAGGATTTATTAAGGTAAAAAAAAGAATTTCAGTTATCCTCTTCACTGAGCAAAAGAGACTGAACATAAAATCCAAACAGCAAAGAAAAATTAAGGGTTAGGGGAGTTGATATACAATATCTACTATAACAGCATCGAAAACTGTTGAATTGGATCATGAATATTCCAGAGACCACATTCAGGCTTTAATATACGCGGTGTCTTTCTGCAAATCACAATCCATTTTACAGCTTTCTCCCTTGTGGAAAGAAAAAAGACAATTGAATAGAAGCATGAATATGTGCAACAGTGACTCTAAGGGAAACTGCCTCTCAAATTTTTTCAAAACATTGTATTTTGATACAGTTGACTAAATAGACCCTTCACCATTAAAGCAAAATTAATAGGAATTGAGATAAGCCTCTAATTATTATTGACAATAACATACTGGCATACCATGACTAGATTAAAATGAATGCTTCTCAGTGTGACTCTAGGATTCCCTGAAAACCTTGGGAATTATTTCTGACAATGTGCCATGTGTGGTCAAAACTTTAAAGTAACATGTTCCATTTTAATAGAAGCTGCTGCTACTGCAAAAAGTGACAATGTCTGTGATAAGAAATAACCCCATGTTTATTCATTTGAATATTTTTTCTCTTCCTTCAGCTAATTAAATATGAGAATGAAGCTTCAGTCTAGCTGCATACATGCATGTTCTAGATCACTGGCCACTGAGCAGCAATTTCGAGATTTACTTCCTATAAGTAAAATGTACACACACAACGGTCTAACCCAAGCAGGCCAGGAAACAGACTTGGAAAGCAGATTGCTCTATTCTACTGACTTTCTTGAATGTGAATGATGACTCCAATAATGTGCTTTTGGTGAAAAAAAAATGAAATGATTTCTGGCATCTTGTGGGGGAGGATCAGAAGAGGTTTTAAATTATATTTTGTCATGAAAATACACATCTTGTCATCTCTCTTTAGATGTTAGAGTCTTTCATCTCGCTTGAAAGTTCAGATTGATTGGTAACCTTTTTGGAAAAAATCATATGTCAGACACTTTGATGTGTTGTGCATAATTTTGCTCATGAACTCCAGGGCTTCTTTGAGACCGTAAGTGAGAAATGCAAATTAAAGTTTACACTCTATCCACCGGACTGTGACATGTTGGGGCTACCGTATACTGAGTTTAGTCAACACAGTGCTGTCATCACTAACACACACAATTTGTATTGTAAAACTTAGAGGGCCTTCATCTTCTTTTAAACATATTTGGACACTTTCAGAAGGAATCTTGGCTTGTTAACTTCACCGAGACTACATGATGTTCTGGTTCTCATAGAACATCAAGCTCTTACTATTCCTTCACTTACCTCACTCATGCACCGGTATCTCTTCCAGTATCTTTGGGGCAATGCAATATCATTACAATTTTTCTGGTGATCAGGAATTTCCCAGGCTCTAGGGCTTTAGGAACAGCTCAAATGAACCATAAAGGAGAGGTATTGTTAAAGGAGCAAACACACACACACACACACACACACACACACAACACACACACATCTGCTCTATCTCATTAATTAAAAATCTCCTAGATGACCTAAAGCAAGGTTTGCTATTCCTGATCCATATGGTAAAAAAGGAAGAAAAGAAGTTACAGGCTGCTGCTGTTGGTCGACCAGAAGGAATAGAAAGTGGATAGATTGACGCTCAGCTGCAGATGCAGAAATGAAAACAAAGTTTATCAACACGGGTGTAGTGAAAAAAGTGACAGGAGGGTATTCCCTTCTGACTATATGTATTTTCTTAATAAAATGCAAAATGGGGTGTCAGGAGAACATGTATGGGAGAGAGTGTTGGAATTTAAACGAGCAGGATAACCTGGCAGGAAGTTCATCTATAGGCTAAAAGGAGAATTACATGGAGCAAGTATAAGCAAGTATAAGACTCATGGAGCAAGTATAAGTCTGAGTGCATGAAAGAGAAGTCACCAGGGCTATATATTTTCACTTGCATGCTACACCATCATTAACACTGGTATGAAGCACACAGGGAGATTTAACCCAGGTAGGGGTAAGTAACTTGAACATTTCTTTGACAGGAAACAAGTCGTCACTAAAATGAAGATGGACAGACAAGATGCCCAGAGGGTGGAGAGATTGAAATTTAAAACATACCTAACATAATAAAAATTTATAAGGGATAATTATAATTTTATCATTAGAGGAGAAGGACTAGGAAGATTGTTATTTGAGAAGCTTGAAACTAATATTACTGGGCTCTACTAGCATGAGACAGGATATATGGAGATGTTACTGGTGCCCGCTCAAGCCAATCGATCATGAACGGGAAGACAGTGATACAGTGATACTCACAATATGAATGACAAAGATGGCAATTGACTGATCAAGAGAATAAGTGGTTAAAGTTAATGACAAAAATAAATCATTTTATGAGTATGTAAAGTATATGTATATAAGATGAAAATTCAGTTATCTCAATAATTCTAATATATGGCATCGCTTTTTTCATTTCACCTCTCTTATCTTATCCATATCGACTCCTACTTCCGTGCATTTTCTTTATTACTTGTCCATCACTAAGTTTAAGCTGGCTTTCCCAGGAGGAGTGTTCGGAGAGTTGGAGAGTATGGAGAGTCTTCTGGGGGCAGGTGTTTGAGAGATAGTCATAGGAGAGAGCTGGAGAGTGTTTGCCGGGGGTGGGGGGGGGAGAATTTTCTAGCAGAGAGAAAAAGAGAGAGTGGGGGGCCTGCTGGTTGACTGTCCATGGCTTGCCTGCTTGAGTGCCTGTTGTGAAAATTCCAGTGGACCTGTCTGCTTGAGAAACTGCTGGGAGAGAAAGAGAGGTTCTAGGGCTAAGGTGAGTGAGGAGACAGAAGAAATATTAAATGAAGAACTAAGAGAGCCTGTGGACTGGTTCCTGTATATCTACTTTTTCAATGGTTATTTCTCACATATATATTATTATCAATATTAAAACTAATAAATATCTATATGCTAAATTTGTTTGAAGCCAAGAAAATAAGTTTCAGGTTATTAGGATTTGTAGACTAGATTAATCATCATGTTAACATTATGTGTTTGATCCATGGTAACTATACAAAGAAGACTCATATGGCCTGGGGAACACACAGCCCAAAATGTCCTTCTGAAATTCTACTTTAAATTGCTCAGTTTAGGGTACCAACTATTTTTCTTTATGGAAATCCATTTACTTCAGAGATATTTATTTCTACTGCCATCAGAAATGGCTTTATCAATTGCTGAGTAATAGAATCACTTGTATCACTTGTCTTCCCATTGTTCACCTATTTGCTCGAGTGGGCACCAGTAACATCTCCATTTGTCTCTGCCACCTGTTAGTATAGCCCAAGGGCCTCTGCTAGCTCCAGGAACATGAAGAGCCTCAAATCATTTGTTCAGGTCAGGGGAATGAGGTCAATTCTAGTTACTGTATTTGGCATATCAACTACTACCTGGGTAGCTTTCCAGGCTCTGCCCTGCAGGTGCTATTAGTTTTGGCATTTATTACGAAGAGCTAGTAGCAGCTCCCTGTGTGTCTGTAAAAGAGGCTTCTCTCCAGGGTGGGGGTTCTGAAGAGCTGGGTTTGAGACTAGCTTCTCCCTTGGGTGGAACTCTGATGAGCTGTGGAACCCGGATGTTGAAAAATGGCATCCATCATGATGTGGGGGGTTGCTCTGTCTTCTTCCGAGGCTCTATTGGGGTGGTGGGCCAGCTCTGAACCCACCCCTCCCTCCTGGATGTCTCATGATCAGCCGAGCAGGGGAGAACCCAAGTAATAGAATAAGTACAGGTTTTATTTGTGATTTAGTCAAAATCACATCTTAAAGTGGATTCTGGTGAGAACAGAGGATTGGTTTTAGTAAGCAACAATATCTTTTATGGAGCAGGAGAAAGGAACCTTATATAAGCAAAATAACTCAGAGTGAGAAAAGATTCCAATGTTTAAAAGTGTTGGCATTCAGGCGCTCTGACGTCACCCAGAAGGCACTAGTGGCAGTATCACTGGCTGCTGCCTTTGGAAGGAATTTTATTTAATAATATTTTCTGAAGTTTGCAATACACAGAGTTTTATTTAAGATTTTATATGAAAGAGAATTATAGAAATCCTGCATCTTGATTTGTCAAGGACAGCTAGTTCCTGCTACCCCATTAAGTTGACAATTGTTCTAGATGAAAGTACTCAATTTTGAAAGCTAATTCTCGACCTACACATTCATTTTTTACCCTTGGTTCTGTTTCTGGGATACAAGGAGGCAGAATTCGGGGCTTACTTCTACCTCACCTCAAGGGGATCCACATACGCTGCCAGGAATAAAAGACACTTGACCTCATGCAAAGCAACACCTTAACCCATGAACAACCGATTTGATCACACTCTATCATGAATATAAACTATTTCTTAAAATCTAGCACACTGTCTGAATCTGTAAAGACTCTCTCCATGCTGCTTATGAGGAAAGCAATATTCAGCTATACCACATCCCTTGTAGTCAGTTACTGACTGCATGAGGCCTCTACCTTCCACCATCAGTTTCTTATATATAAAATAAGATAAAATGATCTTAAGCCCCTTGAGGGCTAATTGTATAGGGTAAGATGTTCATATTAGCATGGTACCAACAGTCATGTCAAGTCAACATTATTTTAGCAAAATTGTACGCCTAATGTTTCTCATATTCTGGTTCAATAATTAATAAAGTATTTCTATTATACAAAGTGCTTCAGGTAAAATATTTTTTATTAATACAGATTAAGATAGAGCTAACCCACTAGACAGATTAAGCACTGTTAATGAACACCGTTCTATAATCGCAGGCATGAATTTATGTTTAAGATATTTAGAAAAGATCAAAAGGAATCAAAATAAAAAAGGATGTACTTGCAAATGCAGTGAGCTGAAGTTTGTTTTGGTTCTGTCAGGACAGAGGGTGTGGCTGTGAGGGCAGACCTGGTTGTGCTCAGGGTTTCCTCCTGGCTGTGTGTTCAAAGATTATTCCTTGCCGGACTGCATGGTACCTTATGCAGGGCCAGGGCATTGAATCTGGGTCAATTTTGTGCAAGGCAAGCATCCTGCCCTGTATTGTCACACTTAATCTTTGAGGTTTTTAAATATATAAGCTATTCTTAATATTCATTTTAAGACACGACAGTATTGCCTGTAGAATAGATTGTGGTTTGGCCATTGCAAAGTCCATGTGCTGGCCTCCAATGTAGAGTCTACAGCATGACTGCTAGAATAAGATGTCATATTAGTATTCTAGGACATACGATTCCACAATTTACAGTATTGAAAAGCCTGTGAAAACTGTGAAACTCCTGAAAGCTTTGAGAAAGAAAAAGCATTTAAGAAGATGAGCATTTCTTTCACTCTTGTTCCCAGCTGGGATTACAGCTGCTTGATCCATACCATCTGGGGGTGTCTAATTAGAAACTACCTAGAATAGGCTTTTAAGGAAATAATTTGAGAATAAACTTAACAGCAGCAGTTCAGATCCCAGAAGGCTAGAAGTTAAGGTTGCATGAACTAATGGATTGATGAACAAAAGAAATATTCACTAATCAGTGCACCTGAACAAAGTTGTTCTGAAAAGAGGCAGAATGCCAGATGCTTCCTCAATGAGTAACAAATATACTGAAGACCTTTAGGTTAGTAGACAAGAAAAAGGGCAAAAAATACTCACACCAGACTCTTAAATAAGCTCCCTAGTATATTATGGTTTCAATTCTATTCTAGTTTAAAATTCAAATTTTGATATCTTGTATGGCTTAGATTTCTGAACCAATTGCTCATGGGACTAACTAATAAAATGGCCAATTATGAGATTACTATTCTCAAACGCTTTATTGGTGTTGCAGGACACCTAAAAGCCTAGGCCTCTGCATCTGCCCTGGATTGCCTCCTGCAGGTCACTTCATAGATAGGGGGATAGTCTGAATGTGGCAGTCTTATCTGACCATGTATTCTGTACTGGCTGGTATAAATATTTTCTCATGCTACCACAATCATCGTGGGACTAGCTAGATCTTACCAGCATATTTGCCTGGCCACATTGGATCTCTAAGTAATTAGGCCAGAGAGAAATGTTGTTTGCCTCCAAGCAAGCAAGCATGGCTCCCTGATAACTCAAAGACAACTAAAATACAAAACTACTGTGAAGTAGACGAGACTCTTGTGAAGGCTTGGAGAAATATTTAACTGGCATTAGTATTAGTCTTTGGTACAGAGACATGCCATCTCAGAAACCCCCCTTCTCTACCCTATAAAGGCAATTCCAGGCAGATCTTGGCTTAAGATAATAGGTGAGGTGCTGGGAGAAATTACCTGAGGGCATTTGATCCTTCCTGCCAGGGAAGTTACATTTGGCTTGTAGCTTCTCCCAGCTCTGCTAGGAGGCTTTTAATTAGCTCTGGGTCCTTTTAAACAACCAGATGGTCTCCTGAAGTTGCTACATTCTATGGAGCTGCTTTCCTGTTTTCATCTCTAGATAACCCAACCCAGAATGGGCTTGGCTGGGGAGTTTGAGCGAATTTCTAGCTATAAAATAAGCTGCAAGAAGAAGAAGCTCTCTCATTTTCCCCCTTTTGCCATTTCGGCTTCCCTTGGTGTTTTGCTTCTCCGTCCTCTCCATTCTCTGTTGGGCTTCAACACGTGGTGGCAGCCATCTTGGCCTACACCTGGCTGGGGCCTAGCTGGGAACCCAGAGTCTGGAGGTTTTCCCTGCTCTTGGATTGTATATTGGATCCTGTGATTGTAAAGCCCTTTTAAAACTGCATCGGATTCCTGAGTCTTAATCCATTCTCAGCCGGCTTTGGAGATAGAAGGGAACTTCGCTTCCTGACACTGTCGGGGACCCCGCAGCTCTCCCCCAAGAATTGGTTTGCTAAGAAAAAAAAACCTCATTGTGAAATAAAATTATACTTTCCTGTTTACTCTAAAAAATAAAGATTTCATTTACCAGCAAGCCTGACTGGGCTATAAGGAAATCTAAAGATATTTTCTTAATAAAAGTAATGCTATGATAACACAAATGATCTCTACTAGAAGTGTGCACCCTGAGGCTGTTTTGAAAATAAAATTATCTTTAATTAAGAATCATGATTTACAAAGCTATTGATAGCTGAGTTTTAAGCAAATAACATTTCAACACCTATCCCACCGCCGGTGTCAACTTCCCTTCCACCAGGAATCCCGTGTTCCATCCCATCCACCACCCACGTCCTGCCTGCCAACTTGACTGGCATTTTAAAGCATTTGGAGTTTGCAGCTTAGATCTGATACTTTCAGAGTTGTTGAGGTTGTGCTTTGGATATACAAATATGGCATTCTCCCCCATGCCCAGTGAAAAGGACATCTTGGCTCCCTGTTTCCCCACTCATTCACTTTGGATATACACCTATGGAATTCTCCCTCATCCTCAGTGTAACGGAAGTCAATATAACAGAAGTCCAGGCTCCTGTTTCCTCATTCATTCACTTTCTCATTTTCTTCCTTTCGACATTTTTTTCTTTCATTTTATGTTCTTCCTCTCCCTAATCTTTGAGGTCAAGAGCAATCTAGGAATCACCCCCCACCACTTTTTTTACATTAAATTTTCTTATTCAGGTATTTTATAGGTCACGAATAACTGAGATCATCCTGTTTGTCTTCTGGCTTACTTCATTCAACATGGTATCTTTCAGTTCCAACCATTTTGCAGTATGAGGCTGATATTTTTAACATGCAAAATCCTGTTTCAGTGCATCTACACTGATGATTTTGATGTTCATTATCTATAATCTATAATAAGGTTTTATTTTCACACAAAACTAATATATAGGTTAAGAATAAAAGGGTATTTTCTTGGGACAAGAGCAAAAGTACAGTGGTAGGGTGCTTGCCTTGCATGCAGTCAACATGGATTTGATCCCTAACGCCTCAAATGGCCCGCAAGTCTGTCAGTTTTGATCCCTGAGCACAGACCAGAAGCAAGCCCTGAGTACAGTTAGGCGTGGTCTCCCCAAAAGAGTGTTTTATATTCTAATGAAAATTTTATCCCCCAAACTACCTAATGAATAGGAATTCCAACATGAAAAATAAAATTTTAGTGGGTAGACATGTATCTCCTTGGGAAAGCATATGCCTGAATATGTAAGGTCCCTTGGGAAAGATTGTTAAGTTAGAAAAGTATAAATTCTTAAAATGTTTTGTTACGCTTTAGTGTTTCTTTTAAATATACAGAGTAACAGCACATATCAAAGTTGTGCTGCCTCTACTAAATGCTCTAGCAATGAAATTATCATGCTTCTGGGAAAAGAACACTTCTGAAAATATTGGTATGTGTACAAATTCATCACTGCTATCTAAGCAAGAATGATACACAGAAATAAACACTTTTGATAATTCCTTGATCTGTCAAACAATCTCCATACAACTAAGATTGAACTCTATAGAATACATTTCTAGTCCTTATTTTATGCTCATCTTTGATTACATAATTTAACATTATTTCAAGGAAATAATAGCGGTTGAATCTACTAGACTTTATAATATCATGCACAAGTTCTTAACAAAAATGAATATTTTATCCACAGTTTTATAAATTTTGATGTTTCTTTTTCTAATACCAGAGGAATTGTCTATTAAAATATTCATAAAATACAATTTGTACTCTATTACATCTATAATATTTTCAAAGTTATTTTCATTTTAGGGAAAACATGAAGCGTGTAAATTAGCCTTCATAAGACTATTGCCAATAGTATTTAGGTAGAAATGTATACTAATATTATATTAGCATAATCTATAATATATCATTCCTTTGACCTAAATATTTTAATATGTTATTCCCATCCATGGCTGTGAGGCCCATCCCAGTGGTGCTCAGGGCTTATTACTGCCTCTGAGCTCAGGGATTTCTCTTAGTCAGTCTCAGGGAAGCATAATGAGTTCTGGGATCGATCCTGGGCAAACTGTATACAAGAAGAGCACTGTAACATCTAATCAACCTCTACAGCCCCATATATTCAATGTTTAAATCTCAGCCAACTCCAATCAGAAGTAGAGAAGATGCTATGACATGTACCCAAATAATCTAATTACTTAATGAGTACCATCTAATCTGTGCTATTTTAATATAATACAGAGAAAATCAATTTTCCTACTTTTTGATATATCAAAATTGAAATGGGACCAATGATCCCATTTGAAACTATATGCCTTTTATATTACTAAAAAGGCAACAACCATTAATTCTCAAGGACCACATTCTAACAAGGACAACTGGAGAATATTAGTGATAGTAATTTTAGTATTCTAAAATTTGCATCCAAGTTAATATCAAACATCTCTTATCAATGAGGAAATTATTGGAACCTATAGATTTTCATTTCAAAGTGAAAAGAGAGTAAAAAGTGACAGATCAAATGTACTAGAAGACAGACAGCATGAATATGTTCTAGAAGACAGAGAGCAAATAATATCCCCTGTTTTACCTACATTTTGCTCCCGATGGTACATTAATAAAACAAGTAACAGATTAGCAGCAGTAAAGTGACATATTTCAACTAAGAAACAAGGGTTGCTTTAGACATCAGTTAAATGGTAAGAAACACCAACCTGAAAACAGGAGCTCGTAATGAATGTGAGGAGAGATGAGTAGGTCAGAAGACTACACAAGGTGTCTATTGAAAACTTAGGTGCAGGAGTGGTTTGTGGGGGAATTCATTACATATTTGCTTTTGAAATCATAAAATTTGAGACTTCCAAGTGAGCTTCTGTAATCAGATGGAACTAATGAAAAGTATGAAGCAGTCACTAAATCCTTTTGCTATCTCTGAATTCTAGGACAACCATAAGCTTTTTCTGACAAAAGGATTTCCTGAAAGCAGCATATTGTGTTACTGGATGTTTAGGAAAACATATCACTTCAAGTTGCTCAAGTTCAGGTTTAGCAAACTAAAAAATTCTGTCAAAGTAAAACACAAACATACAGTCATAGCAATATAAAGTCAACTAGTTGGTGTCGAAGGAATTCAAGTCTATAAGTCTAATTAATAATCATCAGTCAAATAATTATTTTTGTCAGAAACATTTCAATAATTGAAAATAGTTTTGTCTCATGAGTAGTATTCTCAAATTCATAAAAGACACAAAAGAATAAAAAAATATTTTCAACATTCATGGTGAAGGAGAGAATTATTTATATAACACAGTAAAAGTTTACTGCTTAGTTTGAAAATCCTTACAAAATATCATGCACAGTATTACACAAGTAATTACTATCACAAATGAGATATATTGATTGCCTGATAACAGATCACTTCTTAGAAATTTGTCCAAAATTTAAATCTAATGTTATTCAGAGTGTGTTCTATAGTTAGACTTATGATGTACGGATTTTCAATATGATTTTTTAAAAAATATTTTACAGTATCAATTAATCCGATGGGTTACTTATCACAACTGACTTTCTTGTTAAATTAATAGGATCACAAGATGATAAACAAATAGGATTCTACCAATTTAGATTCTACAACTGGTTTTTCTACTTAATATCTTCTAAAACATAGAGTAATAAAGTTTGCTCACTTTCAAATACTAAGCAAATATACCCTTCCAGTTATTCACTTGTTTAGAAGTTATCAAGCAATTTTTTTGTCTTTACCACACATTATATATTCCAGTTGTTAAAATTGGATGAGATGAATATTAATAATATATTTGAAATGAATTTTCAAGGGTATAATTTTACTTGTTACTGGGGTCGTGAGCAGCTGGGCACAGGTGCTCACGAGGCGCCCAGGAGGGATGGCAGGTTCTAGCCCTGGCCCGCCACCCCAGCAGAGCCATGCAACAAGCCAGACGACCCCCCATTCCATGAGGAACTCCATTTTCCACATCCGGACTTCTCTCTCGTCAGAACTCCACCCAGCAGACCAGCCTATCACAGCCTGGCTTGCACAGCTGCTAGCGTCAGTGCATTTCATCAATAAATGCTGGAATTAGAGATGACTACTAGAGTATGCTACCTGCACGGCAGAGCCTGGCAAGCTACCCGTGTTGTATTTGATATGCCAAATACCAGTAACAATTATAGACCTCATTCCGAATGGATTGAGGCTTTTTATGTTCCTGGAGCAAGCAGATGCCCTTGGGCTCTACTAGCATGAGACAGGACATATGGAGGTGTTACTGGGGCCCACTCGAGCAAATCGATGATGAACGGGAAGACAGTGATACTGGGGTCAGGAAAATAAACATTTCTATTACTGGATTTGGCATATCGAACACACATTGGACACCTTGCCAGGCTCTGCCATGCAGGTGCTATATTCTCATTACTTTGTGGGGATCTTTCAGAGGGGTGAGTAGAATATTTATGGTAATTTGGAGGTAAAGCTGGTTTCTGCTCTGCCGGGTGTATCTGTGTCTTAGGCTCAAGAATTCCTGTGCTTGAAATACTCTTCTCTGAAGGGCGGGTCTCTGCAGGGTGGGTGCTTGTAGGCTGGGTTTTTGACAAGCTGGGCTGGAGACTGGATTAATCTTCTGGGTGGAGATCTTACCAGCTGCAGAGCAAGGATTGTGAAGCTCACTGCCAGCAAGGAATAGGGTTTCTCTGGGCTCCTCTGAGGCTCCATTGGGATGGTGGACTCGGGTCGGAAGTTGCTCTCGTGGTCCATGGAATGCAGGTGGTTCAACGGGGAAAGCTGGTTTCTGCCCTGCCGCGGTGTATAATTTTACTAGTTCAACAATGATATTGGCCACATCATCTTAAATCGATGGTTTTGTCTGACCAATGTTGCTGTTGTCCCCAAATTCCAAACAGGATCTGACCACCGTCTCCTTCATGAAAAATTCTACTTCCCGCAATGGGGAGAAAAGGCTGCAAAGTTTAAGAAGAGAACTCCCAGAACGACCACCAACTGAGAACTCTTTGGCACCATTGCAGCAACATGGGAAGATACCATCATTGATAACATCGATGAAGAATACAACCGACTGGTTCAGCACCTCCATGATTGTGCAAAAATGCCGAGAGAGAGAAAGACACAAAAGGACACTTGTCTTCAGAAACTCTTGAGCTAATTCGCCAAGGTGGCAAGGTGCGAGCCACAGGAGACCAAATGCTAATGTCCAAGCTTGCTAAATGGTGCAGAGAAGTGATAAAAGAGGACCTCAAAGACAGAAGAGCAGAAATACTGGAAGATGCAGCAGAAGCCTGGAAAAGCATTCACACTGCCCGCTTGTCCTTCACCAACAATAAGACAAAGATGACTGCCCTCCAATTCCCTGATGGATCTACCACATCTTCCAGAAAGGCAATGGAGAAGACTATCCAGGACTTTACTCAAATCTCTTTGATAGCCACATCCACCTGCCCACATACCAAATTCCACAGGATGGATATGTCATTCCCAATGTTCTCCCTTTGAAATCCGACATGACATCTCATCGGTAAAGAAGAGAACAGCACCAGGCCCAGACAAAGTCAGATCCGAACACCTGAAGGATCTGCCATTGGTACTCATCAATACACTAGCTTGGCTATTCACATGCTACCTGTCGGGAGCACAAGTTGCCCTCCCAACGGAAAACCAGCAGGATAGTTCTACTGTTTAAGAAGGGAGACATTCACGACATCGGCAACTATAGCCCCATCTGTCTGTTCTCCGTCATCTACTTGCTGTTTACACGAGTCATCCTGAACAGGATAAGCAGAATACTAGATGAAGGACAACCATGTGAGCAAGCAGGCTTCCGGAAAGGATTCAGCACAATCGACCATATCCACACAGTAACCAAGCTCATTGAGGTTTGTAGGTAGTACAAGATGCCGCTCTGTCTCACGTTCATTGTTTTACAGAAAGCCTTTGATTCTGTGGAGACTGAAGCAGTCATCAAAGCCCTATCCAATCAGGGTGCTCAAACCCAATACATCAAGATCCATCGTGAGCTGTATTACGATTCACCACCAGGTTCTCACCATTCTACAAAGAAGTGATCATTGATGTCAAAAGAGGGCTTCGACAGGGTGATACCATTTCACCAAAACTCTTCAGCTCCACCATCGAGAACATCATGCAACAATTAGAATGGGAAAGAATGGGAGTGAAGATAGATGGTCGGCAACTACACCACCTTTGCTTCGCTGATGACATCGTTCTAATAACACCAAACATTAGCCAAGCAGCACAAATGCTGGCTGACTTCAACCAAGAATGTGGAAAAATAGGTCTACAGCTGAATCTAAAGAAAACCATGTTCATAAAAAATGAACTAGTTTCAGAGGCCTCATTCACTCTCAATGGAACAAACATCTCTGAATGCAGCAGTTATGTGTACCTAGGTCAAGAAATCAACATGATGAACGACCTAAAACCTGAGCCGTGCAGGAAGAAGAGAGTGGCATGGAATGCCTTCAAAGGCATCGAAGAAATAGCTAAAAAGGACAAAGAACCTCCGGCTCCAGGCACATCTCTTTGACTCCACCGTTCTCCTTGCATTAACATACGCCTCAAAGACCTGGGCCCTAGGAAAGCAGGATGAGAATGCTATTCGGGTCTCCCAGAGAGGAATCGTAAGAGCTTTGCTTGGAATAACACGCCTCACTCAAGTGAGAGAATGAATCCAGAGTTCTGATCTCCATTGCTATTCTAGAATCAGGGATGCTATCTAGTTTGCCAAGGCATCGAAAATCAGATGGGCTGGACATGTAATGCGATTTGGAGACAACCGCTGGACTACAGCCTTAACTGACTAGTTCCCATGGGATGTCAAAAGATCAAGTGGCCGCCCACCTACAAACTGGTCAGATTTCCTTGTCAAGACCCTGAAGGAACGATTTGAGGCCCTTCATATTCCTGAATCAACCAGATGACATTGAGCTACATTGGCACATGATAGGGTCCAATGGAAATGTTACTGGCGCCCGCCGAGCAAATCGATGAATAACGGGATTCAAGTGATCAAGTGATAATTTTACTATGGAGTAAAAATAATTTCAATTTATTACAGATTATATGATATTATTGTGTAAGATTTCTTTAAGAATGTAACAATATCCATTAAGAGGGGCAGAAGATTGTTGGAGAATAGCAAACTCAGTGATTTAATTCCTATTTGTTATATAGTAATATCGAACCGATACTCTTAATAAACCAATACAAAGTTTTAAACTAAAAATCAGTTAGAAGGGACCAACGGTGATGAGGTGAAGGAGGCAAACAGGATCAACTTTGTGTTGAAGAATATAGCTGGAATTTTACCACAAAACTTCTTGTAGCATATGCAAAATTTTATTTTTAAGTATACACTAGAAAAATACTATGAAACAATAATATTTCAGTTAAAAACAAGAATATCAGCTATGTAATTATAGTCATTTAATGAAAACCATAGACTTCAAAAAAATTAAAGAAATCCTGCTGATTAGAAAGTTCTCTGAGACATAATTAAGCATGAAAGAACCTTCTGTTAAAATAAGAGTATATGTGCAGATTGAGGCATGCATATCCCCAAAGGCACTGTGTGTGCGGCGTGCATGTGAAATCATGTCCTCTCTTTTAGAAGTGGTATTATTATAGACAAAAAAAAGTTGTCCTCTTATTTCTTATGTTCCTTTCAATTACTAAGCGAATATACTCTCAGTTATTCACTAGTTTATAAGTTGTTATCAAGCAATTTTGTGTCTTTACCACACAATATGTTAAAATTGGATTGCACATTAATTTAGTGTAAATGATTCTCCCTTACATCTTTATTTCCACTATTCTATCATTCCAGTTTTCTTCCTTTTGCCAACACAAGTCAATTGTATTTTGATGGCTTTCCATATACTCTGATAAGTTAAAGTGCTACTTACTGTGCTTGCTCATGAGTATGATCGTGAGTAATTTTATGTTGATGTTTATTTTTTCCTATTACAGTAGCACTAAACATTTGCATTTTGTTCACTCATGGTGGTGCAGATTATTCCTTTTGTAATTTAAAGATTTACATCTGCAAATGGGTAGAGTAGTAAAACAAAATTACTTGTTGGAACTAATACATTTGTGATATATATATCACAAATGTATTATATATGTATTATATAAAATATATATCACTTATCTTTCAATTGTTCATCAATTTTTCCTTGGGCTAATGTAGCCCAAGGGCATCTGCTCGCGCCAGGAACATGAGGAGACTCAAACTGTTCATTCCGATCATGGGAATGAAGTCTATTATTGTTACTGTTTGGGGGATATCAAATATCACATGGGTAGCTTGCCAGGCTCTGCTGAGCAAGTGAGATACTGTTTGTAGCAGGTAAGTCTCAGTTCTTGCATTTATTGATTAACTGACGATATGTATGCATATATATACATAGTACCATGCAGTTCTCAGGGTTTCTTTCTCACTCTGCACTCAGAAATTACCTACTTCTGGAGTTACTAGGAGGACTACATGGAATGGCAGGAACAAACCCACATCTGTCACATAAAGACAAATGTCCTACCTTCTGAACTATCACTTCGGCCCCAACGTTTGCATATTTAAATATGATATTTCTCTTTTGACTTTTTCACACTTTCCTGTTTGAGAAAAAATGTTTTCAACAGTCATAAATGTGACTCCCACTTTGTAGGTTATTTCAGTCATTCCTGTTCTAATTTCTTAAGCATTTTGAGTCATTGTCTTGTTTTTAATTAATAACATATTTAATGAATATACATTCCATATGCACCCTGTCTTAATACATGTCATATATGATAGGCATTGTGAAAAGTGTCTTAAAATGAAAAAGTCTAAACCTTGTGTCCTCTTTGAAAGCATAAGAAATCACATCACTTAAATATATCAGCAAATTCTCATAACTCATGTAACAGCTAATTGTAGAGGGATGGCATATAATCAAGATGAGAATGTGATTTATACTGATGTCATGAATGTCTTAGCAAAGGGGGACTAGCTCAGTAGAGTTCCTTAGAAATTAAGCTAATAAACTGCTATAAGGACAGAGAACATCAAATGGAACCAGAAGCATAACAACTTGGGATCAAATAACCTCAGAGAGGATAAAGCTGATAAATGGCGTTAGAGAAGTTTTCGGAGCTGTGGAAGTTCTGAGAATTTTAAGTATGATGGACACGGTGCATAGTACAATGTTGAAATAGAAATAATAGGAGAAATCCAGTGATTGTGTCATTCACGTCTTATGTACTACCAGATGGAATTTCTCTGTAGAAAACGGAATTCTAAGGAGAGGAATACTTTACATTTGCTACATAGGCTGCAAAACGACTCTCTAGAGCCAAGAAGTGAGTGAGAAACAGTCAAAGAAAACTAGTTATGTTACTGATCTCTATTACAACAGTTCTGCTTAAAGATGCTCTCAGTCCTGAAGGATGCTGGGAACACTGGGGACCAGAAAGCAGAGCAAAATAATAAGTTTATTGTTCATGAACCTGTAATTTGAATAGATATTATTTTCAGGATGAAACAAACCAAAACATGTTTAAAATAATTTCTGATTTCTAAATCACATGATTCAGTGGCGCAAGTCAGTATAGGGACATAGAATCTCAGTGACAAGGAGTCAAGCTGCTACAGACGCCTGATTTTCTGGTCCAGACATAGATGAAGATAAAAAGGCTTGACCCAGCAGTTCTCCGGTGAACCCTGCCTTCCTCAGGCCAGCTCCGGGGCAGTCACCACACTGAAATATTTAAGGAAGCTGTGGTCAAGGACCCAGTATATCGTTTGAACAAGTATCAGAAACAGCTAATCCGGGCACCTCTAGAGACTCCTCTTTATTGGGAACTGGCAATGCGTGCCTCATGCCTCGGTTGAGCTTCTCAGTCACCTAAAGACAGTGACACCAATCAGCAGATGATAAAACTTCTCTAGCCTGTGGGCTGATGCTATACTGCAGTGCTTAAGGCATCTGCCTTGCAGGCCAATGACCTGAGTTTGATCCCCAGCGCTGAGCATTGCCGAATGTCACCCAAAAAGCCAATAAATAAATAAATAAATAAATAAAAAATAATGATATTAAAAGGTCACTAGCCTTTTATTCAGGCATTGGGATAACACAAGCCCCTGCCACTCATCTGATCTCTCTGGAAACAAAATGTAATGGGGAAAGGTCTGCACATTCTCCATTTAGGCTCTAAAATATATCATAGTATAAGTCACTACATCACTAAATATATTAGAAGTCACTACTTTTATTTCATTGTGTCTAAACTCCACGCCTGCCAGCTGACCTTCCTCTCCCACCCATCAGGGAGCCTGCAGTTGGGTTAAGTCAAACCACAGACTACGCTTTCGTGCAGTTGGTTTCCTTCGATGCCTTCCACGCAAATAGCAGCGGGGTGCTGCGACACAAACCTCCTCAGACAGCACAGACTCTGCCTTCACGAAGTTTTTGATTGATGAAGGTGACAGTTTGTTTAATCACTCCAAAACTGCCGTAATGCCCAGGCAATGGATTCTGTTATGGAATCATAAACAGCATAATATGAAAACTGCACAACCTGATGAGGTAAGTAACTATGTAATTTGGAATGAGCATAAATATCCTTTTACTCATATTATCTAAATTTTTTTTCTGGAGTCCATGTGAATTATCCCCTATACTTTCAATTAGTTCTGGACTGAAAAAGAGGGTTGTGATTTATCAAACTATCTATATTAGTAAAAAAGTAAAAAGGATATGAAAATACAACTCTTAGAATCAGTTAAGGAAAGGCTTGTACAGGAAGGAAATGGATCTGAAACCAATAAATTCTCAATAATAGCTGTGACTGTTAATTAATACCATTGAAGAAATTCCCTTTTCCTTTATCATTCAGATTAACAAAATTTGCCTCTCCCTAGGTAGGTATGTTAATTACATTTCTGCAAGAGGTTTTTATTCCTACTTCTTCCTTTCTTCCTTTCTTTCTTCCTTCCTTCCTTCCTCCCTATCTTCAACACTCCCTTCATTTTTTTTCTACTTCCCTATCTTTTACAATATATAGAATGACAGCAACTAAGCAAAACATTTTATTTGAAAGTACATCCCTGGGCTGGAGCGATAGCACAGCGGGTAGGGCATTTGCCTTGCATGCGGCCCACCTGGGTTCTGTCCCCAGCATCCCATATGGCTCCCTGAGCGCCAAGCCAGGTTAACCCCTGAGCATTGCTAAGTGTGACCCAAAGAGCAAAAAGAAAAAAAAATTTCCAATCAAAATGTAAATTTCTATACAAATCAATTACATTTCTGTATACATGCAACAATAAAATTATTTTAAATGGGCATAGACATATGTTGAAAATAATACACTGAAACCTCATTTATAATAGTAATATCTAAGAGCAACTTAACAACACATTTTTAAGAACATGAATAAATAAAGGCCAGCGTGTACATTTATGTAAAATGTGCAGCCTTATGAAGGCTAAGTTAAACCATTTGTATTGATAATGGGGGACTGTTACTCTCTAAAGAATATGCTAATTTATTAAGTTATACTAAAATAAATACATATACATATAATTGAAAAAACATGCACATATAAAATAGAAAAATGCATACAAGAGAGATGTTGCATTTTCAGTTTTATATTGTGAATTTTTTAATGTTCTCAAAATTTTGAGATGACAAGATAATTTTTAATTCCAATAAGATAATAAGTACAAATACTTTATCATAGCTTAATGAGAATTTTGATTCTGTATACAAAGTCTCACATTTATTTATTTATAAGGTTTTCATATATCATTGGGTCATAATGATGTTTACATAAATTATTTTAATGTTCTTCAACACCAAATGCTTGCTTATATTTTCTAATATTTTCCTTATTAAAAAGAGCCTTATGCATTCATCACAAAAGGCAATTAGTTTTAGATTACTATTTGTTCAACAATAATCACAAATACTACATTGATGGCTCAAAAAACCTCAAGAACAAAGGATAGAAAAATATTCAGCAACATCCTCCTCAGTTTACTCCCTGTGTGGGTGCAAGCCTCCGCCCCTGCCCGGCGCCCTTGGCTTCATGAGACCTCCTCTTCCCTCCCACCCTGTGCACCCAGTTTCCATCACAGTGCCCAGCCTCCTGTTTTTATAACGGAGTCATGGGAGCAGCCCCCTAAATGCCCCCCCCAGCTCCTCACTTCTGCCCCTGGCTGCGATGCTCCAGTCTCAGTCTGCACCAGCCTCAACCTGGAGAGCAGAATTCCTCTGTGGGTGTCCTGACATGTTCTTCCTGCGGTCTGTTTTCCTCTCTCCATTGTCCCATCTCAGCCAGCTTCCTGGTCACTGTCTTCTCTCCACTTGGGTCCTCTTACTGTTCTTTCCATCTGAGCCCAGTTCCTGATACAGCAGAAATGGATTTCCATGCCTGTTACATTGTCACTGTAGTGGACACAAAGTCCACTACCCACTTGCTGTCCCAGTCAAGGTGCACCATTGCTCTGCACTGGCTGGCTGGGCAGAGCCGGATGCTCATTCTCACTCTTCATTTTGGTTTCCTACCCCCATCCCCGCCCCTGTGAGTCTAATATAGTCTTGCTGTGCCTTGCCTGGGTCTAAAAGTAAGCAGCTACTAGGTTGGAGCTTGGACCCTTCATCTCATCTCTCACCCCAGTTCTCCGAGAAATTCTCCCTAGGAAGCAGTGTCTGAGGAAATCAGTAGAGTCATAAGCATGAGGCTGATATTGTGAACAGAAACACCTAATTGTGACTTAAGGCCCGTGGAAGTCAGAGAGCTCCACCTTAACATCAGCGAAGCACCACAGACATGAAACAAAGGAAGAAATTCAATAGATACAGCGAATGGGGACAGAGTTTCAGATCTTTTGATGTTTCTAGAAAATAACTTCAGAGCAACAAAAGCTCTCAATGTTCATTGAACTGAGGAAATCGTTGATAGGGACAGTCAATAAACTTGAAGAAAAATTGATGAAAAAAATTAATCAATTCCTGCAGATAGAATGAACTGAGTCAAATAATATAGTGATAAGTCGCAGGAGAAAAGAGAAGATGCTGGAACTTGAGG
The DNA here is from genome assembly GCA_021461705.1 of Cryptotis parvus. NCBI lineage: Eukaryota > Metazoa > Chordata > Mammalia > Eulipotyphla > Soricidae > Cryptotis > Cryptotis parvus. Next base: position 201,567 of record JAJIBD010021727.1, read on the forward strand.
AGTGACCTCACAGACAAAGGAAGAGTTCATTGAAAAGTAATGTCTTCAAATGAAGAAAACTTAAATTTAGACTTTTTTTTCTATTTTTCTACTAGACTCGGGAATTTTTTTTTTGTCTTATTTCCAATAAAGTCTTATTCTTATTTAAAGAGTCTTTGTCTTATTTCTTTGTCTTATGTTCCTGGAGCAAGCAGATGCCCTTGGGCTCTACTAGCATGAGACAGGACACATGGAGATGTTACTGGGGCCCGCTCGAGCCAATCGATGATGAACGGGAAGACAGTGATACAGTGATACAGTGATTTCCAATAAAATTTTTTTCTCTCTTTTTTTGTTTTTGTTTTTCTTGTTTATTTTTTTGACCACGGTCATCAGGGTAGTGCTCAGGCCTTACTCCTGGCTCTGCACTCAGAGGAGCCAACAAACTTCTATCTTTTCAAATGAAAAAAAACAGATGCATAAATAAGTAAATATTTCAAGTGAATAAATTTAAGAACATTTAAAGGATTCAAAAACATGATTGTTTTAAAATCATAAAAAAAACTAATAAAAACTGCCATCACCTTGACCTATATACTCAGACATGCACAGACAGACAGACAGGCAGGCCGACAGGCAGACACACATACGCACACACATGGAGAATAAACTAATTTTCAGAAACTAGAGGGGGTTGGAGTGAGAGTACAGTTGTTTGGGCAGTCGTCATACATGTGACTGAGAAGAGGTGGGCTGCGAAAACCTATCAGAGTCCCCAGGACTAATCCCTGATGAAAGCTTGATGAGATAGTACAGCAAATAGTATAAAAGTCTTTGTACATGACAACCTAAGTCCAAATCCTACCATCCAATATGGTATCCTGGGTAATACTTGGTGTGGCTACCAAAATGAAAATAAACAAAAATAAAATAACTGTGCATCAGAGTTATAGGACAGTAATTAAGATGTAAACTAGCTTCGGATTTTTTAGGACATTATGTATGATGTAAATGTTCCTAAGAAGCAGGTAAGGTGCTTGTGTTGCATGCAAACAGCCCAAAGTTTCAATCTCGTTATCTCATATGGTATAGGAGCTTGCCCTTAGTAATGCCTGAGCACAGAACTAGAAGTTAAGCTCCAAGCACCAGAGGGTGTGGTCCTCAAAACAGAACAAAACATATAAAAATATTTAAAAAACTAGTTTATCATTCAATTAAGTGCAGTTTTCTTTAGAAATATATAGGTATTTCATGTAGTAAAATCAAATTAACATTTCAAATACAGTCACAGAAAACTATGATTGCACAATATTTCTCTGCATCTCTATATTTCTGTCTTCCTTATATTTATTCAAATGATCTTTCTGAAATTATAAAAAAAATTTCAAAATTGCCTGAACAGTTCCATTAGACCTATGCTTGTATTTAAACTTTATTATCCTTATGAGCAATCCAGAATTTCAGTTATGAATATTCCCTTAGCTACAAGGGATTGAAGTACTGAAATGAACTTTAGTACACCTATTTTAATATTCACTGCTGCCTGCAAGCTAGCTGTGGGTTATTTTAGTTACCAGAAGCTGCTCTAATTTGCAAAAACTTTCTGTGCCTATTTGTAGGTAAAATTCTGCAGACAGCTGAATACAGCCAAAAACAAGCTTTGGACAATACAATTTAGAAAAGAAAAATGTACAATTTTGCTACTAAATGTCAAAATCGACTACACCTTGCTTGACCATTTCAGAACAAGATAATGTCCTTAAGGTTCTTTAACAGTTATAAAATTAAATAAGTTAAGAAAACAAACCATGTAAATAGCATGTGTACTTCAATCAATACATTCGCTTTTAATTATATAGATTTAAAAAAATTGGGCACAGATGTTTCAAATTATGAATAATTTGTCAATTTATAATTAAAACCGAACTTGAAATATGTGATTGGTCATTCATCAAGAAACTAAACTCTAAGTCTGTTCCACTCAATCAAGCTCAAATTAGTGATTGTGTACTTAACTATATTTGAATTTCAAAAGTTCCTTAGAGCATAACTTTAAAAAAGCTGTATATTTGGCAAACCTGTTGGAGTTATTTGACATCAAATAAAAAAATTAAGTCACACGGCATACAGAGGAATGAGATTTACATGGGAACATCTGAATGAATAAGCAATGAAAACAACAAAGTTTCATTATGGAGACCAGTATGGACAGTGTCATGCCCTACCCGAGTTCCTCTGCCCTGTAGAAGACATTTCAGGGATAGATGGATGTTTCAGAAAATAGAAAAAAATGCTATTTAAAATTGTTGGTTTGCAAAATATAAGAAGAACCCAGGACATCCTCCACCCTATGTTATTACAGAATAAATATGCGATTTACAAAATAGTCTAGAGTAGGAGGAGAGGAGTGACATGGACCTGGAGGAGGAATAACATGGTTTCAAGATGAAGCATAAACATGGAGCCAGTTAGCTTACCTTCTCCTCTAAAGGCCTTGGTGCATCTGGCAAGCCACGATATATACGCAGCCAGACAGTGCCAGGCATCAGTGCTTAGGGATTGCTCCTGGTAATGCTTAAGGGATTATATTATGGGAAGCAAAAATTGATCTCCATTTTTCTAAACTCTCCTCCAATCTCGAGTAAATTTTTTTAAAATAATAAATGAAATATATATATATATATATATATATATATATATATATATATATATATCACTTGTATCACCTGTCTTCCCATTTTCATTGATTTGCTCAAGCAGGTGACAGTAACAATTCCATTCATTGGGAATGAGGCACATTATTGTTACTGTTTATTAATATATAAATATATACACACACATAAAATATATCACTTGTATCGCTTATCTTCCCGTTGTTCATCGATTTGCTTGAGCAGGCACAAGTGACATCTCCATACATCCTGTTGCAAGCAACTATTTACACGGTTTGTTTTCTTAACTTATTTAAGCCCAGGGGCATCTGCTTTTCCAGGAACAGGAAAATCCTCAAACCATTCCTTCAGATCATAGGAATGAGGTCCGTAATTATTACTGTTTTTTTGGCATATCAAATAAAACATGGGTAGCTTGACAGGCTGTGTCGTGTAGGTGGTATACTCTCAGTAGAAGGCTCTCATCTCGAGCATTTACTGATGAAACTCAAAGGGGAAAGATCAGGTTTTCTCTTGGGTAGAGCTCTGAGGAGCTGTGGAGTCAAACATTGTTCCAAGGGTTCGCTCAAAAGTGCAGAAGAAGGGCCACACTGGCCGGACCTGGAGTGGAGTGGGGATTTGGGATTCTCCACCCTTTCCTCCACCTCCATGCCATCTACTCCGGAAGAGACATGCCAGACCCACAGTTCTGTCAGCAATCCAGGAAGAGATCCAGACCTAACCACTCTAGACTCACAGCTGCACCTCTCCGCCCCACCTGGAAGCAACCCATGGAGCTGACCTCAGGTGGGCAGTAAGGGGCTCGACCAGCCCCTAGCTGAGCCCATCATTGCTCCAAAGGTTCACTCACATGCGCAGGGAGGGCCGGGCTGGTCGAATTGGAGCAGGGATTTGGTCTCCTCCGCGCTTCCTCCATCTCCATGCCAGCTACCCCGGAAGAGAGACATGCCAGACCCACAGCTCTGCAGCCCCGCGACAGTCTTAGATAGTACTGGATGTTAGGATCAGGTACTCCCCAGGATCTTTCACATTTATACACTGTATGCAGTATTAGGCAGGTTCTAGTTGTGACCCGTCATCCCAGTGAGCATAGCAGGAGGTAGCCAGAGAAAACCCCAACAACATGAGGTCAGTCATTTTCATAGGTATCACTTGATCACTTGAAGCCCATTATTCATCGATTTGCTTGAGCGGGTGCCAGTAAGATTTCCATTAGACCCTATCACGTGCCAATGTAGCCCAATGGCATCTGGTTGATTCAGGAATATGAAGACCCTCAAACCGTTCCTTCAGGGTCTTGACAAGGAAGTCTGACCATCTTGTAGGTGGGCGGCCACGTGATATTTTGACATCCCCTGGGATCCAGTCAGTAACGGTTCTAGTCCAGCGGTTGTCTCTAAGTCACATTACATGTCCAGCCCATCTGATTTTTGATGTCTTGGCAAACAAGACAGCGTCCCTGATTCTGGAACAGTGATGGAGGTCAGAACTCTGGATTCCTTCTCTCACTTGAGTGAGGTGTGATATTCCAAGCATAGCTCTTTTGTTTCTTCTCTGGGAGACCTGAGTCACATTCTCATCCTGCTTTCATAGGGCCCTGGTCTGAGGCGTATGTTAATGTAGGGAGAACGGTGGAGTCGAAGATATGTGCCTGGAGCCGGAGGTTCTTTTTCCTTTTAGCTATTTCTTCAATGCCATTGAAGGCATTCCATGCTGCTCTCTTCCTCCTGCACAGCTCAGGGGTTTAGGTTATTCATTATGTTGACTTCTCGACCAAGGTACACATAACTGCTGCATTCAGAGATGTCTGTTCCATTGAGACTGAATGGGGCCTTTAGAACTAGTTCATTTTTCATAAACATAGCTTTCTTTAGATTCAGCTGTAGACCTATCTTTCCACATTCTTGGTTGAAGTCAGCCAGCATTTGTGCTGTTTGGCTAATATTTGGTGTTGTTAGAACAATGTCATTAGTGAAGCGAAGGTGATTTAGTTACCAACCATCTATCTTCACTCCCATTCCTTCCCATTCTAATTGTCACATGATGTTCTCGAGGGTGGCGCTGAAGAGTTTTGGTGAAATGGCATCACCCTGTAGAACCCCTCTTTTGACATCAATGATCACTTCTTTGTAGAATGGTGAGATCCTGGTGGTGAATCCATAATACAGCTCATGAATGATCTTGATGTATTGGATTTGAGCATCCTGTTTGGCTAGGGCTTCGATGACTGCTTCAGTCTCCACAGAATCAAAGGCTTTCTGTAAATCAATGAACTTGAGACAGAGCGGCACCTTGTACTCCCTACAAACCTCAATGAGCTTGCTTACTTTGTGGACATGGTCGATTGTGCTGAATCCTTTCAGAAGCCAGCTTACTCGCATGGTTGTACTTCATCTAGTGTTCTGCTAATCCTGTTCAGGATGACTCTTGTAAACAGCTTGTAGATGACGGACAACAGGCAGATGGGGTGATAGTTGCATGTCGTGAACGTCTTCCCTTCTTGAACAGTAGAACTGTCCTGCTGGTTTTCCATTGGGAGGGCATCTTGCATTCATCAACACTACCTTCGATGATATATGTGTCACAAAGATGTCTACACGGAACTGCCAGGGAATGGACTCAGTGATCAAACCCCTGGACACAATTCCTGAGGATAAGAAAGTCAGGATTTAGAGGACCCAGAGCACTTTTGACCCATTTGAGAAACCAACTAATCAAGTCAAGAGGGTTCATTCTGAGAAAAATGCTTGCATTAACTTCAAGACCTCCTCCACAGGCAAAGAGTCCCCTAAAGTTAGGTGGCATTCTAGCCCCAGCTCGCCAACAAGTCACAAATTTGGAAAAGCTGACTCATATGAAAAACTGGAAAAACTAGGAGAAGGTTCTTATGTTACAGTATACAAAGGGAAAAGCAAGGTAAATGGGAAGTTGGTAGCTTTGAAAGTAATCAGGCTGCAAGAGGAAGGTACACCATTTACAGCTATCAGGGAAGTTACACCCAGCAGAGCAGAAACCAGCTTTCCCCGTTGAACCCCATGCATTCCATGGACCACGAGAGCAACTTTCAACCCGAGTCCACTATCCCGATAGAGCCTTGGAAGAGCCCAGAGAAACCCCCACAACTTGCTGGCAGCGATCTTCACCATCCACACTCGGCAGCTCATACGATCTCCACCCAACAGATTAATCCAGTCTCCAGCCCGGCTTTCATATATATGTATGTATATATGTATATGTATATGTATATATATGTGTGTGTGTATGTATATATACATACATATATATGAAAACATATATACATATATAAAACATATGTATATATGTTTTATATACATATATGTATATAAAACATATAGTATTTTTTGTGGAAGATAAGGTATTATCAAATTAGCACTTATGACAGACATAACATGAAACAAACCAACAAGATTGAGATCAGTCAAAAATTCAGCATTTTTCCCCAATAACAACTGACTAATCTTCCCATGATGAATTGGCATGGATGGGTTTTAGCAATATATGAATGGCACAGAGTCTTCTACTCTTTTTATATATATAAAATATATATGTATAAAAATACAAATATATTTATATGTGGAAATATATACATATATTTCCACATATAAATACATTTTAATTTTTAATATATAAAAATATATAATATAATATATATTATAAATATATATAATATATAAATATAAAGCTTGATATTCCCCTTTCCTGTGGAGTTGATTTTGAGTAAGAGATATCATCTCTGTGAGCCAGTTATCTGGTCGTCAGTGTCAGTGACCAGGGTTAATTTTTTAATCTTATTTTTTTATTGAATCACTATGAGATACACAGTTAACCAAGTTGATCATGATTGAGTTTCAGTCATAAACAATGTCCCAACACCCATCCCTTCACCAGAGCACTTTTCCCACCACCAATATCCCCAGTCCCTCCCCCCCCCCTGCCCCTCCGCAGCCTGCCTGTAGGGCAAACATTTTTCTTCTCTTCTTCTCCTCCTCCTCCTCTTCCCATGTGCAATGTTATTACTGAAGGGTTATCAATCAGTTTACCGCCTTTGAGCGCTCAGTTCTTGTCCAGAGTGAATCATGTCCAACTATTATTGTCACAGTGGTCCCTTTTCTGTCCTAAGTGCACTCCCCTTCCCATTTTGTGGAAAGCATCCAACTGTGGACCAGCCCTCCTGGATCTTGTTTCTACTCTTTTGGGTATTGTTCACATACTGTGTTTTTGTATATCCTGCAAATGGGTGCAATAATTCTTTGTCTGTTCCTCTCCCTCCGACTGATTTCACTCAGCATGATACTCTCCATGTCCATCTATATATAAGCAAATTTCATGACTTCATTTTTTCTTAAGAGCTGCAGTGTTCCATTATGTACATGTACTATAGTTTCTTTATTTCTTATGAATACTCAAGTCCCAGTGGAGTGTGGCATGGGTATGTGTGTGTTGAAAAAGTTGCCAGGTAACTCTTGCACTCATGCCCAGCTGTGAACCACTCGGCTGACTAATCCTTAAAATCTATTTTACAATTTGGGCTTTCATTTGGATCCTTAACTTAGAGTTTGTCACCTATAAGATGCCTTTTTGAAAATGGACACAAGATTGTTTGCCACCGTCCCATGGTGATGGGGAACCTGGGAGCAATGGACCCTTTGAACCTATTCTAAAACTGATGGTTCATAGACATGAATATGGAATATTGCTGGGAACCAAGAGAAGGGGTCAATGACTGGGACAGGAAGAGCCTCGAACCATTCTTCAGGTCATGGAATTGAGGTCCATAATTGTTACTGGTTTTTGGCATATCAAATAAAACATAGTTAGCTTGCCAGGCTCTGCTGTGTAGGTGGTATACTCTCAGTAGAAGGCTCTCATCTTGAGCATTTACTGATGAAACTTAAAGGGGAAAGATCATAAAAGGAGAGCTTTCATCAAATCCTATTATAATCCAAAACACCAATTGGGTTATGGACTTTTGGAATATGGAATATGTTACAGTTTTGGATGCCAAGTCTAGAAGCTTCAGTATTTTGTGTGAACAATAAATTTTAATGGCACACCCCAACTTGGATCTCAGGTGTCACCTTGAAAGTAGGCTCTGTTTTTAAGCTCTATTTTTATATAGTTTTTCTGAATCTTTATTCCCAAATTCATGATAAATGGACTATGAGATTCTTTTCAGAGGAACGAAGCCCCACCAGTCCTCTGGGGTCACTCCAATGGATACTCTGCCCAAAAGTAGTGGTGCTTATGTCTCTGTGGTGCTGGGGGTCCTTAGGGCCACTTTGGAGAATGGATTGGGGCATGCTTTCTTGCCTCTTTGAGGTAACACCCAGTCCTGACTATTTAATTCTCATGATTTGGTTTGCTAGACTGGATATCCAGCAAGATTGGAAACTTTGCTAAAATGTGTAGATTACTCCTTGAGGCGTTACAGGTGTGGCTGCAGTGCCTGGCTGTGTCGGCAGGGGGCAGACAGGAGATAGGCTTGTCTACACCCAGGGCTCTGCCCTGTGGGCCCTGGATGGTTGATGGTCTGACATAGAAAAGACCGGGTCCCCTTGGGTGAACCCAGAGCCATGGCAGAGCCTGACAAACTACTGGTGGTGTATTTGATATGCCAAAAACATTATGCCAACAATAATGGACCGCATTCCCAATGAACAGAGACATTATTGGTGCCCGCTAGAGCAAATTGATGAACAACGGAAAGACAAGTGATACAAGTGATACACAGAAAAAATGTAGAGGGAGTTAATTAAGTCATATTATCCATATATATGGTTTAGTTTTTAATTTATTAATGCTTATTAAACTGAATCTAGTATGAAACTATCTACATTTAATATAGTAGAATATTGTGTTATTAAAGGATTACGAAAAAATTTTTGTCTAGTGACTTAGAAGGGTTCCGAGAAACAGGTAGCATGCCATTGACCCATAACTTGATAGATGATAGCAGCAATGAGATTGCTTTAGCTACATTTTGTGAATTCGGTGTTCCAAAAATATATTGATATAGTCATAAGATACCATATATGTAAATCTCCTATTTTAAAAATTATGAAAATGAGGTTCATAGAGGACTTGAAACTTTTTTCCTGGCTTTTCTCTTAAGATAGTACAATTTTGTTAAACAGATTAGTTTAATAACAGTCAGAATATAGCTGGTAGATGTTGGTGCTTGATTTGATAGAGGGATTAAATTAGAGCAATCAATTATCAGGTTATTAAGTAGTATAGTGATGGTGACCTGATAACATTATGCACCACATGGAAAAAAATTAACACATTTGCTCTTCTATTAATATCCTGGATGAAGAAAAAAAATGTATACATAGTTTAATTAACCTGGTTTAATAAGCTTACTGATAAAAGTATTTGCAAAGGGAAGTAACATGTAAACTAAAACCTCTTTGGTTATTATTTTCTAACATTTACTGATGTTTTTCATTTACCAACATTAAAATACTCACTATATTAAAATTTTATATATAAGATCTCACTTCATCTTCATATTATCAGATAATGGCTATTCTTAGCTGGTACAAAATCCGTGACACTGAAATATTAAATGAGTTTTTGAGGCAGAGACTGAATGATTGTGGGACTAGCATCTTAGCGTTTCCGTTCTGATGCTATAGAAATGTATCATAACATACTGCATTGCTCACCGTCAGTGACTCTTAGTGTTGGTGTCCTTTAGAATTGCCAGGGAATTCTGAAAAAAGCAAGCAAACAAACAAAACTGCACCCACTGCCTGGTTTTGGACCTGTTGCTGGGAATTTTATTCTAATTAGGCCTGATGTTTAAGATTCTCTAGTTCTTAGGATCAATTTGTTTAAGTATCAGGAGGGAGAATTACATTAAAGTTGGTATTTTCACTTTTTTTCCTCTAAAAGACAGTGAGGAAAGATGGTTCTGTTTTAGAACCTTGCTCTTTTGGCACTATGCTTATAAGTGTGTGTGTGTGTGTGTGTGTGTGTGTGTGTGTGTGTGTGTGAGATATCTTGAGGGAGAGGTACTGGGAAATCTTATTCCTGATCTTCTAACATCCTATGGAGAGTCCAAGCCCAAGCACTCTGATTTCCTTAATGCATATCTCCAGGTTTCCTGGGAAGAATCCTTGAATTTGTAGCTATTCCTAAGAGATTGGTCATGACTTCTCAGAAAGGTCAGAGAAAATTCTTCCACTGCTTGGAATATATTTACATCTTCTACTTTGGAGTCAAACTTCAGATCTAGGTTGAATAGATGGGGGTTTTCCCATAGAGGAACCCCAGAGGAAACTGAGTAAGTTTCACATTGAACACCTCACTCCTGTTCTGAGGTTTACACTTGGGAATGGCAGTGAAGATGCTGCTGAATCCGCTCTCTGACTTTTTAGCTTTTCAGCTCTTTTTTTTTCATTCCCATTTTATTTAAATCTGTGATTTACAAAGTTCCCGGCATGCAGTATCCCATAGCAATCCAACCACCTCTATCAGCATCCCTGCCACCATTGTCTCCATTTTCAAGACCATCCCTCAAGCCTAATTCCCTCGAGGCCCCGTCTGGAGACTCACAGACATGGGGCAGAGCTGCTATTGACTCTCCCTGTGCCCAGCCACTCACGAGGCACCCGGGAGGGATGGCGGGTTCTAGCCCTGGCCTGGCACGCCAGCAGAGCCTTGTAACAAGCCAGACGAGCCCCTCACTCCATGAGGGCCTCCATTTTCCACATCCAGACTTCTCCCTCATCAGAACTCCACCCAGCAGACCAGACTATCACAGCCCAGCTTCTCTGCCATGCGGTTCATCAAAAAATGCTATATTTAGAGATGACTACAAGAGTATGCTACCCACACGGCAGAGTCTGGCAAGCTACCTGTGTTGTATTTGATATGCCATTTATATAACAATTATAGACCTCATTCCCATGACCTGATGGAATTGTTTGAGGCTCTTTATGTTCCTGGAGCAAGCAGATGCCCTTGGGCTCTAGTAGCATGAGACAGGACATATGGAGATGTTACTAGGGCCCTCTTGAGCAAATCGATGATGAACGGGAAGACAGTGATACAGTGATCCCTCAAGCCTACCCCCATAGCAGGTCCACAATAATTTATTTTATATTGCCTGTTGGAAAAGCAATTTTCCACATCTGGACTTCCGTCTCGTCACAACTCCATCCAGCAGACCAGACTATCACAGCCCGAATCATTGACAGATACCCTGCAGCAGTTTTTTTTTTCAATCCGGCCCAGGTATGCTGAACCAGAGACTCTCAGACATGGGGCAGAGCTGCTACTTGCTCTCCCTATGCCCAGCTGCTTGTGAGGCACCCAGTAGGAATGGCGAGTTCTAGCCCTGGCCTGCCACCCCAGCAGAGCCTCACAACAAGCCAGATGACCCCCTACTCCATGGGGCCCGCCATTTTCCACATCCGGACTTCCCTCTCATCACAAATTCACGCAGCAGACCGGACTATCACAGCCCGATCATGGACAGACACCCTGCAGCAGTTTCTTTTTTTTCAATCCGGCCCAGGTATGCTGAACCAGAGATGTCGCTAGCGCCCATGCGGTTCATCTATAAATGCTTTATTTAGAGGTGAATACAAGAGTATGCCTGCCACCCACATGGCAAGCCTGGCAAGCTGCTCGTGTTGTATTTTATATGCCAAATACCAGTAACATTTATATTAGGTCATTCCTGTGACCTAATATAATGGTTTGAGGCTCTTTATGTTCCTCGAGCAAGCGGATGCCTTTGGATTCTACTAGCATGAATCAGGACATATAGAGATATTACTGGTGCCCGCTCTAGCAAATAGATGATTAACGGGAAGATAGTGATAGTGATAAATATAAATACATATATAAATATATTTGTATTTTCCACATCCGGACTTACCTCTAGTCAGAACTCCACCCAACGACAGCCTATTATAGCCCGTCTCATCGAGTTCCACCCTCCAGCAAATTTTATTTTCAATCCGGCCCAGGTATGCTGAACCAGAGACTTACAGACATGGGGCAGAGCTGCTACTTGCTCTCCCTGTGCCCAGGCGCTCACGAGGCGCCCGGGAGGGATGGCGGGTTCTAGCCCTGGCCCGCCAATCCAGCAGAGCCGCACAACAAGCCAGATGACCCCCCCACACTCCATCGGGCTGCCATATTCCACATCCGACTTCCCTCTAATGAGAACTCCACCCAGCAAGCGGCAGCGCGGTTCATCTATAAATGCTTTATTTAGAGGTGACTACAAGGGTATGCCACCTGCATGGCAAGCCTGGCAAGCTGCCCTGTTTTGCTTGATATGCCAAATACCAGTAACAATTATATTGGTTCCTTCCCATGACCTAATATAATGGTTTGTGGCTCTTTATGTTCCTGTAGTGAATAAATGCCCTTGGGCTCTCCTAGCATGAGACAGGATATATGGAGATATTATTGGTGCCTGCTCTAGCAAATAGATGATCAACGGGAGGATAGTGATAGTGATATTTATATGTATTTTGTATTATTTATATATAGTTATATAATATGCATATTATAGTATAGTATATTTATTATAGATGATATATATTTTGTGTTAATATATTATTTTTATTTATATTATATGTACATATCAATTTATATATACATATATTTATATGTATAAAATAGCCAAACAGGGTGTTCAAACCCAATACATGAAGATCCTTCGTGAGCTGTATTACGGATTCACCACCAGGATCTCACCATTCTACAAAGAAGTGATCATTAATGTCAAAAGAGGGGTTCGAAAGGGTGATACCATTTAACCAAAACCCTTCATGCAACAATTAGAATGGGAATGAATGGGAGTGAAGATAGATGGTCGGCAACTACACCACCTCCTCTTTGCTGATGACATTGTTCTAATAGCACCAAACATTAGCCAAACGGCACAAATGCTGCCAGACTTCGACCGAGAATGTGGAAAGATAGGTCTACAGCTGAATCTAAAGAAAACAATGTTTATGAAGAATGAACTAGTTCCAGAGACCCCATTCACTCTCAATGGAAAAAACATCTCTGAATGCAGAAGTTATGTGTACCTAGGTCGAGAAATCAACATGATGAACGACCTAAAACCTGAGCTGCGCAGGAGGAAGAGAGCGGCATGGAATGCCTTCAAAGGCATCGAAGAAATAGCTAAAAGGACAAAGAACCTCTGGCTCCGGGCACATCTCTTTGACTCCACAGTTCTCCCTGCATTAACATACGCCTCAGAGAGCTGGGCCTTATGAAAGCAGGATGAGAATGCTATTCGGGTCTCCCAGAGAGGAATCAAAAGAGCTATGCTTGGAATATCACGCCTCACTCAAGTGAGAGAAGGAATCGGAGTTCTGACCTCTGTCGCTATTCCAGAATCAGGGACGCTGTCTCGTTTGCCAAGGCATCGAAAATCAGATGGGCTGGACATGAAATGCGATTTGGAGACAACTGCTGGACTAGAGCCATTACCGACTGGATCCCACGGGATGTCAAAAGATCACGTGGCCGCCCACCTACAAGATGGTCAGACTTCCTTGTAAAGTCCCTGAAGGAACGGTTTGAGGCTCTTCATATTCCTGAATCAACCAGATGCCATTGGGCTACATTGGCACGTGATAGGGTCCAATGGAAATGTTACTGGCGCCCGCTCGAGCAAATCAATGAATAACGGGATTCAAGTTATCAAGTGATATGTATAAAATGCATATACATTTATAAATATATATGTATTTATATATAAATACACATGCGGGTCTGTACATATATTATGTAACTAACTATATGCAATACAAATATAATGTATAGTGTATATATTAATATTTTTTAAATGGATGGAGCACTGATGAGCTGTGGAGTTCAGATGTTGAAAATAACTGCCCTCATGGTGTGGTGTGGTGTTCCTCTGGCTTCTTGCGAGGCTTTATTAGGATGATGGGCCAGAGCAAGAACCCACCTTCCCTACTGGCAGCTCATAATCAGCTGAGTACAGGGAGAGCTGGTAGCAGCTTGCTCCGTTTATCTGAGTCATTTTCAATATCCGGACTCCACAGCTGGTCAGAGATCCACCCAGGGGAAAAACTGATCTCAAGCCCTTCACATCAGAGTTGCACCCTACAGCAAAGCCTATTTCAAGCCCAGTTATGCCTGACACAGAGATTCAGATACACGAGCAGAGGTGCTACCTGCTCTCCCTGCGCTCAGCCGATCATTTGGTGCCCAGGAGGAAAGGTAGGTTCTACCTCTGGCCTGACATCCCAATACAGTCTCACAAGAAGCCAGAGGAACACCATACCATGAGGGCAACAATTTCAACATTTGGATTCCACAGCTCATAAGAGCTCCATGCAAGAGAAAAGCCAATCTCCCCCCGTTGCCCATGGCCACTTTGTGGGCGTGCGGTTCATCAGTAAGTGCACGAAACGAGAGCTTACTACTGAGAGTATACCACCTGCACGGCAGAGCCTGGCAAAAACCAGTAACAATTATACCCTCATTCCCATGTCCTGAAGGGATGGTTTGAGGCTCTTCTTGTACCTGCAGTGAGCAGATGCCCTTGGGCTACACTAGCAGGTGACAGGACGATATAGATGTTACTGGTCCCTACTTTGAGCAAATCAATAAACAGTGGGAAGACAAGTGATACACAAGTGATGTATTAATATTTTAATACATGTACATGTATGCATCGGTATTTATGTTATGTTATATGTACATGCATATATGTGTGTATGCATATACACATATACTTATACATTAATATTTGTATATTAATATATTATAGTATGGTATATATTAGTGTGTATATATTAGTATGTTAATTACATATATTAGCATGTATATGTAGTATATATTAGAGTATATATACTAGGAGTATATATATACTATAAGAATATATGTATACATAACAGTATACTTATATATTATAAATAATGTTCTATTCTGTATGAATAATATTCTTATATATCATATATAATGCTATTTTAATCTATATTGATCTATATATTAGAAAGTTTAATGTTAGCTAGTAGACAAGTCATATAGTAAATGTTTAAATAGCTAAACTTGCAGAACATTTAGCTTTATGGATTATGAAGTTCCTAGCACTTAAACTGTGCATCACAATCCCATTTGGCAATAGTGAAAGGTCTCTGCATGCACAATTACCAAACATTAATTCAGAACCAAATACTTAATGAATTCAAGATGTTTCTAGCTCTATAAACCATGTTATACATCTAGAATAAATCACATATATCTTTTTAGATCCGAAAAGTGGTGCTAATCTTTGATTATATTATAAAATGAAAATGAAAGTCATGCTATTTCCAACATATATATCCTTCCTGCTTTCCAGCTCAATGCTCCTTCTATCATGATAAAGATACCTTAGTTTATATACCTAGGAAATTGATTGACTATTTCTGCTCTAACACTCTGTTTGAAATAATCTTTCGATACTGCTTCATACAGTACTCAGCAGAATAAGGAATTCTAAGGATACAGAATAAAATTTTTGAGGAACTGCATGAATTGATCACTTTTATGTAATAAAAAATCTGGAATTGGAGGCTCTACATTATTGTTAACTAGAGCCCTGGATAGAGAAAAGAAACTACTCATTCTTTTGTAAGACAACAATGAAAATGGTTGTGTTGAGCAGTGCTCTAAAGAATGTCATCTCACTTCTATGAAAATTAGTATCTTGCCTCAGCAATTTGCCTGGCATCATTACAAATGCTTTGTTTCTGTTCAGTTCTTGTGTGCTCAAGACCTCACAATTATAAGCTCCAGGGCCTGAGACTGAAAGATGAGATAACTAAGACAAGGCACACAACTACATTTGTATCAGATATTTTATTTGTACATTTTGTATACTCACTCTTAACTATGAAATGAGGTTTAGACTTTGCCTCCGAGCCTATATAATAAACAAACATTTAATTTGTTGTTGCTTTTTGGACCACAGCCAGCTGTTTTCAGGCCTTATTCCCAGTTCTTAGAATACTCTCGCTGGACTTGGGGACCACTTGGGATGGCAGAAATTCAGCTCAGGCCAGCTGTGTGCAAGGTAAATGCCTGCCTCTATACTTTCTCTCAGCTCAGCCTCAAAATGTGTAATCTTATTTCTCATATGCTCCATGATGATGAACTGGCATTGATAATTTGACTTGTGTATATGTACCACAAAAGTCAGAACTTACAGTAATCTCCGGTGATTGGACTACTTAACTCTATATTCTGATTTAAATTTCACAAATTTCACTACTTTGAAACAACCAAATAGTCTACATCAGGCTAGCCTCTGCTCTCTGGATTGTAGGTTGATTGACGAAACTCAAAGATGAGTTTTTAGGTGACATTGATGTTTTTAGATGCCAGCAAACTTTAAAATAAAACATTGAAAACATTATAAAATATACATTCAGGGAAATTATTTTTTACTGTTTCATTTCTTCTCTTTTACTTGGACTACAGTTTATGCATGGCTGATATCTTCCCACTTGATACCTTAGTCACATTTTCTTCTTTTACTTGGAATTAGATGATTTCAACCTATTTTCAATGTGATTTGTTTTGTTTTTATACTCGTAATCTACTATTAAGCTTTTCTAGTGATACATGTTTAGGTACATTTTACTTGTCATTTCTAAAATGCCCATTGCTTTATATAATATTTTAAGCCCCAACAGGAGTGGAAAAGAGCTAGCAGTGAGTCCTTAAGAAGCGTTTTTGTGTGGACCAAACCCTAAAAGCATATTTTAATAGCTATTGTCCATTAAAATGAATATGTACTTTAAGGCAGAGATATATCTAGAAAACTGTTACTTATGAGATTTATTGGGGCCAATTATAAGGATGAATATAGAAAAGAATTTGAAGACTCGTCTTTTCACAGCGAAAGCCCTTGAGAAAGCTGCTGAAGGCTAGTGAGGAGACAATGTACCAGGAAACAACTGTGTCGGACCCAGAAAGACAATCCTAACGTCACAGAGGGCAGCAGCTTGCTAGAGCACACACACGCACTCTCTCACTCTCTCTCTCATACACACACATGCACACTCTCTCTCCACACACACACTCTCACAGGCACACTCTTTCACACACACACGCAAGCACACACTCTTTCACACACATGCAAGCACACACACACTCTCACACACCCTCTCTTACACACTCTCACACACAAACACATACACTCTCTCTTTACACACTCTCTCCTCACACACATGTACACACACTCTCTTACACACACTTTCTCACACACACTCTCTTACACACACTCTCTCACACACAAACACATACACTCTCTTTCTCTCTTTACACACACTCTCTCCTCACACACATGTACACACACTCTTTTACACACTCTCTTACACACACACACTTTCTCACACACACTCTCTCACACACAAACACATACACTCTCTTTCTCTCTTTACACACTCTCTCCTCACATACATGTACACACACTCTCTTACACACACTTTCTCACACACACACTCTCTTACATGTACACACATTCTTTCTCACATACCCACTTTACACACGGTTTTTCTCACAAAAAAATACACACACACTCACACACCCCCATAACAGGCAGGGAAACCCAGTGTGGCTTCCACGCAGCACTGTACCTTCCCCACCCCAGGAGGTTGCTGTGCCAGTGTCAGAGATAACTCTTGAACTGAAGATAATGGAGGCTGAAGCACCATCTCATTCTGACACCTGGCTCCAGGCAGCATCACCAACGGGGCAGCAGCCACAGAATGGAAATAAAGAAGTAAGGCGACTGTTAACCATGAAAGGCCGGGACAATCCCTGATAGCAGCAGATCTAGGTTAGCTTCCGTTGGGTTCAGGACAAAAATCTTCTGGCTCTGAAACGGTCTGAAACAATCACTCTAACAGTAAATCAGTGATGTTGGGCGTTTATTTAAGTGGACTTGATGAAGTTAAAGACTAGAGTACAGCAAGTCTCAGCTGTCCAGAATGGATGAAGCTGAAAATCAGGTGAGTGACCCTGAAGACCAGGCATACGGCTCCATCATAACAAAGGCAATATACCCTGAGAGAAATGAAGAGAATCGAAGAGATATGGCTGACATATAAGGAGGAACAGCCTCAGAATCATCATGTTCCACAGGAGAGGAGAGAGGGGACACGAAAGAACTGGCTAAACAAAGGCTAGTCTGGACGTGCCCTAATCTGTGAAAGGAAGGTCACGACTCACATTGAAGCCCCATAGATTGATAATCATCACTACGCTAGGGAAGAACACTGCCGAGATACATTATCAGAACTACTGATACCAAAGACAGGGGCACACTACTTAAAGTGCTAAGAAAGAACATAATCAGGGTAAATTTATCAATTTATCAGGGTAAATACAAGATTTGCATCAAACTTCTAAAAAAGAAAATCACAAGCAAGGAGAGAAAGATCAAACCATTCAACTTACTAAATGCAAAAGATATCTGACTAATAATTCTCCCCTGCAGGGTATTCATTCACTAAATGCCCTCATTTATTAAAAAAAAAAGAAGCAAAGTTCAAATGGTAAAAGCATCCGACAGACTACGGCCATATCACCCTGAAAGCACCTGATCTCGTCAATAGCAACAGACACAATCATAAAGAACTGGGCACTAATTTATTCAAATCAATTCCTATTCTAAATGTCAATAAATTGAACCTCCAGAGGCAGAAGGAAACAAACTCCAACCTTCTGTTGCTTGTAAGAGAAACATTGGAATTCCACTAAAAACACAAGCTCAAAATGAAAGGTGAGAAAGCAATCATACTCAGGCTAATACTAGATTGAAAAAAGAAGCAGAAAAGCCATCACTGTATCAAATTTAACAACTCCTTGTCCTAAGTCTTAGGATTAGGTTTGAGAGAACAAAGTGAAAACCTAAATCTTAGGACAGTTGTCTATGACAAAGGATCAAGTTTCATTAAATAGAGCAAGGGAAGACTGCAATAGTATTAGCAGAACTAGAGTTTCGCATGAGAATAATAAAAAGAGAAAGACTCTGAATCTACATCTCAAGCCATACTCAAAAGTAACCCAAAGTGTATTAAAGTCATTGACATTAAACTAAAATTCATAAAATCCATTGGGATAAACATATGCATGACTCCTCATTTATGAGTACAGTGGCATTGCATGACAGAATTCACAAAGAAAACATAAACAAAAATAAATATAACTATGCAAAATTCAAAAAGCATTTGGACACCAAAAAGAGCAAAGAACAACTTGAGCAATATTGTCTAGTAAGGTGGGGAGAATAAAACCTTTACACCCATGTCAAAAAGGCTCACATGTAAGATCCATCGAGTGTTCACATAGTTCAGCTATAGCAAACACATAATAAACCTTCAAAAAACAGAGACTGACACTTCCATAAAGAGGAACAATATAGATGGACAAAAGGAGCAAGAAAAGTGCTCCTTGTCATTTATGCTAAGAGGTGAAACACACCAGTGAGAATGGCGTGTGCCCACGAAGGGACACAAGAGTGTGGCGCTCCAGGAATGTCATTTCTCCTCAGTCACTCTCAGGGATATTGCCGAGTACAGACTCTGTGGGAAATAGAGAGATTTCTCACAAAAATAATACAGCTTTCACGTAACCCGGTGATGCCACTTATGGGCATATATCCCCTAAACCAAAAGTATTAATTCAGAAAGACATATAGACATATCTATTTTTATTGCCGTGCTAAATACAATATCTAGCATCTAGGATCAACACCAATGCCTAACAACAGGAAAGTGGATAAAATGTGAATTGTATATACATTATAGAATACCACACAATTAAAAAAAGAGAATATTTTCTTTTAACCAGAATTTCTATATATTATATATTAGCAATTGCTTGTATAAAAATGGTCTATAAAAATATTTCACAATCCCATTACCTCTCTGATATTTCAAAATTGTTTCTACTTTGATAGCACAGCAAATCATTTATTAAAGAAACAGAGATAATGAATAGAGGTAATAAAATGTATCTCATCTTTTAAACTTCCTGAACATTAATTGTGACAAACCATAGCATTATGGAACATAAATAAGACAGTTTAATAGAAAATATATTTAATGATTAAATATAAATATAATCATATCCGTTAGCAGTCATTAGTTGTAGAGGTAATACTTCTATGAAGATGACAATTTGTTCTCCCATAGTAAATATGCTTTTTTAATAATTTGGTAACATTTAAATATGTTTATATTCCTCTTATGGTGACGTTTCTTCTAAATTTGTGTGAAAACCATGTTCTCTATAAATCATTGCACTATCAAATTGGATATACTTGAATAAACACAGCCAAAAAAAGAAGAAATCATGAAACAAAATATTTGAATATTAAGGCTGCCACCAAATGCTTTCTTATCCAATTTGAATTGTGCAGTAGCTAATCATATTTTGGCACTTTCTTGCCATCAAAGCATTTCATGAAATTATCCCATTACAATGTTTTTCCCCCTCAGAGGCAAAATGAACATGAATGACAGTCTAATTGACATGTTGCTTTTCCTTTCAGTGCTATTGTCAATTAAACCGAATGTACTATATATTGATATTCCCTTTGTTAATTATTTGTAAAATTGTAGCTTCTGATTTTTGTATTTATGATTCAGTTTCTTGGTCAGATATATAATTAGTGTCAGCCTGGATAAACACCCAAACCTTATTTTCCGAGGTAGTTTCCTGCAATGTTTTTGGGGTTGCAAATACTTAACACAGGTCTCTTTAAAATTTACTTTTAGTCATTTTCTTTTTTAAAAAACTTGTTATTATACCACCGTGAGACGTACAATTACAAAGGTGTTCATGATTGGTTTTTGGTAATACAGTATTCCAGCACCCCTCCCTCCACCAGTGCCCCATCACTATCACCAGTGTACGCACACCCTCCCGCCTACCCCCAGGCTGCCTCAATAGCAGGTACCCCAGTTTCCTCTCTTTTTTCTCTCTGTCTCTCTCTCTCTCTATCTCTCTGTCTCTACATCTCTATCCATCTTCCTTTACACATTGCGGCTAGCCCTGCAGATATTTAGGGCTATCATTTAAGTCTCTTTGTGTATATTCAATGGTGAGTTCTAATTTGATATTACCATTTCCTACACTTAGTAAAACACTAGTATATGTTTATATCCCATTAATGAATGCAGGCATTCTATATCTATCTTTCCTTCTGACTAATTCCTCTCAGCATGATAGTGTCCATGTCCATTCATTTGCAGGTAAATTTCATAATTTCATCTTCTCTGACAGCTGCAGTATTCCATCATTTAGATATACCACAAGTTCATTAGCCAGTCCTCTGTTCTCGGGCACTTAGGTATTTCCCAATTCTAGCTATTGTGAATAGTGCAGGGTTGAATAAACTACAGATAGTGTTTCTGCTATGTGTTTTTGGGTCTCTAGGGTGTATTCCCAGGAGTGCTATTACTGGATCAATGAACCCCAGAAATAACTAAAGCAATCCTTGGGAAGAAGAAGATAGGAGGTATCACTTTCCCGAACCTCAAACTCTACTACAAAGCAGTTGTAATTAAGGCAATGTGGTATTGGTATAGAGACAGATCCGTAGACCTATGGGATAGAACTGAATATTCTGAAACACACTCAAATATGCAACCACTTACTCTTCAATAAAGGAGCAAAAAACTATAAAAAGTGGAGCAAAGAAAGCCTCTTCAACAAATGGTGCTGGGAAAACTGGGCAGCTACATGTTAGAAAAATGAACTTAGACCTCCTTCTAACGCCATGCACAAAAGTCAGATAAAAATGGATTACTTTTAGTCATTTTCAAAATTTATATTTACCTTATATGTGTCTTAGTGAGGCAACAAACCTTTAACTTCTGAGCAATCTTCTGGGTAGGAATTATTTAATTCAATCTCGAAGTTATTCTCTTTCAGACTGCTTAGATTTGGCTTTGTCTTTTTTACTTTAGTTTAATAAAAAATAGATATAAGTAGGTGAAAACATAGTTTGCTGGGATATAAAATTACTTCATTATGAACCTTTAATACTTAAAAATGCTTCAATGACTATAAGATCAAGTCATTTCTTTTATCAGGGACTGAGCACATCTGATTTCACATCACACTACATCAGCACCGAAACTTTCTCCCACTGTTTATTTCACTGCTGTTTCCTGACTTCTTTTTCTTTTTCTGATGTGGTGTTTTCCAGGCTAACCCAACCCTTTGCTCATATCTGTATTGAAAATGTTCACAGTCTGATACTTAATCCCTACTATAAAGGGATAGAAAGCAAATAGTTTAATCTGCTCAGCATAGAGTCTTCATTATCTGTTCTGGTGTTTTGTGGAAAACCTACTGGAAACATGGCATGACCAAAGCACTTCATATGCTGAATGTTGTTCCCAGGCTTGTTGCTCTTGCAGTACTTAGGAAAGAAAACGATCTGAGGTCTAAAGTGCTTACTCTTCTTCTCGGTTCTCTAGGATAGCTAATTTCAAGTGTCTGAGACATAATTCCCAAATAGTTGTCCAATAAATAAGTATGTATTAAATAGTTGAACCTCTTAAACATAAAGCTAGAATAAAATATTATAAAAATACCATGTATGAATCAAGATTTGCTGAGCAAAATCATTAGACTTTAGCATAAAATATAGGGCAGAAAGGATACAGTAAGATATTTCTTAATATATTAGACGGCACCAATTTATTTTAACAGTGATTTGGGTTAAAAAATTTCCTCTGAGTATCAGTGGGTGTGACCCAAAAAAGAAAACCAAAAAAAAAATTTTCCTGGACTAATTACCAGAAGGCTGTTTATATTGTTAAATGATCCTCAATGTCACTGAATCACACTTCATTGTCACACTAGGCTATTTCCAGACACTGATTTCAAGTTCTTCATCACGTTTGGGTTAAAGAACTCATTAACTCAGTAGACCTGCCATTTTGTCTGTCTTGCAGCCTATTTGCTTCCTGGAATATTTCTCACTTTGATCGATAGCTATAATTTATCAGTGTCCGTTCACTTGGAGTTCGTTTCTTTAACACTTGGATTTGTTTAGACACATTTTCATCCTTCTCTGACTGACACCATCACCATGGAAAGCAGAAATGAAAATGATTTTCAATATTTCAGTGCCATCAGGTGCGGCAGTTCCAGTACAAAGGACTGAAGCTCAAAGAAGGGCTTCGCTGGCACCGGTTTGTATAGACACAGCTGTTGGCCCATGATCACTTATCATAAGGCAAGAGAAAACTGGGTGAAGGTGCAGTTTTTATTTAAAAAATAAATAAACAATTACATAAATAAATAGAATAGGATAGAATAGAAAGAGCAACTAAGGAAAAACAGGCCCACAGCTGGAAGGCAACTTTAAGGGAAAATGATGTTCATAGCTATCCTGCCCGTAGCTGGCAAAGCAGTTTTATAAAACATATTTAATGTTTACAACCACTCAGAGGCTGGGAAAGAGTAATACTTTGAAAATATGTTTAATGTTTTCAACCATCGGTGGCCAAAAAGCAACTGCTGATAACGGATATTTAATGCTTCAAGTCATTTGGCAGTTAGGGAAAGAGGGAACTTCTTGTTAATTTTTAACATTTATTGCTGAACAGTGGCTGCTAAAGCCACTAGGAGAGCAGCGTGGTTTATGTTTCGGGACACAGTGTGCTGCTAGTAAAGCAATCCGTGCACGACTCTCAAGGCCACACACAAACTGTCCATAGTGTTACCTTTGCAATTGTACCACTAATAAAAACAGAGGAATCAAACGGAGAAATGAAATGCTCCCCTAAGCACACAGTCATGACATCCAATGGCCCTAAAAATAGCTCCACTGTACTGTGAGATTTGGACATTTCACCGCTGACGCTAGAGAGAACCCCAGGACTTGCTCAATTTCATCAGATGTGTTAAAGCGACTCAGCAGATTGCAAGGCAGAAGTGTAATCTGATAATTGGTGTTTCTTACAAATCAACAGCTTGTCTTCACACGTTAAGGGAAAAGAGTACGCTACACCAAAGAAAATGTAAATCGGGCTTAAACGTTGATTAGGTTTTTAAATAGACTAGGTAGAGTTTGTAGCACTCACAGTACCAAATATTGAGCTCTGTGTCAGACAGGAGGAAAAAAGGAATAAGCTAATTAACTGAGAGACAACGTGCTTTACCGTCTCCTAGTTTCCTGAGAATTTTCATCAAATTATTACCAAGATTCATCCCTATTTATTGAATGTATGTTTCTAGGTATCGGAGTAACTATGGCAGTATTTTTTTCTCCCGTACAAATATTTTATGCAAATATACACAGCTATGAAAGGACAGGAGACATTTTAGAAGAAAACCTTACAAGCCCAGAACATATCACAAAGGATGTTATTGTCTTTCATTCCAAAAGTCATGTATTTGACAAACAACTATCAAATAGAAAATACATCTCACGATATGAATAACATTTTGAAAACCAGAACTTGCATGAGTGGATTTGATTCTGCAATATATTTTAGATCACCGTCAGCCTCCTCAACAAAATGGGAATTAGTGTAACTAATTACCAAGGAAGATAAAAAGGTAATGAACATAGCATTAAAAATCACAAATTGATGTCCAGAGCAAATTATAACTAGAAACTCCTTAACTTCCTCTAGAAAGTAAAGACTACCCCTTCTTCTTTGCTATCCTTCTAGAAGAATTCAGTCAAGAATCTTAACCGGGTTGTGTGAAGACTTTCTACTGAGTTTATCTGAAGAAGGATGAATTAATGACACTTTAAAATAACAGTAAAGGGGCGGAGCGATAGCCCAGCGGGTAGGGCATTTGCCTTGCACGTGGCCGGCCCCTGCCGGCCCGGGTTCAATCCCCGGCATCCCATATGATCCCCGAGCACCGCCAGGAGTAATTCCTGAGCACAGAGGCAGGAGTAACCCCTGAGCATCGCGGGTGTGACCCAAAAAGCAAAAAAAAAAAAAATAAAATAAAATAAAATAACAGTAAAAGAAGGCAACAGACCCAAGTAGAGTGATCAGGGAAAGGAAATTCTCAAGAAAACATATCAACTAAGAGACAGGTGAAGGGACTGTTTACTATGAGGAAAGTATAAAGATTTATGTGTGGATAGATAGATAAAAGTTGATAGATAGACTTATGGCCTTTTTAGAATCTAAATTATATTAAAATTCACACATGACTTTTAAAGAAAGATCAAACCCGTGGCATGCAAGAAAGCGGCCAGAGTTAGCTGGAAGGGGCTAAGGAACCCTTTTCTTACGATCTTAGATATGGCCTCGGGAAGCTTCTGAAGTGCTTTCTGCCTGTCTTAAACTTGACCCAGCTCCATCCCACACTGCCAAGGGAGATGTCATCACTGTAGGGGGTGATCCTTGCCATCAGAACAAATGGAACCCCTTGCACACCCCAACTATGTGTGATTCCTGGTACTGCAACAGAAGTAGAGAAAAAAATATTGGATGGGTCATTGGTTTATTTTCTTCTCATGTAAAATACCACCTTAAGGTATTAGCAACAGCTAAAAATACGTTAGCCAGAAGGAGAGAGACAGATACAGAATGACTGCATTTATCTGCATAACATAAATATATAGGTACATATTATGATACCAATATCCAAGATCAAGTTAAACATATATCAGGAGGTCCTGTCAAAGGTGGAAATTATCACAAACGTGTGGGATTCAGAGGCTAGGTAAGACAGAAATGGAACAGTGTGCTAACAATTGTTGAGGGTACTAATACCAACCTAGAACTGAACATTAAATAGAGGCAAAAAGATACACATGACAACCCTTTAATGTATGTTCTGTAATCCATAGTCTGGAGGGAAGGAAAAGAGAAAGAGAGAGAAATGGAAAGAAATCAAGAACCTGCCATGGAGCAGGGGCTGGGGAGGGGAGGGAACCGGGGACGTTGGTGGTGGGAGATGGGCACTGGTGGCGGATGGGTGCTGCAAACAATTCAGTATGATTTGTTGGCAAAGTGCTACACCATTTCAATGAAACAATGTATGTTTTAACTGAACTAAAATAAATACATGTTTAATCACAAAAAAAATAAAATACGTATATCCTCTCAAACAAATGTAAGGATTGAACGCATCTAAATCCTAATGCATAGATTGTGTCTCTTGAGTGAAACTGCTACTGTGTCATATAGATCTGCTTATAAACAGTAAAATAAGTTTCCTCAAATATTTGCTTGAAAGAGAGGAAGATGGCAGAAGACTGCTTGTGCATTCAGAGATGCTAAAACCTCAGTGCCCTACGTAGCTTAAACCACATATCCAAGTAATGCATAGGCATGAGATATTTAAAAGGACACATTACTGTAACTCATTGTTACACTGGTGATTCCAAAATATTAAGACCACATTCATAATGTCCAAATTTGTCTCTGAAGAGTAACTATGAGCAGGAGAATATCTGGATCATTGGGCAATTTCTTTAGGTCAGAGTAAAAGCATTTTATCATTGACTATTACTTTCATGGCATATTGGATAGAGCGCAAGTTTTAACAAAGTGACCTTTTGCTTGAACAATTCAAAAAATTAGCCAAAATTTTATTCAACTTTCAAAACGTCCTATTAAATTCCATACTTTTAAAAGTATGCCTTTTTCTCAAAATCTCTACCAATGCTATTCACTTCTATCCCCATTTGTATAGAAAAGCACATTTGTACTTTTATGTCTGTGCATTTTCATGTAGGCTTATTTACCATAATTTTATTTGTATATTCTCTACTTTGAATAACTATCTTAGTTTCAATGACCTGATGTTTCTTGAACTTTGGTATTATAACGTAAACTCTTACATTATATGCTATATGTATTTTTAAAATTTGATCAGTATTCTGTTTTACTCAAAGTGCGTTAGAAATAGTGTTGTTCCTGACAGCAGTTTCTTCCTCTATCTCAAATTAGTTTGTATGAAACTGATAGCAATATTTGCACAATTGAAGTTTATGTGACATACCAGGGTGAGATAGTCTGTTAGAAAAACACAATAATTTTGATATTCAAGTAAAATTATATAGATGCAGAAACTCTCCAGGTAGGATATTTAAAATAAAAGAAAGAGAATTTTAGAGAAAAGTGTAAAGTGTGGGTAGCATGACTTAGAACATTGAGCTGTTAATAAACGGTACAGAGAACATGCTTATAAATGGAAAGTGTGCCTGTGAATGGAACATAGCATGAGTCAATAATGCAGAATAATTTTAAGTAGCTTCAGATTGGTTATATAAAAGCAAAAACAATGTGTGCCACAAATATGTATGCCTGTGAATCTATCATCTATCTATCTATCTATCTATCTATCTATCTATCTATCTATCTATCTATCTATCTATCTATCTATCTATCTATCTATCTATCTATCTATCTATCTATCTATCTGTCTGTCTGTCTGTCTGTCTGTCTGTCTGTCTGTCTGTCTGTCTGTCTGTCTGTCTGTCTGTCTGTCTGTCTGTCTGTCTGTCTATCTATCCATCCTATCATATATCTACCTATCTGTCTGTCTGTCTGCCTGTCTGCCTACCTATTTATCTACCTATCTTTCTGTCTGTCTGTCTGTCTATCTGTCCATCTGTCTGTCTGTCCGACTGCTGTCTTTTTGTCCTTCTATCTACCTATCTATCTACATATATGAGCAGAAGTACATATATATAGGTATGCTATATGTGTATCTATATACCTATATATATGCAGAATTTTTCAGAATAAAAATAATGTACTAGTCACTAATTTCATTAGTAATGACTGGGATTATTATGTCAAGTGTATATATTTTTAATCATAATCCAAGAATACCTGGAAGAATTAATTGTATTTACTGAGAACCATTTTTACTCATTAGTAAAGTCAACTAAATAACCAGTGAGAAACTTCAATAATGGCACATGGTGAAACATTTTAAGGGACCAACTTTTTCATAGATCTATCTGATAACTTGTATTTCATCCCATTACTCAAATACTGTGAACACTTTTTATCATTCATCTTTACTCCCTCCCCTGGTTTTTCAGATTTCTTTCTTCATGTACAAGTGAGCTGTAATCTTATTTAAGGGTTTAGACTCTGCAGCACTGTTTAATAACTCAGATTTGGATCTTTTTTTTATTTTCAAAGTGGACCATGTGACCTCCATGGAGTTCCTGGAATGATTCAGAGGGAAGCCGGTAGTTTCTGGTGGAATTAGGAGGCACTTACATTTCTTCAATTAAGATTGTCACTTTTCAGGGGCTCAGTGATTTAGTGATTTTTTTTTGTTTTATTTTATTTTGTTTCCCCTAAAAAGGGAACTGTCAAAAAAAAGTTCCAGAGTCTCCTCTCACATAATAGAAAAAAACTGAAATAAGTTTTTATTGTATTAGTTTGTTATTTGTTTAAGGGAGGGTATGGGCCTCCGACCACATGTGGATATCCGTCTCATTCCTAACTCTGTTCACAGATCACTGTGGGCAGTGCTTGGGAGCATCCATGGCTCTGGAAATCAAACCTGGATGTCCATCTGCAAGGCCACAGCCTGTGGCCACTGTGCTATCTCTTCCACCACAACCCCAACCCTTTAATATAACAAGGCAGGATCTTATTATATAATTAGACCTTGATCTAATCTGGTACATGCACTGTGCATAATTACTTCAAAGATACTCATTCAGCAATTAGTCATTGTGAATTACAAATAAGAGCATATTTTCCAAATTAAATGTAGTGAACAAAAAATAAATCATCTCTAAAATAAATAAGTTCCATTAAATTAACTTGTGCACCAAATTCTATTGACCTCCTAAATCTCTTACTTTTACCCCAGAATAACATCTTTAGTTTTCCTCCTGTGAAATAAAGGCACAATTAAAAAAAAAATAAAACTCCACATTGTCAAGGTCTACTTTCTCCTATGATATGCTACTTTCCTTTTTGTCCTTCTAAAACTCTAGCAATCAGAGAACTAGATAAAAGAGCTAAAAAATGCACCAAAGTGGACTACCAGATACAAAGCCCTGAGTATTCACACTAAAATGTAAAATCTACATGAGCTCTTCAGAGCTGATTTCTTAGGTCAAATAGAGATATTAGGTTCTGAATGCTTGCTAAAATCTCAGACACTATAAGACAAGAAAAAAAAACTTAAAAAAAGGCTGTGCCAGAGTGATAGTGCAGCAGGTAGGGGGTTTGCGTTGCAGGTGGCTGAACCAGGTTTGATCTCCAGCATCCAGTAAGATACCCCCAGCAGTGCCAAGAGTAATTACTGACTACAGAGTCAGGAGTGACCCCCTGAGCATCCTCGGGTGTGACCCACAGAAGGAAAATAAATAAATAAATTCTCAGACAAATTTGTAAGAATTTATTTTAAGTGCATTTGACAATCCCTTCAGCCAATGACGTGTCTCTGCTCTCAAGGTGTTCTATGGCATCTTCTTTATATGTAACTTTTCTATTTTCTTCCCATTGTTCATCGATTTGCTCAATTGGGCACCTGTAACATCTCCATACATTCTGTCACATGCTAGTGTAGCCTAAGGGCATCTGCTTGCTTCAGAAACGTAAAGAGCCTCAAAGCATGAGGATGGAATGATCTGATGGAATGATCTGATGGAATGCTTTGAGCCTCTTTATGTACCTGGAGTGAGCAGATGCTTGGGGTAATTTCAAGGCTGCCTTAGCTCTCAGAACATTAGACAGACAAAAATATTAGAAATGTCTCATATGCATATGTCAAGATTTGGAGTGAAGAGTACCATTACCCTACAGATATGTTAGAAATGAACTGACTTTGCAATATGTTAATTAGCAGAATTGACTGAATAATACTAATTATAATTTAAAACTGCTTATGCAGCAGCATCTAAGGTGTAGAGCCCAGGCCACTTTAAATCTTCACTCATGGAAGAGGTAGTCTCTTGGGTCCATGTGGGTCCCCAACAATATTGGGGTCTGTAGGGTTCCCTAGTTACGCTTTGGGGGCCAACAAATGAATAAAGGCCAAGATCTGGTTTAGATAATCCAAAAGCCTTTTGCTTCTAACAACTTCATTGCACCCCAAGAGTTACACCCCCTCTGCCACCACCCCACCTGCTGACAGACTCACACAGACCATGTGCTGCCAACCAAGTACCCTGACCATATGCAGTGACCATGACTCATTCACCCAGATGCATCTCTATCAACCATGTGCTCTATTTCCCAGCCTGCCAGGCCAAAAGCCTCTGACTCCCCTGAAGGCAGGGCCTCAGGACTTCAAAACTGGCCCTTGGAGGTTTAAATCCCCAGGGAAGACACACCTCTGGTTCAAGCTTACAAGCTTAAGAGATTTAAGAGATGCTAATGTAGAGCACTGCTTCTCTCCCAGGCTGGTAGACAATCCAATCCAATCCAATAATACTGTATCTAGTTTTCTTATGTAAACACAGCCAGCCAGAGAGAGAGAGAGAGAGAGAGAGAGAGAGAGAGAGAGAGAGAGAGGTATATAATAACTACACCTGAGAATAAACCTATGGGGTGAATTTTCTTGGGGAGAGAATGTCATAAAATCCAATCTGTGTTCCCCATATCAGATTGACCATCTCTTCAAACCCCCTCAACTTCCTGTCTTTGGTTACAAACAGACTTGCTCTTCCTCAGGTCATTTCTTAAGAGCTCTTGTTCTGCTTCTTGCTAGGGAGGCATTCAGGCCATACTATGACTTATGTTTTAATGTTTTGGGTCAGAGCAGGATATATACTGAGTCCCATTTCATATCCAGGGTGGCTCTCATCCTGGTACCATCCAGTCACTCTTAGAGGAACTGGGGCGTGAGGTGCTAGGTCCAATCTAAATGGTACTGGGCTGATAGCTAGAAAGTATGATGAGATGTCCAGGAGCAATCAATTTAGAATCAACTAACTAACACTCCTTTTGTGTTTACACACACACACACACACACATCTCCTTGGCCTACTCCTTTGACCTAAGGTTATGTATATGGTTATAGGGAGGAGAAAACAATCCTCTTCAGCAATGCAAAAGTACCTGGGC
The DNA here is from genome assembly GCA_021461705.1 of Cryptotis parvus. NCBI lineage: Eukaryota > Metazoa > Chordata > Mammalia > Eulipotyphla > Soricidae > Cryptotis > Cryptotis parvus. The sequence goes on from JAJIBD010021727.1 coordinate 232,279, forward strand.
TCATGGGATGTTACCCAATAGTAACCAATCTGAATGAAGAATGGGATATCTGGGGAGTATTTGGTGGGAGACAGAGGAAGCCCCACATTACTCCATCTCTCCTTCTCCCCTCTTTCTCTCCCTTTCCCCTCCTTCCCATCCCATTTTCCCTCTCCCTTCAGGACCAGGTCAGGCAGTGTTCCCGGACATGGGGGCCCAGCACAGGCAGACCATTCAGGGCCAGGCAGAGGAGAGCACATCATATAATCCAAACTATGTTCCCCATATCAGATTGACGATCTGATAAGGGGCAGAGGAGAGCACATCATATAATCCAAACTATGTTCCCCATATCAGATTGAACTCTGATAGGGGGCAGAGGAGAGCACATCATATAATCCAAACTATGTTCCCCATATCAGATTGACCATCTGATAAGGGGGCAGAGGAGAGCACATCATATAATCCTATAATTCTGGCAGGACTCAGAATCCCAGGCAATGACATTGTACTGTGCAGTGGAGTATCCCTGCAAGAAAGAGTCTGTGGCCCAATATTAGGAAACCCAGGGCAGGGCATCGAGAACTATTGGGATACAGCTGGGAGGCACAGTGACAGGGACAAACAAAGGGATCTCACCCATGGCATGGGGCCGTGGCCATCTCCGAGAAAGCATCCATGGGAGAGAGCAGGGCAGGGACAGGACCTGGCCACCGCTCACTGGAGGTGAGTAGACTTGTTGGAACAGGACAGCAAAATCATTCACAGGACTGGTGACATCGTTCACAGGTTAAGAGAGGCCTGCACATCTCAGGAAGGACCTGGAACCATCTACTTTTCTGTACAATAAACTAACTTTCAATTTTTGACTCTTTTATGCAAATCTTCATGCAATTCTCAAGAACCCACCCACTCAGGAAAATGCAGTTCCAAACTAACATGGCCATAAAACTAAAGTCACTATCTCATTGACCTTGAAATATATGTTCTGGAACTTTCTTAATTGCAATTTTAATTTTGGCATACATCTGAATTATTAAGAATGATGAAGCATTGAACTGTCCAACTCAGTAGGCCAATTTTCTCCAGAGTAAGTCCCCAAATTCCTTAACCAGTTTTGGAGACATTTATCAACCTGCATCCTCTATCAGTATCCACAGGGTTGCAATGCAACCTTTGACAGACCCTTGCATATTCGGATCTGATACACGTTTGGGGAAATTTAATTTTAAGCCAATAATAACTATATGGTATTTGTGAGGAATGAACATTACCTCTAACACAAAATGCAAGTTCACATAATCAAGTCATCTACAGTGGAAGATTAATCTTTGAGGCCAACATAAACTGAAATAAAGTGTCAAAAAAGCTTTGAAGCATTGGACAAAATTTTGGACTTTTTACTCACCCACAGGAGACATTTCTGGAACACTGGCAACATAAGGTCCATCCAGAAACTTTGGCTCGTTATCATTTATATCCTGCACTTTGATGATGAATTCTGATTCGGGCTCCAGGGGCTTTCTGGTCTCTATGTCCACGGCCTGAGCACGGAGAGTATAAAAAGGTTTTTCTTCTCGATCCAGACTCCTTATTGCATGAATGTCCCCTGTGGTCTCATCAATGGTGAAGACCGTGCCAGCGCCATCTCCGGAGAGGGTGTATTTAACTGTGCCTTCTCCCTTATCTAAGTCAGAATGGAGCTTTGGGGGAGAGAGAAATCAGACAGAGAAAAAGAGAGAGAGAGAGAGAGAGAGAGAGAGAGAGAAAAGGACAGTGAGAAAGAGAGAGAGGTAGTATTAAAATGATAGTCCCATGCTTAAAAAACCTGTCATTTTTAGCACAAAAATTGGAGGAAAACATTACGCTTTTTACACCAAAATTAAAAAAATAAACAAACACAAGATAAATAAATAGCTAGTAGATTTGTATGGATTTATATACCACAGAGTTTCACTGTCTGCTTTGAAGTATTTGACATCACATACATAAATCACTCATCTACCTTTCAGTTAATAGCAGTTTCTTCTGAAATACAGAGATTGAAAGTGCCCCAGTACACCAAAACACATAATTACAATAATGAGAATATTTATAGGTAATTATTTTGTATCACGGAATATTTTATTATAAGTCAAATTTGCTTTTTTGCTTACTTACTGATTCATTTTAAATAATTTTGTAATAAAATTGTTTTTGCCTGACAAACAAATCACTTAGCTTTACAAATTTAGTAAATAGAAACTCAGTAAACAATATTTCCACTTGAAAGGAAACATGAGGGTAAGTAAGGTGATTTCAGTGATGTATTACAGAAAATTTGATTTTAATACACCCAGAATTTAATAAGTCAGTAGTTCAATAAGTTCTTTGATACTCTTGTACCATATTATTGGCAGAGAGACTGATTAGCCTATAAGATCCACATAATATGATCTTTATAATTTGTTATGTGTTAAACTTAAAGTATGTAACTATTTGAAACTATTATTTTAAGATCAACACATTTATACTTTTTATCATAGTAAGTGACACACATAAAGTGTAAGAAATGGACAATAGAAAAGTAATTTCGAGTCAGAGTACTGGGTTAGTCCCATAGTTGCTTCATTTGTATAGAAAGATGTATCTCCATTCCAAAATTTGGTAGGAAGAGGGCCTTTACCTCTGTTTCAACTCTAAAAGTAGGCTTTGACATGATTTATTATTTCCTAGAATAATAGAGAATCCCCTTTCACAAAGACTGTCTATTACATAAACAAAAATAACAAATATACAATCAACTGTGGTCAAAAGTGCTCTTAAAATTGATAGTTTGGTTCACATTTGGCAAAATAACATACACATACTAGTAAATGTATTTTAATAATCAAGCTATAGCAAACCAGTTTTGAAATCTAAAATATTATATTACTTGGTAAAACTTTATTGTTTAGAGTATGCAATAGAGTATTGATTAGTCTTTCAAATTCATATAAAGTTATGAAACAAGCAAGTCTGAAAGCAAAACTAACGAGATTATAAACTTGATTCACTGGCCGATGGCAAACAATGAGTAGTCATACTATTTCAGAAATAAAGAGAACATTCTAAGTAGAATTTTTAAAAGGTGATAAAAAAGAAATACAAATACTTATTTTTATGGACATACACAGGGTGACACCCAGTGACACTTTAAGGGCTCCTTCTACCTTTATACTTAGGAATCACTTGTTGTACATTTGGGGACCATATGGAGTACAGGGACTCAAAGCAGGTGAGACAAATTCCTTAATCCATGTATTATTTCTTTGGCACTCCAAATTAGTTTTTAAGTTAATAAGAATAATTGTTGGTCTACAGCACTAAGCATTTCAGGTTTACACTGGGCTGTCCTTGCTCCTCTCAGGAACATAGCCTGATTGATTGTACACATTCCCGTGTTCCTTGGGCACGTGCTTTCCCTCCAGGAAACGCCAAACCTCTTATTTTTTGTCCTTCTTTCCCTATCTCTTAGTCACACTTATCTCCTGTGTATCTCCTTTGTATCTCCTGGGTGTCTGTCTAACTTACATAATTATCTTACTGTGTAAGTTAGACCCAGTAACTTACAAAGCTAAAACTTCTGATGGTTTGGATTTTGTATATGTAACTGAAATATTGCCTTTCTCCCTCTCCTTTATGTCCCTTGCATATGTTTTGTGTTAGAGCAACGTCTTTTTTTTGTATATTCCAGGACGATAGTCAATGTTACTCTTGGGCTTTCGTCATATTTACCTGACTTAAATCTCAGTTGCCCATGCCTAAGCTCTTTACAGCCGAACCCCAAAGGATAGTCCTGCTAATGGATTTGGATGGACCGAGGGCAAGCCACGAGTAAGCTACCCTGGCCTTGGCACGGGAAAGACTAAGCACCAAAAGAAGTGGAATAAGATAAGAACACTCTTATGGAACAAACTCTACATGACAGTAAAGAAGTAATTGAATAAGGACCCTGTGATGTCGTATTTGAAATGCCAGATACCAGTAACAATTATAGACCTCATTCCCATGACCTGATGGAATGGTTTGAGGCTCTTTATGTTCCTGGAGCAAGCAGGTACCCTTGGGCTCTACTTGCATGAGACAGGACATATGGAGATGTTACTGGTGCCCACTCGAGCAAATCGATGATGAACGGGAAGACGGTGATATGGTGATGTTAGGAAAAACGAGCCTGCCTGAGGATAGTAATCTGGAATATATGATGAGATTTCTCCAAAAAAAAAGTCACCCTTTACCAAAAGTTCAGAGAGACTATAGACAAAACCCTAAATCACTTTCTGTGTTTATATGCAAGGATACAAATATTGTTTAGACGTAAGTGCAATATGATCATTTGAAAGGTTTCCAGAAAAGGAAAAGAGAAAGGAATATGCCCATAGATAGATTTCTGTCTTCTTCTGGGGTGTGTCTCCAGGTTGATATGTAGATTACTATTAGTCTGAAGACGAGATTCCATCCCTGTGTGGGCACCCTGGGAGACTGTCCCCTACAGGAAAGAGTTTTACATCAGTTCTTTGTTTTGTGATTAAAGTTCAACCACCTATCTGTAACAACCTACCCCCAACCCTTGATGATGTCTCTATAACTAGTCGAGTTCACTTGAATTAAACTCCCACTGATTACTAGAAAATCTCTGGCCCCATTTTTTTCATCCATCAGTCAGGGGACTGTCAGTAGCCCCAAATGCATCAGGGGACCCCATGGAACTGCAACAAATATTAAGATTTCTTTCTAAGCTGACATAGAAATTTTAACAAATGTATATTTTAGCAATAATAAATCACGATCACGATCACGATCTTCCCGTTAATCATCTATTTGCTAGAGCGGGCACCAGTAATATCTCAATATGTCCTGTCACATGCTGTAGAGCCAAGGGCATCGGCTTGGTACAGGAACATAAAGAGCCTCAAACCATTATATTAGGTCATGAGAATGATCTAATATAATTGTTACTGGCATTTGGCATATCAAATACAACACGAGCAGCTTGCTAGGCTTGCCGTACGGGAGGCATACTCTATAAACACCTCCAAATAAAGCCTTTATTGATGAACCGGGCTGTGATGGGCTGGTCGGCTGGGTGGAGTTCTGATGAGAGGGAAGTCCAATGTGGAAAATGGCGGCGCCCATGGAGTGGGTGGGGGTCGCCTGGCTTGTTGTGAGGTTCTGCTGGGGTGGTGGGCCAAGGCTGGAACCCACCATGCCTCCCGACTGCCTCATGAACGGCTGGGCACAGGGAGAGCAAGGAACAGCTCTGCCCCATGTCTGAGAGTCTCTGGACCAGCATACCTGGGCCGGATTGAGGAAGAAACTGCTCCAGGGTGGGTGTCGATGATCCGGGCTGTGATGGGCTGGTCGGCTGGGTGGAGTTCTGATGAGAGGGAAGTCCAATGTGGAAAATGGCGGCGCCCATGGAGTGGGTGGGGGGGTCGTCTGGCTTGTTGTGAGGTTCTGCCCGGGTGGTGGGCCAAGGCTGGAACCCACCATGCCTCCCGACTGCCTCATGAACGGCTGGGCACAGGGAGAGCAAGGAACCGCTAGAACCTCCAATAATAAATATCATAATAAAATTTACTTGCTGCTACATTTATCTACCTTTTACTCTTAATTTGAAAATGGGTTTTACAGATTAAAGCAGTAAAAGGAATTTGTGAAAATATATTAAAAATTTGAACTGAAAATAAAATTGATTAGCATAAAGCTCTTGAGAAGATTAGACTTTTTATAGCAGTTCATTGCATGATAATGCCATAAAGGAGATTTGGGATATTCTCTTTGGCAATATTTAAAATGAGGTATTCTATGCTGATTGAATAAGTCACATGAGCATCTAGGTTCCGTATGACTATTTTTCTATCATAATTCTAATAATAAATGATGTTGGTGTGTTTGAGTTTTATAATAATTTATGGAATATGTAATAGAATGAAAATATCACTTACAATAGGTTATTTTATCATGTTAATTGTTACATAGTAATAAAATTATGAAGATATTCACATTTCTATATATAACTAAAATAATATATAAAATAGTCATATATTCATTTATAAGTACATGTAATATTTTCTGAGTTCATATATATGGGTATATTATATATAATTAAGGTAATATTTTAATTAAATAATGTCTTAATAATTGTCAATAATTTTACAATTATTTGTAGTGTTTGCACTGTGCTTATTCATTCAAATCGCTTATCTTTTATAAGCAATGTTACACATACATATATGGTTTCTTCCTTTCTTCCTTCTTTCCTTCTTTTCTTTCTTGCTTACATATTTCCCTTGGTTTTATGCTCAGTGTGCAAGAAAAGTGACTTACTCCCCAACTATCCTTCCAAAATATATACACATAGATATGTATTTTAATACTTAAACAGGAATGATTCTAGACATTAATACCTATAGATAAAACTACATTCTCCAATATTTCTGCTGAAGGAATTCAGGCTAAGCTGAGATTGTAATTCTGGCTGTCATTTGCACAGGAATGAGGGAAGACTAGAGAAAATGGATTCATTTGATTTACCTCATCTTCGGGTTGTGTTAACTATGAAATCACGTGATATGATTTTACCAGGTACTTCAAGCAACACAAAAAATATAACAACTCAACAGCATAAGAGTATTTCCCTTCATAACAATTTAAAAATAACTGCAAATAATATTTTCCAGCCCAATTATCGAAGAAAATAAGAAATTGTCTCCAAGTAAGTGCTGACTCTTTGCTGACTAAAGCAGTCAAATCGATAATATCATCTTTTAGTACTGACACTTAAATTTTTTTTCTGGAAAGAGACTGCTATAAATGATGGATTCAGAAATATGCACTGTCCAACAGTTGTTTTGTTGGAGTGGTGTTATTTCCTGGTGTTCTCTAAGTCATCTCAGATAGAGCGTGAAAATGAGATGCCAAGAGAGGCTTAAAAAAAGACACAGAGGTCGAGCTGGAGACAGTGAACAAATCTGAATTTCAGTGCATCAAAGTTACGAGAAAGCTAAGTTCAAGTTAAGTATTTACTAGCATTTATCTGAACATATTTTAGAAACTCAAACTCCAAAAAAAAAAAGGAAATTATTTTTATTTTCTCAGAGTTGAAAAGTTCATATAAGAAAGAAAAATTTTCGGGCCGGAGCGATAGCCCAGCGGGTAGGGGCGTTTGCATGCCATATGGTACCCCGAGCACAGCCAGGAGTAATTCCTGAGTGCAGAGCCAGGAGTAACCCCTGATCATCGCTGGGTGTGACCCAAAAAGCAAAAAAAAGAAAGAAAGAAAGAAAGAAAGAAAGAAAGAAAGAAAGAAAGAAAGAAAGAAAGAAAGAAAGAAAGAAAGAAAGAAAGAAAGAAAGAAAGAAAGAAAGAAAGAAAGAAAGAAAGAAAGAAAGAAAGAAAGAAAGAAAGAAAGAAAGAAAGAAAGAAAGAAAGAAAGAAAGAAAGAAAGAAGGAAAGAAGGAAAGAAGGAAAGAAGGAAAGAAGGAAAGAAAGAAAGAAAGAAAGAAAGAAAGAAAGAAAGAAAGAAAGAAAGAAAGAAAGAAAGAAAGAAGGAAAGAAGGAAAGAGAAGAAAGAAAAGAAAAAAATTTCTATATTGCTATGTCCAGATGTGAGTTAAGTTTTATTTGTTTTTCCTTAGTATAGGGGTTGGCTCTCAGGCAAGACAAGATGGGATAAGCTTTGATAGACCTTCTAATGTAAAAAGTAGCATTTGTCTAAAATCTGAAAGTCTACTTATTATGCATTTGATTTGAAGTGTAAATAGTAAAGAGTGAAATGTATTTTACTCATCATGCAGCTAGAGCCAAGACAAGCCCCCACTACTGAATAAACCTTTTCTTTTTTAAAGTTTATTTTATGAAAGTTTTGTTGTTTGAAGAAATATGCATTTCTGCACACATGAAATTTATTGAGCATTTCACACTAAAAAGACTTGACACTTTAACATCAGACTATGAGAGAACTTATAGTCTGAACTATACCCTTGATTCTATAGGAATCTCTTGGATTTTTGCACTTAAATCTTGCAAGTCAGAAATGCTGTGTGAGATTTCTCACACATAATTAATGCCTGCGTATATCATGCTGAAATGGACATGATCTCACCTCACTAAAGGACTTGCCTTTCTTCTTCTTGAAGACAATATATAACTGATGTCTGTCTGACGACATTTACTTTGAAATTGAACTTTTTTTAACTTATTTTTATCCAAGTGATTTATAATTAGATTGTTTTTTTCGGCATCCATAATAATGTCTCAAATTATTGTCTTACACATATTTTTGAACATATGTAGCTTTAGGTATAAAGTGTGTGTTTTTTTTTTTCTCTGATTGGGATAAACCCTTACTAATTTTTATTTTTGGTCAAAAGCTATTTGCTTTCAGCATAGAAATTCCCTTTAATGATTATGTAATAATCATTACCTGAACTTTTTCGAAATCTAATACTGAATGTTATGTCACATGGAAGTCAAACATATCTTGTCGGGGACCCCAGGGTCCCCGACAATATCTCATACCATTTTTACCACTATTCATTTCTAAATCGAAATTATCTGAACATTCTCTAAATTTATTTTACAATTGTATACTTATGGAACACACTTACATATACCACAGATATATTAATTTCTAAGATGTTGTTATCATTTTGAGAGCTACTTTTTTATATTCTAGAACACTGGTATTTGTAAATATATGTCAGACTAACCAGTCTGTGTACGTGTGTTTTCCCTTCAATTATTGATTTCTACAGGATTACGCTTCTGTTTTTATGATTTAAGTCTCCCTCATTATTTCAAGATTATCCTCAAAGACCCAACAAACTCAGTTGTATTTGTCTCTTTAAGTGTGAAAGTTTTAACTGACAGACTCAATTTCTTGAATAGAGATTTATAATAGGATTTATAAGACTTATAATCAGAAAGGCATGCCAGTTTGGGGACTGCTCCCTCCAAAGATAGGGGTAGGCTGGTGGCCTGGAGTGCTGCCCAGCCCCGCCATGCCCTGGACCCGGCTCTCTCCCCCTGAGCCAATCTCCCTGATCGTGGCTGCTCTACTCCAGTTTTCACACCCCAAAACTCAAAACCCGCGTGGACGCACTCAAAATAATCAGTTATTGGTATCCTATATAAGTACCAGGGTACATTAGCCACAATACTCCCCACATCCCATAGCCACAATATCCCCACATCCCATAGCCACAATACTCCCCACATCCCACAACATTCTGTGGACCACTGTCGACAACTCCCACTGTACTGCCCAGTCACACAAATACACTCAAGTTGCAACCTGTAACGGTCATAATGGTAAGGCAGCGCAGAATTTTATCAAGCTCAGTGAGCAAAGACACCTGCCAAGATATGCCAACCAATAATGATGAGCTGTATAGCCTCTCCGATAAGCAATTTCAAAGGGAGCTGTTCAGGATGCACAAGCTCAAGGAAGCAATAGAATACAGAGCCAATAAAATGCAAGCAGACATGAAAGCAGAAGTAAGGAAAATTGAAATGAAAATGCAAGTAGAAATAACAGACATTAAAATCTTGAACATCTTTGTAATTGTTTATCTCACGGTGGTTATAATAATAAATTTTATTTAAAAAGATAGGGGTAATTTTGCTTCTCCTTCAAAGTCCAGAGGAGGCATTTCCCCACTGTGTCACCTTTTATAAATGAAACTAAATAAAGTTGAGGGTCTCTGTCCTCTTGCTTCACCCAGTCCCGCTGCTCTATTGCTGATGACCCTGAAGAATTTGGGGTCTCACCCATATGCAGGTTGTTCAGTAAACCTCTCTTCTCTGTATGTGACCCCTGTCGTCTATCCTTAGAGATAACGCCTTTTTTTTAATTTTTTTTTATTTTTACAATTACAAAGATATACAATTAAAAAGCTCATATTTGGGTCTTGGTCATTCAGTGTTCCAGCACCCATCCCGCCACCAGTGCCCATCTCCCACCACCAACGCCCCCGGTTCCCTCCCCCCTCCCCCAGCCCTCCCCTATGGCAGGTTCTTTATTTCTTTCCATTCTTAGAGATAACGTCTTCCATATCTCATCATATGAAAACCCCACCGAATTTGACAATGTACAACCACAGCAATAGTGTATATTATTACATGAGTTCTTTTTTCACAAAGTCTCTGGACTGATGTTTATTTGTTTGGTCTTATAAGAAAAAATGGGCTTCCCTCATCATCACTCTCAAAAAATCATTCTTACTAATTTCAGAATTATTTGGGGATCTTAAAACTATAACGAAATGCCTCTGTTGTCTTCTTTAGAGATTTTTCTATAAAATTTGGTTCTATTACTTCATGCTTTACCTGTTGTGAACGTATGTGTAGATTCAGTGCATTCACATGTGACAGAAAGAAACCTATATCCATTCATCTCTGTGTCTACCTGATGCTTTCCCCTTCCTCTTAGTCCCAGCTGTTGTTGAGAATCCTTTATAGCTGTGTCATTGTCTCCAAAACTGAACTTTTCAGAATACAAACACTTCAAAGTAGCATCTTTGAATTTGTTTGGTCTGTCACAATTTTTACTCAAAATTGATTACATTGTCTGATATTCTTTACATCTGTTTTTCTCAGGACTGACAACTCATATTCATAGTCTATTTTTGGAAAATAAATGATAAAACTCATGTTCCATTTGTTGTAGTTTTAAGATCCCCAGATAATTAGAAAATATAGTAGTTTATATTATATATAATACAAAATATGTATATACAGTAGTCACACAAAATGTATATATAATAGTCATATGTATATATAGTAGTCAAATATGTATATATAGTAGTCACATGATAACCATATCACTATTTGTTAAAAATTAAAACAAGTCTCAGAGCTAGAGAGATAGTAGTGCAGTTCATCTATTTGCCTTGCACATAACCAGTTGAAATAATTTGGCACATATGGGTCTGTGAGCACCTCCAGGAGTCACCCTTGAGCACAGAGCTAGGAGTAATTTGTGAGCACCTCTGGCTGCACCTCCTGCAGAGACAAAGCAAAGCATAACAATAAAATAACTTCCCTTACATTAGAGCCTTCCCATGCTCAATTTTCCATCATCATCTCCCTCACACCTGTTTTCTTGTCTTTTATAGTTCTATATTTTTGTTTGATCCATGTAAATTTGAGCATTATTGTATATTTATTTTTATATTTCATGTCTTTATATTTAAAATGAATTACATGTTGATAATTATTTGTGGATAATTATCCTTTTAAGAAGTTTGGCAGCAGTGTAAATATGTTTGTTGGAATAAGAAACTTCCAGACATCTGTACAATTCTCTGAAACCATGACATCTTAATCTTAAAACACAACTGAGCAAAATTAGTAGCATAAATTAGTGTCTTGCTGAATTTAGAGGGTCTTAAAATTCATATAAAGGATATTTTCTGCCTATCATTCAATGTAAGGGAAAGGATCTCAGGGCATTCAAACTGGGTGTCGTTATGTCATTCCAGTTGTAAGCTCTACTATAAAGACTGTTGGATAGTTCGGTAGTTTGTCCGAGCTATTTAAAATAACATCATGACTTTCATGAACATACAAGACTCAGTAAGGGAAACCAGACAAAATGAGTGTGAAAAACTCTTCAATGTTCTATGTGCTTAATTGATGTCTAATCCATGCAGGGTGGCTGAACACAAAATGAAAATGATGAAAATGATCTAAATTTAAATTTTGTGCTTGAGAGCAACAAATGTTGATACTGTAGGTGATATCATGGTTTGCACAGAAGAAAGGAAAAGTCTGTGCATGCTATTTACCTATTACCTATTAGTCTCTCATTTTTTTTTTTTTTTTTTTTTTGGGTCACAATCGGCAATGCTCAGGGGTTTCTCCTGGCTCTGCACTCAGGAATCACTCCTGGCGGTGCTCGGAGGACCATATGGGATGCCGGGATCGAACCCGGGCCGGCATGGGCCGGCTGCGTGCAAGACAAATGCTCTACCTGCTGGGCTATCGCTCCGGCTCTCATTTTTCTTTTCTCTTTGAACTTTGTGTATGTGCTTACATATGAGGCATGCTAAATATTCTTTATTGTTATTGCTGTATTTTTGACTTCTGCACATCCAGATTATCTCATTTCGTTTGATGTCATATTTTATTAAAAGAAACTTCTATAAAACGTTTAATTGAAATAATTTCAAAGTGCACAAAATAAACTTCTTTTGTTAAATTCTTCACTTATAACTTTTGCTAAAGTTGCACTTCAAAACACTAAACTTTATATGAAGTACTGAATTTATATATGCATGTCTTTTAGCATCTGCTAATTCTGTATTCATGTTCAGTCTGCTCTTAGGAACATCAGAGTGACCAAAGCATTATTCGCAAAGTCATTAGATTGTGCTTAAGGAACTGTTAATAAACAAAATAAGGCCAAACAGAAAATGAAAATGATGAAAGTGATCTAAATCTCACTAAAGTCGTAAAATGTCTCTTGTAGAAACCCTTAAGGTCCAAGAATATTTGACATTTTAGTCCATTCTGGTCCTTGAGGGGAATCACTCATTTTTTCAAGCTGATTGTTCCTTCTGAGTCATATGGAATAACATTATAAAAGGTCGTGAATTTCCTTAACACTCCAATGTGAATTGAGAACCAACCTGCATGAGTTGAAATCCAAAGCTATTTGTCGTCTGTAAACAATTCACCTTTCATTTAAGAATGCAAAAATTTATTTTATGAAGTCCATACTTCCCCCAAACATATGGCAAAAGAGACCAAAGAACTTTACAGACTATTTGCAATTGCTTTGAAGCATAAAAGTTGATACAGTAGGTGAAATTAGGGTTTGTATTGAAGAAAGAAAAATATGTACATACTATTCACCCATTAATCTCTCATTTTTCTTTTCTCTTTGAACAAAGTATATGTGCTTACATGTGATGCATGCTAACAATTATTTATTTATATTTTGTAATTTACAACTTCTGCACATTTAGATTGTCTCACTTCAATTGATAGTGTCATATTTTATTAATAGAAACATCTATAAAATTTGAGTACTCACTGGCATAGTGTCTGAACTCAGTAGGTAAATTTGGGAGGAAGAGGCTTAAATAATTTCTTTTCTGTACTTCCAAAGTTGTGAAACTTTTTTCTCACAATGCCAGCATTTAATTATCAAAACAATTGATTTATTGGAATAAAATATACTTATCCAATGGAATAAGATAAGCAGATACACCCAGCAGAGCAGATACCAGCTTTCCCCATTGCACACTGCTGCTGTGCAGCTGCACGATTTACCTGCAAATTACCATGAATATTCTACCCACCCCTCTGAGAGAGCCCCACAGGTAATGAGACTATAGCGCCCGCATGACAGAGCCTGGCAAGCTGTCCAATGTGTGTTTGATATGCCAAAGCCAGTAACAAAAATGTTTATTTTCCTGACCCTGAAAGAGCCCTTAATACAGCAGCAGTAAGAAAGGCAAACAAGCAGTGCATGATAAAATTCCACGGCCAACCTAAGCTGCCAAAACGAAGGACTAAAATGACTGTCTGTACTTTCAATGCATGTACGCTAGCATCGGAAGCATATATCGAGGATCTGATGGCGCAAGCGCAAAAGATCAAGTACGACATCATTGGTCTGACTGAGATGAGGAGGCGTCAGTCTCATCAGGCTTTATTGGACACCGGAGAAGAACTGTTTCTTGGAACATGCGATGAAACAGGCATCAGTGGCGTTGGGGTCCTTGTCAGCATGAACATGGCCATCAACATTGATTCATTTGAATACCTAACAAACTGGATAGGATGATTACACTTGAAGAGATGTGGCCCACTGCCAGCAATTTCTATCTTCATTGTCTACGCACCAACATCCACATACAAGGAAGATGAAATTGAGAAATTCTACATGGAATTGGAGGAGTTCTATAAAAAAGATCACACATTCTACAAGATCATAGTCGGTGATTTTAATGCCAAGACAGGACCAAGAAGACCGAGAAGATCGGCTGAGAACTCCACATGGGGACCCATGGCCTAGAATGGAATGAACAGAGTGAGAGACTATCTGAGTTCATCATGTCCACCAAGACCATTCATGGGAACTCAAAGTTCCAGAAGGCTGAAGCAAAACGTTGGACATGGGAATCTCCTGGTGGACAGTTCCACAATGAAATTGATTACATCATCTTCAATCAATGGTTTTGTCTGAACGATGTCACTGTCGTCCCCAAATTCCAAACAGGATATGACCACCGTCTCCTTTGTGTAAAATACTACTTCATTCAACGGGGAGAAAAGGCTGCAAAGTTTAAGAAGAGTACTCTCAGAACGACGACCAATTGGGAACTCTTTGGCACCATTGCAGCAACATGGGAAGATAACATCATTGATGACATCGATGAAGAATACAACCGACTGGTTCAGAACCTCCATGATTGTGCGAAGAATGCCGAGAGAGAGAGAGAGAGAGAGAGAGAGAGAGAGAGAGAGAGAGACACAAAAGGATATCTGTCTTCAGAAACTCTTGAGCTCATTCGCCAATGTAAGAAGGGGTGAGCCTCAGGTGATAAAATCCTAACATCCAAGTTTGTAAAGCGGTGCTGCAGAGAAGCAATAAAGGAAGACTTCAAAGACAGAAGAGCTGAAATACTGGAAGATGCAGCAGAAGCTTGGAAAAGTATTCGCAGAGCCCGCCTGTCTTTCGCCAACTATAAGATCAAGATGACTGCCCTCCGATGCCCTGATGGATCTATCACATCTTCCAGAAAAGCAATGGAGAAGATTATCCATGACTTCTACTCAGAATTCTTTGATAGCCATATCCACCTGCCCACATACCAAATTCCAAAGAATCGATATGTCATTCCCAAAGTTCTCCCTTCTGAAATTTGGCATGTCATTTTGTCTGTGAAGAAGGGAACAGCACCAGGCCCAGACAAAGTCAGACCCGAACACCCGAAAAATCTGCTGTCAGTAATCATCAATACACTAGCTTGACTCTTCACATGCTACCTGTCTGAATGCAAGGTGCCCTCCAATGGAAAAGCAGCAGGACATTTCTACTGTTCAAGAATGGAGACATTTACGACATCACCAACTATCGCCCCATCTGTTTGTTGTCCGTCATCTACAAGCTGTCCACTCTATTTATCCTGAACAGGATTGGCAGAACACTAGATGAAGGACAACCATGCAAGCAAGCAGGCTTCGGAAAGGGTTCAGCACAATCTACCACATCCACACAGTAACCAAGCACATTGAGGTTTGTAGGGAGTACAAGATGCCGCTCTGTCTCACGTTCATTGATTTACAGAAAGCCTTTGATTCTGTGGAGACTGAAGCAGTCATCGAATCCCTAGCCAAACAGCTCCTTCAAACCCAATACATCAAGATCCTTCGTGAGTTGTAATAAGGATAACCACCAGGGTCTCACCATTCTACAAGGAAGTGATCATTGATTTCAAAAGAGGGGTTCTACAGGGTGATACCATTTCACCAAAACTCTTCAGTGCCACCCTCGAGAACATGATGAGACAATTAGAATGGGAAGGAATGGGAGTGAAGATAGATGGTTGGCAACTACACCACCTCCGCTTCTCTGATGACATCGTTCTAATAACACCAAATATTAGTCAAGCGGCACAAATGCTGGCTGACTTCGACCGAGAATGTGGAAAGATAGGTCTACAGCTAAATCTTAAGAAAACTATGTTTTTTAAAAAATGGACTAGTTCCGGGAGGCCCCATTCACTCTCAATGGAATAGACATCTCTGAATGCAGCAGTTATGTGTACCTAGGTCGAGAAATCAACATGATGAACGACCTAAAACTTGAGCTGCACAGGAGGAAGATAGTGGCATGAAATGCCTTCAAAGGCATCGAAGAAATAGCTAAAAGGACAAAGAACCTCTGGCTCTGGGCACATCTTTTTGACTCCACCGTTCTCCCTGCATTAGCATACGCCTCAGAGACCTGGGGCCTATGAAAGCAGGATGAGAATGCTATTCGGGTCTCCCAGAGAGGAATCAAAAGAGCTATTGGAATATCACGCCTCATTCAAGTGAGAGAAGGAATCCGGAGTTCCAACCTCCGTAGCTATTCCAGAATCAGGGACCCTCTCTCTTTTGCCAAGACATTGAATATCAGATGGGCTGAACATGTAATGCGATTTGGAGACAACTGCTGGACTAGAGCCGTTACGGACTGTATCCCATGGGATATCCAAAGATCATGTGGCCACCCACCTACAAGCTGGTCTAACTTTTTTATCAAGACCCTATAGGAATGGTTTAGGCTCTTCATATTCCTGAATCAACCAGATGCCATTGGGCTACATTGGCACGTGATAGGGTCCAATGGAAATGTTACTGGGACCCTCTCGAGCAAATCGATGAATAACGGGATTCAAGTGATCAAGTGAGTTTCCAATGGAAACTCTAAATGAAAAGCAACTTTCATGGGTGATTTCTATTGTGATAATTTATTTGCAAAGAGCTTGCAGAGAGTAAAATGCCCACCCCCTTATTAGCTGTACCTCTCCTTATAACCCGAGCCCATCTCCATTCCAGCCTCCTCAGTTACCAGGAAGAACAATAAAGGCTGGAGTGGAACTTCCTCTTGCCAAAATTTTAAGAGCTTTTCACTCATAAGTTACATTTATTTTAAATGTAAAAGAAGGGGTTAAAAGGTTCCAGGTTTAGAGATTCACTTGCACTTGTATCACTTGTCTTCCCATTTTTCATTGATATGCTAGAACAGGCCCCAGTGACATCTCCATACATCCTGTTGCAAGTAAGTGTACCCACAGGGCATCTGCTTGCTCCAGGAGCAGGAAAAGCCTCAAACCATTCCTTCAGGTCATGGGAATGAGGTCCAGAATTGTTACTGGTTTTTTGGCACATCAAATAAAACATGGGTAGCTTGACAGGCTCTGCCATGTCGGTGGTATACTCTCAGTAGAAGGCCCACATCTCGAGCATTTACTAATGAAACTCAAAGGGGAAAGATCTGGTTTTCTCTTGGGTGGAGCTCTGAGGAGCTGTGGAGTCTGGATGTTGAAAATAACTGACATAGTGTTAGGGGTTGCTCTGACTTCCTGCTGGGCTCACTGGGATCATGGGTCACAACTAGAACCTGCCTAGTACTATATACAGTGTATGATTGTGAAAGATCCTGGGAAGGACCTGGTCCTAACATCTATTACCAAGACTAGATTTAGGTTCAAGGTTTGGAGATTAAGTTCATTAAAGGTTTCTCTTTCAAAATGTGTAATTGTGTATTCAGTAAGGTTGTTTGCAATTACCATTTGCAGGACAAACAAAACTAAGACTATGTTGATTAAAGGATTACATCAGAGTAAATCTGTCCAGGACTGAGAATGGTTTTCCCATTCCACTGCTTAGAAATTGGTGTCTGCTCTGGGGGTGAGGTTGTATGGGGACCTTAGGGGATAAGGAGACCAACAGGCACCTACTCAAAAATCTCTTGGCTTCCTCCTCTGGCAGCCATCAACTTAAACTGTAAAAACTTTTTTTATTTTCTTACTTGTAATGCTAATATTTTATTTTTTGTTAATGTTATAGCAACGATTAATTTTAATACCAACTAGTATCATCACTAATTTGCATTATGTGTCCCACCCATCTGATTTTCATCATCTTAGCAAACAAAATAATATTCTTGATTCTTGACCAGCAACTGAGTTTGAGCTCCAGATTCCTTCTCTCACTTGAGTGAAGTGTGATACCCCAAGCATGACTCTTTCAAATTCTCTTTGGGCTACCCAAATAGCATTCTCATCCCGTTTTTATAGGGCCCAGTTCTCTGAGGCATATGTTAGTGCAGGAAGAATGGTGGAGTTGAAAAGCTGTGCCCTGAGCCGGAGGTTTTCATCTTCTTTACAACTTCCTTGACATTCTTGAAGTTGTTCCACACTGCTCTCTTCCTCCTGCATAGTTCAGGTGCTAGGTCTTTCATCATGTTGATTTCTAGACCGAGGTACACATAACTGCTGCACTTGGAGATGTTCATTCCATTGAGAGCAAATAGAGGGTCAGGAACTAGTCCAGTACCAACTGGATTCCACTGGATGTCAAAAGAACATGTGGCCACCCACCTACGAGATGGTCAGACTTATTTTAAAAAACCTGAACGAATGGTTTGAATCTACATTTTCCTGGAGCAAGCAGATGCCATTGGACTTTACTTGCACGTAGCAGGGACAAGTGGAAATGTTGCTGGTGCCCACTCAAGCAAATAGTTGAGAAGGTAAGTGATAAGTGATAAGTTACCAACTAACATATCTTTTATTTTTTTTTATTCTCAGTGATAAAACCCCCAGGCTTTTCACACAGTTTACTAGGGTGTCGGGTCATGGAAGTGGTGGGTACACCCTGTAGAACTCACCATATTTAAGAATGTTCAGGACATTTAGACATGGATATCACTTGATCACTTGATATCTCGTTAGTCATCGATTTGCTTGAGCGGGCACCAGTAATGTTTACATTTGACCCTATCACGTGCCCTTGTAGCCCAATGGCATCTCTCTGTTTCGGGGCTATTGAAAACTTTGAATTGTTTGTTTAGGGTTCTGATAAGGAAGTCTGACCATCTTGCAGGTGGGCGGCCATGCAATCTTTTTGGAGTCCCATGGATAAGACATGGATATACTGTCAAAAAAAAGAGTTATAATATCAACAGAAAAGGAAAGGTAGGTATTCCACTTTCGATTTCATACACCATGATTACATTCTATTCTGTAGGTTTTTATTAAAAACACTAGGTTTTATACTTTTTAAAATGTTATGTTAAAATTTTATGTCAGAGATAATAGTATGTAGATAGCAAAAGTATCTGCAGGAAATTATACAGTAAGATTTTTGTGACTGCCCAGGGCTTGTTCCTGGCTCTATGCACAGGCAAGGTTCTCTCGCATGGGCTCATGGCACCATATGTAAGCCCAGATCAAAAGGCAACTGCCCTAACCTATATGCCATCACTCCAGCAATATCAATCTCTCAAAATTATTATTTGTATGGCAACGTGATAAATTAGATCACTTGTATCACTTGTTTGGCTGGTGTTCAATGATTTGCTCAATTGGGCACCAGTAACATCTCCATAAGTCCTCTTGTAAGCAAGTGTAGCCCAAGGGCATCTGTTTGCACCCAGAACAGGAAGAGCTTCAAACCATTCTGTCTGGTCATGGGAATGAGTTCCATAATTGTTACTGGTTTTTGGCATATCAAATAAAACACCGGTAGCTTGCCAGGCTCTGCTGTGTAGGTGGTATTCTCTCAGTAGAAGACTCTCATCTCGAGCTTTTACTGATGATCCTCAATGGGCAAAGATCCAGATTTCTTTTGGGTAGACCTCTGAGGAGATGTGGAGACTGGATGTTGAGAAAGACTGACCTATTGGTGTGGGGGCTCCTCTGGTTCTTGCTAGACTCACGTGGATAAATTAGAAAATAAAATATTTAAGTTATATAATAATTTTAACTATGAATTTTCATTGTGAAAAGCTATATGATACCATATATGCTAACATACATTTATCTCTCACCATATATGAATATATTTTTAGTGTACATATAGATATACCAGGTATTATATACATATATATTGTACTACACAAATTTTAACAATTATATAAAGCTAAATTTAATATAATTAATTTTTCTCAATGTTCTTTTAATTTTCTTTTCTTTCTTTTCTTTTTTTTTTTTTTTTTTTGCTTTTTGGGTCACACCTGGTGACGCTCAGGGTTGCTCCTGGTTCTGCACTCAGGAATTACTCCTGGCGGTGCTCAGGGGACCATATGGGATGCCGGGATTGAACCCGGGCTGGCGCAGGCAGGCCGCGTGCAAGGCAAACGCCCTACCCGCTGGGCTATCGCCTCCGGCCCCTGTTCTTTTAATTTTCTAACCATGCATTTATTTACTTGGTGGACTTTGACCATACCTGGAATTACATAGGGTTCTACTTCGAACTGCATATAAGACTGGTTTTTATTTATATTTCTTATTTTCCTTTTAAAATTAAAATAAAAAATAACTATGTAAAAATTTTACATGCTCCTTTCTTAACTGACTTATAAACCAAGTAATGTTTAACTCTTTATCTCTTTTCTCTTATACCACAAATTCAGCATGTGAGAAAATTTATTAGTGAACATTCTAAGAACCTAAGAACTGTCAAGTCAGGATATTTCAGGAACAAAGCAAGTGTAAATTAAAGGAAGTTCAGGATATTACAGGAACAAAAGAAGAACAAATTAATGGAAATTGTAGGAAAAGTATGTTTAAGACTTTAAGACATTGATATACTGTCAATAAAAGAGTTGAAATATCAACTGAAAGGGAAAAGCAAGTACTCCACTTTCGATTTCATGCACTGTGAAATACCTTCTACTAAGTACGTTTTTATCAGACATTCTAGGTTTTTAGGTTTTATACTTTTTTAATATTTAGTTTAAATTTCATGTTGGAGCTAATATGATATTGATAGCAAAAGTATTTGCATAAAATTATATGGCAAGTTTTTTTCAAGTAGAAATTATGAAAAATATATGAACCCATAATATTTATATTAGGTCGGGTCTCATGTAAATGATTCATCAATATTCAAATTTAATCTACATAATGGGCTTTCATTATTAAAGAATGACTAGAGTAAGGATTTTGAGGGGAAAAGAAGAAAGGGTAAAAAGGAAGAAGCAAGCTTAAACGTTTCTCTGATATTTCCAGTGTTTCTTGGTTAGCTTAGAGAGCAATAAGTTCATAATTAAATATAAGCAATACGTTCCCCTGATAAATATTCATATTGTCATAGACTCCCTCCCTACATTATGGCCTTCTATTATTGCCTATCACTGAATTTGAAAGAAAATGATTACCAAGGTAATTAATTTGGGCGCCCAAACAATAGTACTAAAAACAGTAGGTAGGACATTTGCCTTGCATGTGGCTGACCCTCCTGGTTTAATCCCCAGCACCGATTTGGCCCCTGAACACAGAGCCAGGAGCAAGCCCTGAGCAATGGCCTATAAACCAACATAAAATCAATATGATAAATTTGACTATGACTACTTTTATAAAAATTGTAAGTCCCAAATAATTGTGCTGTTTTTGCAGAACTTGTTTGCTAAAACATGGCCTAATGGAGTAGCACTTAATGTCATTTTCCACTGAAATTGTTCTAGATCTTATCAATGCTCTCAGTGGTTTAATCTATACTTAATTGGGTTCCAACTTAATTGAATGAGACTATTTGATTATAGAAAAGTTATGTGTTAATAGTAAATCCCTTTGCATCATCTTATTCTTGAATTAGCTCATATTCCCTCATCTCACTTAATTCCCAACTTGTGTCATGATTGTATTGCTTTTTCATCATTGCTATCTGTATTAGTTTAACATCAAAGTTTGGTTTTCTCATGGATAAAGGATTAGAGAGATGGGCTTTATATACTTAGAGATGTATATGTTCTTTTCATCAAGTCAATGAAAGAACACACAGTTCATGCTCAAAGAATGTAATGAAATGAACACATAGCTGAAATATTTTGGCTTTTGTGTTTGTTTACTTAACACTGAAGATGTGTAAAGAAACAAAGTATGGAACACTGGTTTTATGTTCCAACCCTTAGACTCAATGCCTATCTGCAAAACAATTGCCAATTAACCCATATGATTTTTATAAGACTACAGGTGTAAACGTGTTAAAAAGACTGATTAAGAATAAATGAGCATGGGGCCTGAGCGAAAGCCCAGCGGGTAGGGCGTTTGCCTTGCACGCGGTTGGCCTGTGCTGGCCTGGGTTCGATTCCTGGTATCCCATACAGTCCCTGAGCACCGCCAGGAGTAATTTCTGAGTGCAGAGCCAGAAGTAACCCCTGAGCGTCACGGGTGTGACCCAAAAAAAAAAAATAAAAAAAGAATAAATGAGCAGTCATACCTAATATTAGATTTTAAAACTATTACTTCTTAACTAGATGGCACTGTGTACACTTCTATTTATATGTTTGTGGCACATTTCATATGTAAAACGCATGTCATAAAACTCATTTCATAAAATTTGGATAGTGCTTTAGAGAAAATAATGTCCAAATATTCATTTCCACTATTTACCTATATTTGAATCTAAATGAGTTTACCAGGCTATTTGCTTTCATTATATCATTTATATTCATAGCATAACAAAACTAATTGAATCCATGATAACTATACAAACTCTCAAATTTCTTATTTTCTACAGATTTGTAATTCTAAAACTCCTTTAATACTCAAAACAACTGATTTATAAAACCCCCTATTATCTATTTCATTTTACAGATATAAAAGTCAAGATCCACAGACACTGACTCGACTTCAGGTGTAGCAAACACTGATGTTCAAAGTCAGCGTCTTACTCCATACACTCTGAGACAAGCACTCAGAGCATTGTTTTTACTCATTTTACTTCTAGCGCTCTATTTTCAGTATTTTTTTTAAATTTGATCATTCAAGATAATGCAACAATAACCTCGTTGACTTTGAGTTACATTGAGTTACAGAATGACATTAGCCTCAGATGCAAAGTATCCAATAATTAGTATTGTCACAGCAGTTTGAAATCACTAGATTATTTTCTTTTGTGTGCACTAATGAGAATAGTTTGTGCAAAAACGTCTTGAACTTCTCATCTTTTGATAACTGGAGCACTAGAGAACATGAGTCAATTAGAAGCCATTCTTATGCAGAAGAGAGTCCAGTCAGGACTGGTCTTAGCACCAGAACCGCTCATTAAAATCATTGTCTCTTTTGAATAATTGTCATCTCTTCAACTACACTTTCCTATAGGAATGTTTGACAAGTATAGACATATAAATTAAAAACATGCCACAATTCTGCTTTTATTTAAAATAAAAAGCAAGATTATGTTTATAGTTAGAAATCAAATAATGAATGAATTATATAATAATTTATATAATGAATTAATTGTATTGCTACGCATTTGGAAAAATTCATAATAAAAAGTACTAGCAATGTATTTATTTATTATTATTTTTTATTTACTTGTTTTTGTGGTCACACCCGGCAATGCTCAGGGGTTTCTCCTGGCTCTGCACTCAGGAATTACTCCTGGCGGTGCCCAGGGGACCATATGGGATGCCAGTGATTGAACCCGGGCGGCATGGGCAGGCCGCATGCAAGGCAAGCGCCCTACCCGCTGGGCTATCACTCCAGCCCAAAAGTACTAGCAATTTAAAGAACAAAGTGAGGGGCCAGAGCGATAGCCCAGCGGGTAGGGCGTTTGCCTTGCATGCATGCGGCTGGTCTGTGCCGGCCCGGGTTCGATCCCGGCATCCCATACGGTCCCCGAGCACTGCCAGGAGTAATTCCTGAGTGCAGAGCCAGGGTAACCCCTGAGCATCGCCGGGTGTGACCCCCCAAAAAAAAAAAGCAAAAAAAAAATAAAGTACAAAGTGAAAATACTTTTTATACCAGTCCAATGTGTTTTCCCCCCAAAGATACCATATGGGTTGCTCCATGTTTGAAACTTATGACATTTAGTATGTTAAAAAATACATAATGATGAGGCTGGAAAGATTGTTATTCAGGTAAGGTTTTAAGAGTGATACCCCAGTACAAACAAGAAGTAAACCCTGGGTACAGGCAGATGTGTCCTATTGTTTAAAACAAGCACACACACACACAAACACACACACGCACACGCACTAACTAGACCCAATCACCACACACACTCACATGCACACATAATAACTAGACCCAATCATCACCATAATGATTCCATTTAATTAGACACATATTGAATAATTCATGCCTTTTATAACAATAAACTAAGTTACACAGATGAATAGCTGTGTCTATGTATGTGCACTTACAGGTGAGTACTCACACAGTGTGAAGAAGAGAGTATCTATGTTTTTATATGTGCTCACATATGTACATTTGAACAAAATGTACACAATGAATAAAAGCCAAGTGAATGTATATACTGCAAAGAATGTTCTTAAGAGCACACTATGATTGGGAAGATGCTTATCCTCAAGGTTGAATTGGATGTGACCCATTTTCTTCTGTGCATTTCTTTGGGGATGGCTTTGCTTGTTAAAAGCACAAAGCCTGTTCACTGAAGACTTTCACTGCCTTCCCTCATCTTCCAGGAACATTTTTTACAAGATTGTGAAATATGACAAACTCAGAAAGAATATCATGCAAATATTTAAGAAAGCTGCATATTTGTATTATAAGTCAAGGTGTTTCATGTCAGATTTACAATAATACATTATATAAACATATATATATATTCTACAAGAGGATCATGAATATGATCTTATTTTTATAAAAATAAGAAACCTTAAAGCTTAATTTAAATTATCTAATTTAATGGGTTAATGAGACATAGAAACAGTAACTATTCTGTGTAAAACAAGAGACAAGTTTAGTTTTGCTTCTAAATACAGATTAGCCAGAAATTTCATTTTACATGTCTCATTATAAACATATGAGGAAATAAATAATTTTCAGGTCTTATTTATTTCCAGCTTGCCTATTTGGAGTCCCAATAAACCTACAAAAGAATAGCCATTTCATTTTAGCATCAATTTTCAAAGAATTTTGAGAACAGGGAGAATAAAAATGCCTCAAATGTTTGAACTTCAACCTTGTCTTTTTTAAGGAAGTATATATTATTGGATGCCTGAAGTTAAATAAATTGATTTCAAGCTATTGCATTTTAAAGGTCAAGATGTTATTATTTCTTTTTAAATAAGGAGTTCAGAATTACAAAGACATAAACTTATTTTGACATAGATTGTAACCATAAACAATGGATAAATCAATATTTGATGAGTTTTTAAAAGAAGCTGGATTTCTTATATTTTAATTATTTATGAAATCTATATATTTATATGTACATAGCATATTTCCATGAAACTGACTATATTGAGGGGGCGGAGCGATAGCCCAGCGGGTAGGGCGCTTTGCCTTGCACGTGGCCGGCCTGTGCTGGCCCGGGTTCGAACCCCGCATCCCATATGGTCCCCGAGCACTGCCAGGAGTAATTCCTGAGTGCAGAGCCAGGAGAAACTCCTGAGCATTGCCAGGTGTGACCCCCCAAAAAAAAGCAAAAAAAAAGAAATTGACTATATTGATTGCATAGTATTTTTATGATCAACCCAGTATCTGAAAATATTCATTAAAATATCTATGAAGAGTAATGTTCATAGTGTTATCTATGAACACTACTATTCATAAGAACACTATGAATATCTATGAACACTACTCTTCATAGTAACCTCAAACACAATAGCCAGGTTATATGATCAATCCAGGACCCAGCAAGACAGTGGTGGATAATAGAATATTCTGTGGAATAGTAGGTGGCAGCAAGAAATGAAGAAATCATGCCATTAGCCTGAAATTGATGAAACTGGATGATACCATATTAAGTGAAGTAATAAGAAAGGCCAATAGTATATGACATCACCTATTTGTACTATATAAAACAGTGGGATAAGGAAACAGACATCATAGACTACATCTCTAGACTAAGACAAGATTCTCGAAAGGAGTATAAGGAAGGAAAATACATGAGGGTGTAGTAAGAAGAGGAAGGAAAGAGATAGGCTGGGTAGGGCTCAGAGATCTCAAGTTCTTAGGGGTGTAGAGGCAGATACAGATATATATCAAACACAGATCCAACAGCACTGTAAGGATGGCTTCAAATCACAAGCAAATTTAAAAATTGTGCTGATAAGTGGTAGTCTGGAAGGTGGAGATATTGGTGGAAAGTTGGACGTGATTAGTAGCGCACCAGTCAGGACATTGCCTGGATCTCTATTATGAACAATTTACTGATTACTTTGCACCGCTTTGAAATAGTCTCGCCTTCCATATCTTCAGGCATATTTGCTAATTTCTAAGTTATTACTAAGATATTAGAGAAAATATTTTAAACCCAAGCTGTAGCCCAATTGTCTTTCACAGAATCATTTGACCTCATAAATTTCACAAGTGTACTTAATAGAGAATCAGACATGGGTCAGAGCTGCTACTTGCTCTCCCTGTGCCCAGCTGCTCGTGAGGTGCCTGGGAGGCATGGCGGGTTCTATTCCTGGCCTGCCACCCCAGAAGATCCTCACAACAAGCCAGACCACCCTCCCCTACTCCATGGGGCCCACCATTTTCCACATCCGGACTTCCCTCTCATCACAACTCCACCCAGCAGACCAGATATCACAGCCCGGATCATCCACAGCCACCCTGCAGCAGTTTTTTTTTTTCAATCGGCCCATGTATGCTGAACTAGAGACTCTCAGACATGGGGCAGAGCTGCTACTTGCTCTCTCCCTGTGCCCAGCTGCCCGTGAGGTGCCCGGGAGGCATGGCGGTTTCTAGCCCTGGCCTGCCACCCCAGAAGATTCTCACAACAAGCCAGACCACCCTCCCCTACTCCATGGGGCCCACCATTTTCCACATCTGGTTCCCTCTTGTCACAACTCCACCCATCAGACCAGATATCACAGCCCGGATCATCCACAGCCACCCTGCAGCAGTTTTTTTTTTTTCAATTTGGCCCAGGTATGCTGAACTAGAGACTCTTATACATGGGGGCAGAGCTGTTACTTGCTCTCTCCCTGTGCCCAGCTGCTAGTGAGGTGCCTGGGAGGCATGGCGGTTTCTAGCCCTGGCCTGCCACCCCAGAAGATCCTCACAACAAGCCAGACCACCCTCCCCTACTCCATGGGGCCCGCCATTTTCCACATCCGGACTTCCCTCTCGTCACAACTCCACCCATCAGACCAGACTATTACAGCCTGGGCCGCACGGTTCATCAATAAATGCTTTATTTAGAGGTGATTACAACAGTATGTCACTGCACGGCAAGCCTGGCAAGCTGTTCGTGTAGTATTTGATATGCCAAATACCAGTAACATTTATATTAGGTCATTCCCATGACTTAATATAATGGTTTGAGGCTCTCTATGTTCCTCGAGCAAGCGGATGCCTTTGGGTTCTACTAGCATGAGACAGGACATATGGAGATATTACTGGTGCCCACTCTAGCAAATAGATGATCAACGGGAAGATAGTGATAGTGATAGATAGTGACTTCATAGAGAATAGAATCTAATCAAACTTTCACAATTATAATCGAACTCTAACATATGGGATGATAAGCAAGGGTCTACATTTTTTCTTTTTCTTCTTGGTGTATACTCCTTGAATAAAATTCATACCTGTAAAGGTTATCACCTTAATGGTTATGGTCATGTATCTTAAGTGTATCTGATCTCATCTCAGGCAGATGGTTTTATTTCCATTGTAATGACAGGGAATAGGAAGCACATGCTCTAGACAACTTGGAAGAAAGCAACCACTCTTGAGAATTATTGGAACACAGAAACAAAGCTTAGGAGTTCGGGGCAGTCCCCACATTGCATGGTTCTCATTTCTAAAGTAGCCAGGTTTTTGCTGCCCCAGACTGTATTGCTTAAAAGCAGACCTTTCTATTTAATTCTGTTTGGGCAACACTCATGGAGCTCAGGCATTATTCCTGGCTCCCGGGGGTCAGATTTTGACTGGTTTTGTGCAAGGCAAATACCCTAACCATTGATATCTTTCCTCACATGAAAGCAGAATTTATTCTTAAGAAATATCCACACACAAGTTTGTTTTTTTTTTTCTTGTGGGACTTTGAGCAAAGAGGCCATTCCACTATGCTGAATTGTCCCTGCCAAATTTTGAATTAATTTGGGGCCTCTGAGTAGGGCTCAATTAAGCACCCCATGGCCTTCTGAGTACCTCTGGGTGTGGCTCTAGAGTTCCCAGGTACCATTGGGGTGGTCTCAGGAATCCTCTGAGTCACAGAAACTAAGCAGTGACACATCATTAGCCCGGGCACCAAATTGGAGGCCAGTTTGAGCACATGCCACTGTGAATGGCCTCTTGACCTATGACCACCAATGGGTGAACCTGCTGCCCTTGTTCCTCTGTAAAAACAGCAGCAACAACATAGCAATTGCCTTTCACTAATGCTGGGAGAATTAATGCAGAGACTGAGAACTACTATCTAGATGCACTTGTAGAAATTTAGTTTTAGTTACTTCATTTTGGAAAACTTTATGCCATTTGATTAAAGAGACTCTTTAGTTCTAGGTCATCTGCCCTAATTTCTTATTCATTAACTTGTTTTGCTTGATTTTCGTGGAGTAACCCTACTGCCCTGTCTCTAGAAAATAGTGGAGTTGTTGCTGCACTGGTCCCTTTGACCATACTTTGCCTGGAGGCATGGGTTCCGCCTAAATGATCCCATCTGCATTTCAATCAGAACTGCTGCTGGCCTGTCAAGAGGTCCCACCTCCTTCCACCCTGGACAGCATAAGGAAAATGCTTCAAAAGTGCAAGAAAATAGTTATTTTATCACTTTTATGCAGTAAATGACCCCCTTTAAAAAATAAAAGAAAAGTGGAAGAAAATCAAGTCTGCATGCAAGGGGAAACAGAGATGAGACAAGTAGAATCTTCCTGGCACCATGTCTAGTTCCAGGAATCATTAGACAATTCCTAATGGATGGAAACTATGAATCTTTGACACCAGATTTTGCTTTCTCTATCCTAGGAAATAAATCCTGCCCGAGTCATTGAAACCAGAGTCAAGCACAACCATTCCTTCCAGCCACACCAGCTCATAAATGTTGTTTGTTAAATACTGATACTTAAGTCCCCCAGATTCGAGGAGGGATCCATCCACAGATTCTCAAATGTAAACAAAACAAACACTATCACTTAATATGATATAAGCTTGAAAAAGTGAAGAAGGTATTAATAATCAATTTCTGGGCTGGGGAGGGCGCATAGCCCGTGATGCTGAAGGCTTACTCTGCGCTCGGGATCACTCCTGGTAAGGCTCAGAGGACCGCATGTGCTGCTGGAGATTGAACCCCTTCTGCTGCGAAATAAGCAAGTGACCTTCCCGCTGTTTTCTCTCCAGCCGCTAGATTTTTATAAAATTTGAAAATCTTCTCTTCCTTGTATTAGGTCAGGAGGGATGTACGCCTCTCTTAAATTCTGAATGAGGGATAGCTAGCAATGAATCCAGTGTGTGCTGAGCTCAAGATTGAGGGCAGAGCTTTTATCATGTAAATTGTCATTTGAAGTCAATTAAATATGTGGTCCTATTTTGAACAGATGCTTAGACTGTGGCAGAAGCTTTGCTCCTGCCATTCAAATAGATACAGTTAATTAAGCGTCAATCAAATTCATAGATTCATTCATTTTTATGTTTCATTCAAACTATTCAAACTAGGATTCTCTAAGCCTCACGAAGCAATTATCTTAACATGAAATTTCTTAAAATGAAAGTTATCACCAATCTCATTAATGAATACATATTTAAGGACAGGATTAGGGTATGATTTATTCTGTATCTTTTCCTTCAGCTCAAAATACTGGCACACATACACAAAAAACATAACAAAATATAATTTAAAAAAAGGAAGAACAAAATAATGCAAAGAATCATCTTAAAATCTGCTTGAACTATTAAGACCCCACGCCATGGTTTAGCTTGTTGTGCAAGCCAATTCTTGATGTTTAAGAGAAAATATTTGTGTTGGACATAATTTTTCCCCCTTTAATTCTAAGTTTGGATTCTTTTCCCATAAAAATACAAATAATGCTATATTTTAGTTTAAAACAGTCTTCATTTATTGCCTTTATAAAAATATGAATACGTTTGCTTCTGAATCTTCCTATGCTTCTAAATATAACCAACTTGCCACACATTTTATGACCAGAAGCTTTCTCTAGGAGTCTGACATTCTG
Organism: Cryptotis parvus; assembly: GCA_021461705.1. NCBI lineage: Eukaryota > Metazoa > Chordata > Mammalia > Eulipotyphla > Soricidae > Cryptotis > Cryptotis parvus. The sequence continues at coordinate 262,106 of JAJIBD010021727.1, forward strand.
TTTATTGTTTCTGAGGACCCAATGCTGATAACGATGCTCGCAATTTATTGCTGCTGTTCATAGTAAGGCAAATAATAAGGCGCTGGAACCATCAGCTCTGATATATATCAATTCACATACAAATTATTTGTAATGCTGCCTACCTGAATTGCATGTTATGTCCCTCATATTCTAAAATGGTCCCTACCATGATTCTTTAGCTGGCCTGCCCAGATCATTATATAATTCATTGACTAGCGCAAAGACTAAATACTTCTGCTGTTTTACAATTCCAATCAGTGCAGAAAAATATTTAATCAGATTATCAAATATCCCCAAATATTGTTAATATTATTTGAAGTGGTAAGAACGAAATAAAGTAGTAACTTTAAAATATAAATAAAATATTTAATAAAATGGTTGTAATGCAAAGTTGTGGAAAAAACCAGGCCTTGAAAAGTGAAGAGTACCTTGGAGAATATTATTTCAATTACTTCATTTCACAAATGAGGAAATTGAGAATTAGAAAGGCTAAGTGATTTCCTCAATATCAGAGGGGTAGTTAATTACAGAAATCAGAATAGAAACTGGGTTAGCCAAGTTTCTGCCCAGAATATTTTTCCATTATATTATGCAAAGTGACATGCCACTGTTTGGGGAAAAAAAACTTATAAATTTTAATAAATACTGTGTGCTTATAAGATTTTAAGTATTTAAAAGCAAAAAAGAACCACAGTCTTATTTGTTTTTAACAGAATGAATTGCGTTAAATTTATTTCATTTTTATATGAAAATATGCTAAATTTATATAAAGAAAGAGACGTTCCTATGAAACAGCATCGGACTGAACATGGATTGATGCCAGGATTAAAAAGGACCACATTCATTTCAAGCTCCATTAACAGCACAGGAAAATTGCATAAAGTAAAATTAATAGACATAAATTTTATTATTGTACTTGGGTATGTGTATGAAGAGCAATGTAAATCAAATGAATTGAAATCACTTGATTATTAATAATTATAGTAATATTTTCTATTTGAATAATTTATATGAATGTGTTATTTTAGTCATATTGTTTTTTCACATCATAAATCTTTTTCTCTTTAGATGTGAGAAGAAGGAAGCCTAGTCTTTGGATATCGAAACGCTGCAGTTAAAATGTATATAGTGTGGAAAAAATATTCAAGTGTTATGACAGTTTCGATAATGGACTTCTTCTTTTATTTAAACTTTAGTGTTTCAGTAGGAAGAAAAATTTTTCATTCAAACATTTAGCCCTGATTAAGAGTCTCCAAACGTTTGGACCTGGAAGGCTATATAATGGTGAATATTTTCTGTACTTACATCTTTTATAACATGTTATATATTATAGACCATAAAATTTTTATGAAATTATAGTTACATGCTTGAAATGGATTTTAAATCTCTTCATTTTCTATGTCACAAGTGAGAGTTGTAAACCTGAAAAAATTAAAACTCCAATATAATTTATCTTAGCCATAAATAGTCTACTATGCATTATATAGTTTTGAGTCAATTCATGATAGATAAGATAGAACATGATATTTCTCCATGGAAAACTGTGTTATAAATAGCTAGAATCTTATGCCATAAGTAGAAGCATGCCACTTGAATACAGAGAGAAGAATTCTCAGCCCTCTACTTTTTTCACAACAATAAACAGTTGTTTATAGTTGGTTCGATAAGCAGAATTTTATTTTATTTTTCATAGGGACACAAGCTCTCTCAGCAAATATGAAAATGTCAAATAGTCTGTGTATGTTTAATAGTTGTTTCTGTTTATACTGAAAATAGTTAAACCAAGTAAATGGATAAATTCTCAAAGTAGATTAGATATAATATACCTGACCACTTAGTGACACTTATAAAATTTACAATGATTTCATACCTCTAAATATTTCTATCAATTAGGAATTAAGAGGTTCAAGAGTTGTCACATAATATAAAGTTATTTGAGGGCCTATTTTATTTCCAGAAAAACACTAAAACACATATTTTTAAAAATATATAGTTCTTGCTTTTGTTCTTTCAATTAGGTCATAATAGAGACTGACATTGTGTGTGGGGGAGACAGAAAGGAACTCACTACTGGGTATAAATTGCTTTCTATCTTTTCTTTCACCTTGCTCTCCAGTGTAATCGATTACATAGTCTTCAATGGACAAACACATTTACTTACATAAACACTGCCCATACACAAACCAAAAACAGAGGAAGTAAATAAATCAGTAAAGAAAGTAAATACAATCTAACATTTGGTCACATATTCAATGAAGAAAACAGTCAATAAATTTAGAAAGATTATTGGATCTTCAGTGAGTTTAAGATTTCAAAATTATACATATATGTATATTTATATATACATACAAATGTGTATATTTACATAACTGATAATGTACTTCCAGCTTTTCCTACTAAAATGTTGAAATAAGACTTCTACCAAAAGAGGGGATATATTCACACAACTCAGAAGCGACAATACCACAACCCAATCCTGAAACGTGGGAGGGATTCTAAATTCACCAAAGCAGTCACACAAATGGATAAGCAATACAGGATAAGACATTCTTCACCACTTATCATTATGGAAGTTGTATAAAGATGACAATGAGATTTCATCTCACATATATCAGACTAGCAATGAGCTGGGAAGGAGGTGGATAAAAAGAAATGATTCTGCAGTATAAGGGGGAAAATATCTGCACAGTCAACCTTGTAACATAGTATATGTATGCCTCCAAAATGGAAAATATGGCACCATGATCCAAATTGTTTAGCACATGCCTTGCATATTTAGGTTCTGAGTCCGATCCCCAGCTCCGGTTCCCCAGTGCTACTGAGTGTTAACCTGGTGATTCATCAGCACCGCTGCTATGATGATTCATCACCATATCAGGTCAAGGAGAAGCAGGAATTTATGGGCATCCGAGCAGGGCCAGGTGTGATTCCTCAAAGTATATCGAAAAGAGAACTCCAATTTTGTGTTGTAATTCTACTTCTGGGTTATTTTATGAATGAATCTTTTTAAAAAGCAAGGTATATATATACATATATATACACATAGATATATCTTTGATATATCTATATATCTTATATATATATCTTATATATATCATATATATATCTTTCTAGTCAGTTTCTGTTGCACTGTTCATAAAAGTCAAAATATGAAAACAGGAGCTGGTGCAATAGTCCAGATGTATTGCATGTAACCAACAAGGTTTTGATCCCTGATGTCCCAAATGGTCTCCTGAAAACCACTAGGAGTATTGCCTGAGTGTGAAGCCAGGAGAAACCCCCTGAGTGCTTCTGGATTTTGGCCAGAAACCAAAACAAACAAGTGCAAATCTGTAATTCACGGGATAAACACATGGTATAAATATAAATGGTATATTATTTTGTCATTTGCAATACTCTCGATATTATTTACAGTGATTGTGTAAGTGAAATAAGTCAGAAGAAATAAGATAAACATGGCATGACCATGTATTTGTATGGTACTTTAAAAATGGTAAACTAAAACAAACAGATAACGGTGTGTTGCAGGGACAAAAGTGGAATTGGAGTGATTCAGGTAAAGAGGTTGCCATTGGCTGGTGGTGGCACTTAACTAGACATTCATAGTGGTTGTTATGTGACATAGACTGTTATCAAGGTGAAAGCTATAAAATTAAAACCTAAAACCTATATAATGTTGGAAACATTTCCACAAATACATGGAAATAAAAAGAATGAGCCACCTATTAATTTTATACTTATCCACAACATTGTTTTAAAACATCATATATATAGCAAATTAAATACTAAAAAAGATGAAAGGTCCTGTTAATTTTCAATTTTATTGAGAATGTTGATGTTTAAAGAAAATCATCCATTTTCAATTGCAACAAATTCTTCATTAAAGTAATTGCAGCATGGATAGACTTTTTTCTTATTTTCACAACACTTTGTATTTACTATGATTGCTTTGCTAAGACTCATTAGTTCTTTTTCAAGTATCAATTCATGTAGAAACACTATTTTCTCATGAATAGAATTTTCCAATATTTCTAAATGAATTGGGATCCACATACATTTACTGCTATCTATAAATAAATTGTAGGCAATTAGAAGACAATCTTTGCAAACATTCCATTGCCCTGCTACTAGGGAAGTAGAACATTACTCTGTGAGCAAATATAAATTGACTTTTTTTTTTCGATTCAGACTACAAACCCATTGAACTATATTTTCAGATTTGATGCTCCATCAGTTAGCACTACACTATTTTCACAAGAAATATGATTTTATCTGAGAATTGCAACGGCCTGAAACATATATTCCCAGAACTTGTCTCTAAAAGTACTGTAGCCATTAAACGTCTTCCATAATGTCTGTGATAAATCTTACCATTAGTGAACAGTATCAGTTAAAGAAATCTCTTTGGAACTGTTCAAGTCTAGCCTATAGTCTACCACCGTCTCTGGAATTTCTCAGCCATAAACACGGACAGGTCTATCTATCTAGGTTTTTCTCACAGTGAAACCTTAGCGACAGTGTAAGGCTTCCTGAAATGTTTATTGATGCCTGCCATTTTATGTAGATAATATGTAGAACATCACAGATTTTGGAACTAAATAGCCCAGGTTTGGTGCTGGGACCTTAGGCAGTATAGCTCATTTATTTTGCATAAAACAGGGATAACAGTAGTAGTTGGAGGGATCAAATGAGATAGGAAAAGCATTTAGTATAGTGCCGAAAGTAAGGACTACTAAATGCCAGTTATTATTTCTTTCTAAGTGTGTGTGTGCCTGCATTATTGTCTCTGCTTGTTGTACAAACCAATCTGCACTTTTGCTGTTATTACTGAGGTTTAGGTTCTAGTAAACTACTGCCTTCTGCTTCTTCTTATGCTAATGCTATTTTGTTCTTTCATTCTCATATATGATAGCCTGAGTCAACATCTAATTATCCACTATAACTGTCAGCTGGAATCTGTCTGAGGACAAACGGTCTCTTAAAGTCTCAAGACTTTAGAGAGAACAGGGGAGAATATACACGGCACTCTCTTTGCCACCTGACTCTCCTCAATTAAGTGCGTGTATGTAGACTTGACCTCTTTTATTTTACTATGTCGTTTTCTTTGTTGGGTCACAGCTGAGTTTCAGGTGCCCAGAGTTATTCCTGGTTCCATGCCCTTGAATCACTCCTAGTGTGCTCTGGGGACTATATGGAGAGACAAAGATTGAGCCAGGTGGGGGAACACGCAAGGCCCGTGGTTTAACCCCTCTCTGACTCCTCTCAGGTAAAGAGCTTTAAACTGACTGCAGTTGAGGAAGGATAGTGATAATAGTGTGAGCATTTATGATTATGGTGTGCAAAAGACTGCAGTGGGCTAAAGTCCACCCACTAATCTCCTAATCTCACTAACATGTTAATGGCGCTTAACATGTTCTTCTCCCGCCTGTGACCCCAGCCCCAATGCACAAGCATGCTCCCTTTCATTCTGTGGCTCTGGAGGAGGAGAGTTTTTAACCTTGCCTGTATGGAAGCCTGGAAATGCCAAAAGACCTCCTGATTCTAGCTGTAGACTGAGTCTCAGAGTCCGTCTATGTTAAAATTGTTTCTAGTGTAAGGCTGTTTCTAGATATCATTCTATAACTGTTTCTACATATAATTATGGTTTAATCTAATCTCCAAGCATAATATTCGACTTTTAAATGAATATTATACAACCAAGAGAAAATATTATTCGATTCAATTTTCAAGTGATGGCTGAAAATAAGGAAAAAAGCTTATTTTCCTGCTAGATATAAATGATTGAATCATTTGTATAACTAAACATACTTAAATATATTAAAGTAAATAAATGTAATCATTTTACTGTATTGCTCAATCAAAAACATGTCAGTTACAGTCTACTGAATATATACTCAAAAGCGATCTTGCATTCAACAATTGTTTAATTATATTTACCTACATAATTAGGGAAAAGTAAATAATAGATAAAATTTCATCGATACTTCTTTCTGCCTTATATTTCATTCAGTAAAAAGAAAGCATCTTTAAATGCATAAGTTTAGAAGCATGAGAAGTGTTCTTCTAAGAGTATATCTAAGGGCCGGAGCTATAGCACAGTGGGTAGGGCGCTTGCCTTGCACGTGGCCAACCCAAGTTCAATCCCCAACATCCCTTATGGTCCCCTGAGCATTGCCAGGATTAATTCCTGAATGAAGAGCCAGGAGTAGCCCCCTGAACATGGCTGAGTGTGACCAGAAAAGCAAAGAAGTAAATAAATAAGAGTATCACTGTCTTCCCGTTCATCATCGATTTGCTCGAGCGGGCCCCAGTAACATCTCCATATGTCCTGTCTCATGCTAGTAGAGCCCAAGGCATCTGCTAGCTCCAGGAACATAAAGAGCCTCAATCCATTCCTGAATGAGGTCTATAATTGTTACTGGTATTTGGCATATATATCAAATACAACACGGGTAGCTTGCCAGGCTCTGCCATTCAGGTAGCATATTCTGGTAGGCATCTCTAAGTCCAGCATTTATTGATGAACTGGGGGGCCGCAAGCCGCCGCGTGAGCCGGGCACTGATAGGCTGGTCTGCTGGGTGGAGGTCTGACGAGAGAAGTCCAGATGTGGAAAATGGAGGCCCTCATGGAGTGGGGGTCGTCTGGCTTGTTGCAAGGGTCTGCTGGGGTGGTGGGCCAAAATAAGAGTATACCTACTTAATAAAATAAAATTTTATTGTATACTTTCCTTCTTTACATTTTGGAACATAAAGACCAAAAAATATGTTAAATAACTTGCCTAACAGCATATATATAGGAATGAAAGCGTAGTGCAATGAGTATAGTCTAAATGTTCTATTTTATTTGTGGTAGCTTTCAGTAAATAATAACACCAGAGCATTCAATCATGAGATGCACTGAGATATCTGAGCCCCTATTCATTCCATTGAAGCCACCTGAGCTACTATTTCTGCAATCTCTTTAACCTTAGCCTTATGGGATCCGATTGTGTAGTTGATAATGCGAAATTCAGCCGCAGAGAGCAGTCTGTCAAATCAATTTCCCCTTTCTCCTTATTAGTAGTTTGCTTCCATTCTGATAGAATCTATTATCAATGGACTGTGTCTTGGCTAGTAACATGCCTAATTAAACGCTCACCTCCCCATAATGCCTTCGAGCCAGGGTAGACAAGGGATTTCACTTTGGTTAATGAGATAAACACTGATGAAGCCTTTAGGGGTCTTTAAGAAAACTGCTTTAAAATGACAGATTCTTCTAGCATGTCATTTTATTCATTCTCTTTCATCTTTACCAACAATTTCATTCATCTTTTCTAATCTGTAAATACAGTAGTTGGGCACAACTAGGATGCCACTTGATGAGCATAGAGAAAAAAAAGTAAAAAGCTTAAGAGGATAGATTAGAAGATTAAAGGTCATGTTTGGTGTTTTCTTGGAGTTTTGCACCAGAACCAATGCTTAGCACAGGATATTCATTTTATACAAAAGTAGATAAAATAGCCTCAGTTCAATGGAATACATTTGTAGCTCTATTATATGAAGCTGGATTTGACATTGACTTAGTAAATATGTTTTAGTTGACAGTATTTCATTTTGCAACGATTATTTATAAGCATGAGATATGTATAAAACTCATGCAATTTCCCTATAAATATAAATTCATGATGTCAAAATGATCTGAACATTTAGATTGGGAATATTATTTTGTAAATACATATTTTATACATATTCATAAATCATGACAATCATGGGGCAGAGCTGCTACTGGCTCTCACTGTGCCCAGCCGCACATGAGGTGCCCGGGAGGGATGGCAGGTTCAAGCCCTGGCCCACCACCCCAGCAGAGCCTCACAACAAGCCAGACTACCCCCCCACTCTATAAAAACCTCCATTTAACACATCCGGACTTCCGCCTCATCAGAACTCCACCCAGCAGACCAGCCTATCACAGCCCGGCTCATCGAGATCCACCCTGCTGCAGTCTTTTTTTAATCCGGCTCAGGTATGCTGATCCAGAGACAGACATGGGGCAGAGCTGCTACTGGCTCTCACTGTGCCCAGCCGCTCATGAGGTGCCGGGAGGGATGGCAGGTTCTAGCCCTGGCCCGCCACCCTAGCAGAGCCTCACAACAAGCCAGACGAACCCCACTCCATAAGGACTTCCATTTTCCACATCTGGACTTCCCTCACGTCAGAACTCCACCCAGCAGACCAGCCTATCACAGCCCGGCTCGCACGGCCACTTTCGCCATGCGGTTCATCAATAAATGCTGGATTTTGAGATGACTACAAGAGTATGCTACCCGCACCGCAGAGCCTAGCAAGCTACCCGTGTCATATTTGATATGCCAGATACCAGTAACAATTATAGGCCTCATTCTCATGACCTGATGGAATGGTTTGAGGCTCTTTATGTTCCTGGAGCAAGCAGGTGCCTTTGGGCTCTACTTGTATGAGACAGGTCATATGGAGATGTTACTGGTGCCCCCTCGAGCAAATCGACGATGAACGGGAAGACAGTGATACAGTGATACAGTGATTCATAAATACTTGTTTTATGTAGCAAAACAACTGGAATGGGGATAATAGGATTGAACTTTTGCCTCCTTTTCTCTCTTTATAAATATATGCATATACAGAGTTTTAAATATCTATGCAACTAAATTCTTTATAATGCAATGCTACTTCAATATTAATAACAATAATTACTTTAAGGAGGAAAGCAAACTTAATATAAACATTAATACAGAATAAAATTATATTTTAAAATATAAAAATAAATTAAAAGGAATGTTTTATTCTGAAAATAGGATGGAATATTCAGTTGTAAACCAGATAAAAGTTCTATGGGGCTATTTGGCATAAAATTAGTATAAAGCTTTTTTGAAGATGGAAATGTTTAATATTGATATCTTAATAGAAAAAGAGATCATTTTAAATTAGATCTTTATTAGATGACTTTCCATACATTTTAATATGTAATTAAAATTAAATCAGACTAACAAAATATTGTCTAGTTTTAAGTTTCTCTTTGAATATGCTTAAGCATTCTGTTTGGTCAAAAGCAATATTTCAGAAAAGTGCTAATGTGGACTGCTAGGGATAATTATATATTCTTTTTAAACCAGTATCATATAACATTAGATAATTACATTTCACATATCTCCTTTTCCTGGAGACACAGAAAGAGATACTCTATTTCATTTTCCTGCATATACCAGAATTAGTGTTCGTAGAAATACTGGAGAAAAGAATATGATGAGCATTCTCATAAATGTGATTAAAATATGATTCTCTAAACAGAATCAGAGACACATAGAAGGACTTGCTGAATGAGCACACTAAGAAAACTATGTTGAGCAGTCATATCCGTGACAGTCTTCCCAGTTTTTGTGCTCTGAATGCAAAGTGTGTGTAACATAAAAAAATGAAAGAATCAAGGAATCAATAAAAGGGACTCTTTTACATGTTTTACACATATCTGATTCTTATTAAAAATAAGGAAATGAATCAATGAACTATTGATCCTTATAATAACAATGAAAAGGATTATGGAGTTAGTTTTTACTCTTAACATGATTTCTCTTTTATTGACATTTTATTGTAAAAATAACAAACAATATTTTTAGGGGATCAGTAGAGTCTTATGAGACAGTGCTGAGATACGCCTAGCAGGGCTTGAGGGCCATATTTGGTTCATATTGGTTGATCACACCAAAATGTATTAAGCGAAAGGCAAATTCCTGCCTTCTCCATTATCTTTGACCATGGTAACAATACTTTCTTTCTGCTTGCATATTTTTTGATTAATACTCAGCGATAATGCTTAGTTTACTTCTGGCTGTGCACTCAGGAATTAATATTTGTATTTCTCAGGTGATTTTATGGAATGCTGGAGATTAAATCTGGATTCAGCAACATGCAAGGCAAATATGCACCTGCTGTACTATCATTCTGACCTCAACACTGGTGATGATCTTAAAACCCACAATTTTACTTAAAATAATCAGCCAGAATTTAATTATTCTACTCAATCATGGGTTTATTATATAAAAACACAAACCAAATATGACAGATGGATAATAAAAAAATAAAAGGATTCACTTAAAATCAAGATGGCTTATGTGACTCAATAAAATAAATAAATAAATCACTGTATCACTGTCTTCCCGTTCGTCATCGATTTGCTCGAGCGGGCATCAGTAACATCTCCATATAACCTATCTCCTGCAAGTAGAGCCCAAGGGCACCTGCTTGCTCCAGGAACATAAAGAGCCTCATAACCATTCCATCATGTCATTGGAATGAGGGCTATAATCGTTACTGGTATCTGGCATATCAAATATGACACAGGTAGCTTGCCAGGCTCTGCCGTGCAGGTAGCATACTCTTGTAGTCATCTCAAAATCCAGCATTTATGATGAACCGCATGGCCGAAAGTGGCCACACGAGCTGGGCTGTGATAGACTGGTCTGCTGAGTGGAATTCTGATGTGGGGGAAGTCCAGATGTGGAAAATGGAGGTCCTCATGGAGTGGGGGTCGTTTGGCTTGTTGTGAGGCTCTGCTGGGGTGGCGGGCCAGGGCTAGAACCTGCCATCCCTCCGGGGCTCCTCATGAGCAGCTGGGCACAGGGATAATAGCAAATAAATAAAAGTAAAATAAAATCATAATGGGTTCTCCAGGTGAATATTATGGGCAAGAATCATTTCCGTGAACAATTCTGGAATTGTGTGTACTGACTCATAGATAACTGATATACACTTATATAAGGTAAACTACTTTATTGCCACATGAAAAATAATGTAGAACTAATAAAAAATAAGTACTTTGGATGCCAAATCATTGAAACAGAATTGACATTTTAAATATATTTCTTCACACCAGCTTCCAATGAGACTGTCAGGAACAGGATGGAGGGAATAGGACCGAGTGCTCTATTCTCTCAAGTGGTTACAAATTCTCATGAAATGTGAATATTCAAGAACCAGGTTACTTTATTTTTTTCTCTTTTGAGGATAGACGTTGGTCACACCTGGTCATACTTAGGGATCACTCCTGGTAGTGCGCTGGGTAGTTTGGGAATAAACTAGGTCAACCATATACAAGACAGGCCTGCATCCTTTGTACTATATCTCTAGCACTTTATTCTAATTTTTATTTATTTATTTATTGTTGTTTCATTTGGGGGCCATACCCTGTGTTACTTAGGGGGTAACTCTTTGCTCTCTGCATTAGGGACCATTCTCAGCAGACTCAGGGGACTATACTAAGTGCTGGGATTGAGCCTGGGTGCATCACATGCTAAGCAATGTCGTTAACCACTGTACTAGCTTTATGGCTCCCCTCTTTAAAACTGAAGGAAAACAGTAGCCTCTGTTGAATCTACAGATCATCATTCTGAATTTTTCTGTCTTTCCTTTTTATACATGATTTTGGTTTTGGGCACACACTGAGTGGTGCTGAGAGACTATTCCCAGCCTAGCTCAGGAGAAGCAGATGTAAGTATTACGCAATGATATGTGGGACCAGGGATTCAACTGGGGTTAGCACACAGTACCTTCTGAAATACCTTGTGTTATTATATTCTTAACAAATGTTGTGTCTGCATGTTGTAGTACAATAATTATAAGTAGTCCATTTCATACTTAGAGCCTTCATAAGTTAACATTTATCTAAAGAAAAATAGCAATAATCAGTCACTGTATTGATTTTCCTCTGGTATACACTCATGAAGCTGGATTTTCTAATCAAGATATTCTATCACTATCACTATATTCCTGTTCATCATCTATTTGCTAGAGCGGGCACCAGTAATATCTCCATATGTCCTGTCTCATGCTAGTAGAACCCAAAGGCATTCGCTTACTTCAGGAACATAAAGAGCCTCAAACCATTAATTAGGTCATAGGAATGACCTAATATAAATGTTACTGGTATTTGGCATATCAAATACGACACAAGCAGCTTGCCAGGCTTGCTGTGCAGGTGGCATACTCTTGTAGCCATCTCTAAATAAAGCATTTATTGATGAATAAATGGAGTAGGGGGTTGTCTGGATTGTTGTGAGGCTCTTCTGGGGTGGCAGTCCAGGGCTAGAAACCGCCATGCCTCCCAGGAGCCTCATGAGCCGCTGGGCACAGGGAGAGCAAGTAGCAGCTCTGCCCCATGTCTGAGAGTCTCTGATTCAGCAAACTATTCTAAACAATTTTAAGTTTCCTGGAAAGCTATCTTTAATATTGAGTCCTTTTGCAGATGTTTACCCAATCCTATTCATGTGCTCATGTCTTTAATCTTTAGGTCTCCATTGGCTATCTATCTGTCTTATTCACTATTCACACAGTGTTTATTTTCTTTTTTTTCATTGAAATACAGTGATTCAGATTCTTCGCAGTAAAGTTGTCACAAACATTCATTGCACAACACCAGCTGCACCAGCAGTGCTCCTGTCTCCACCCATTCCCTATCCCGCATCAGCTCCCATAGCTGGCTGTAACCACATTGATCATTGCAACATCTGTATGGGAAAGATTGTGGCATAGACACCATAATCAACTGAATGGTTTTGTTCACATGCCTTGCAGCTGCTCCACGGTACACCACAGGAAGAAGCTGTAGTAGTTGTGTCTCTGGTCATTTCTCCACAAGTCACTATCAGTCCTGGTTCGTGGCTGGTTGTGAATGGCATCTACACAACTCATAGTCATTCCAACTGGGTCATTGGAAGTGGAGCGATTAGAGGAGGAGCCTCATCTCTCGCTTCAAGCCTGGTTGGTTTGCCCACGGCAACCCTCATGTGCTGGTCCTAGAAGCAATGAGGAAACTGGCCATGGCAGAAACCAGTTTCCCCTTTCTTTGCTTTCTGGGCAGCTCTCTGGAGGCATGAGCTGAAGCAATGCTGCGTACCATCATTCCCTCAGATGTATCGATCAGTCCTGGTACCTGGTCAGTTAAAATGACATCTGCAAAGCTCGTAGCCAATACCCACTGGAGGTGGGGTGATGAGGGACAGGACTCGATCCCCACTCCAAGCCCAAATTGCACATTTACGGCAACCCACGTGTTTGCTGGCCCTAGAAGCGATAGTGAAACTGGCCAGGGACAGAGCCAGCTTCCCCATCTCTGCTCCGTGGGCATCTCTCTGAAGGCTGGAGCCGTAGGGGCTGTGCATCTGGTCATTTTCCTGGGTGACCGATCAGTTCTGGTACCTGGATGCTTGTAAATGATGTCTGCGAGACTTGTGGTCATGGCCTCTGAGTCATTGGAGGTGTGGGGGTTGAGGGGTTGACCCATCTCAGTTCCCCATCCAAGCCAGACTGGCACACTCACAGCAACCCATATATTTGCTGGCCCTAGAAGCAATAATGAACCTGGACAGGGACGGAGTCACCTCCCCTTCCCCTTGCTGCTTCATAGGCCGCTCCCTGTAGGTAAGAGCAGCAGTAGCTGTCCAGGAGCCGCTGGGGTCCCAAACAATACCAGGTATTGATTAGTTACTGATCAGTCCCTTCTACCTCAGAAGCCAGAGGGCAATGGATGAAAACTCAGGAATCCAGCTCAGTTTTAAAAGGGCTTTACTATCACTGTCTTCCCGTTCATCATCGATTGGCTCGAGCGGATGCCAGTAGCATCTCCATATGACCTGTCTCATGCAAATAGTGCCTAAGGGCACCTGCTTGTTCCAGGAACATAAAGAGCCTCAAACCATTCCATCAGGTCATGGGAATGAGGTCTATATCTGTTACTGGTATTTGGCATATCAAATACAACATGGGTAGCTTGCCAGGCTCTGCCTTGCGGGTAGCAGAAGATATACAAAACATTTTTAGTAATAAAATGTATTTTCTTTAGAGTAAAAGAGAACATCACCATGCTACTAATTTTGATACAAACTTATTCAAAAACTATAAATTATGCTTCCCACTAGGCAGCTTTTCTACCCATAAAACAAGGAACAGAATTATAACAGGACTAAATGCTACACTATAAGCTTTGGAGGATTTACCACCAGGAGCTCACCATTCTACAAAGAAGTGATCATCAATGTCAAAAGAGGGTTAGAGAAGGCAGGATGATACCATTTCACCAAAACTCTTCAGCGCCACCCTCGAGAACATCATGTGACAATTAGAAGGGGAAGGAATGGGAGTGAAGATAGCAGGTTGGCAACTAAAAGCACCTCCGTTTCGCTGAAGACATCATTCTAATGACACCAAACATTAGCCAAGTGACACAAATGCTGGCTGACTTCAACAACAGAGAATGTGGAATATACAATCCAATCCACAGGTTCCAATATACAATCCAAGAGCAGGGAAAACTTTGGACTCTGGCTTCCCAGCTAGGCCCCAGGCACAGACAGAGAAGCAAAACGTCAAGGGAAGCCAAAATGGCAAAACGGCCTCTCTCTTCTTGCAACTTATTTTATAGATAAAAATCCGCCAAAACTTCCCAGCCTGGCCCATTGTGGGCTGAGCTATCTAGAAATGAAAGCAGGTAAATAGCTCTATTGAAATGCAGCATTTCAGGTGGCCTTCTGGTATTTATAAGCACCCAGAGTTGATTCGAAGCCTCCCTAGCAAAGCTGGGAGGGGCTGCAAGCTAAGCATAGCTGGAAGTTAGGTAAGGTGTCACCCAACAAGTACCTGTTCATCTGGTCATTCTCCAAGTTACTGAATGTCCTGTACCTGCTTGCTTGTAGATGATGTCTGTGAGATTCATTGTCACGCACCATAGGTCATTGGAGATGGCGGGGCTGAGGGGAGGGACTTCAATCCCAACTCCAAGACAGCCAATGTGTCCACAGCAACCTGCGTGCTTGCTGGTCCTATCACACAGTCTTTCTTATCACTGGACTGGGAACTTCTTAAAGTCTGTGAAAGGGAATCTTGACTTTCTTCATCATAATTCTTTGTACATAATAAGGCAACAAGCACTGTTTTTATTTTGTTCAATTTTAAGAATAAATAAATGAAGAAATAGTCATTAGGTAAAAACTAAACAACCAAACAGAAAACAAACAGTTTTTTTTCTAGTTTCCGGTTATGTGACCCACAGCAACTCACATAGTTGTCTTAACCTCATCTCCCCAGGGCAACTGTTGCTGAGTGAATACCTACCCTAAGAAAACCCACTGGGTGCTTTTCAGAAGGCCACCGGACAAATTCTTATTGCATTAAGTTAATACTGTTTCTTAAATATCCTCCAAATAAGGAATATTTGTAGGTCATACGCAACTCAAATAATCATCTTCCAATCTACTTTATTTAAAAATAACATTGGTCACCCCTAAACACACGTACACGCATGCTCTGCTTGGCTTTCATTGCTCTTTTGTCACTCTGCCAGACTATCACTTTCAATACAGCAAGGATTTTCCACTCTGTTACCTGAATATAACTGCCATTGTTTTGCCTAGGATTGCTTGATAGTTTCGTTTGTTTGGAAGTCAAACTTTGGAGAGTTCAGGGCATAACCTGTGCTCCAGCTTTACTCCTGGTGATATTTAAGGAACCATAGGTGGTGCTGAGGATTGAACAAGGGTCAGCTGTTTGCCTGACAAGCACCTAATCCTTGGACTCGTCCACCAATCCTTGATACTTTTGAATTAATGAATACATTTTAACTTTTATTACAAAACTTTTGTTCTAAATAACCTAAAATAATATATTTATTCAACTTTTCTTCTAATCTCTTCTATGATTATTTTGAGTCTGTTCAGCTCATTTAGAATCTGGGAAGTATTCATTTATCTATGCAAATTGTTAAGATTATTCATATGTTCAGGCAGGTTTAATGAAATTGTTCTGTCCTCTTCCATTGAACATTGTATATGAAAATGCTTCTCTTCCAAGACACAAAACTGACTTGATTTGTGTTATATCCTTTGGACTTTCACGCATTTCCCTTTCTAGGCTTTAATTACCTTTCCCTGCCTAGTGGGTAACATTTTAAGTGACTTTCTCTTGCAATCAAAGTGCATTCTCAGGAACCTTCATTCAGTTTCATAGCTAAACTCCTTATTAATACATTCAAATAACTTTCTCATCTAACCTCCTGCTTTTAAGTTCCAGACTGCTGAATATGAAAATTATTCATAATTTAAATGTGACAACTCACAGCATCGAATCATGTCTCATGGCTTTAGAACTTGATATGTATATAAAAGCAATGTTTACAAACTAATTAATCGAAACAGGCTTCAAGTGAAACATCAGTTTGAATTTTGCTGCTGTCGTTCATTATCTTTATTAGTTTTCTTTATTTTTTCTGTAGTGACCTCATCTCCAATTGCAATCGCTAACAGTAAATAGGAGAAAAGGGTTGCTGAGTATAGAAACACATAACATGTAGAAAAGTACTTACACAGTGAAATATTCACACTAGTAAAATATTCACACTCAAAGATGCATAATTTATATTATACAGAAGATTATCACTAAAATTAATATCAACTGTTTTTGTTCTGACTTATTTATATTCTAACCAAAATCAATAGAAGGAAACATTTTACTTAGCAATGGAAGAAATTTTCTGTTAATTATAAATCAATAATTGTGTAAAGAGAAAAGTAGAAAAAAGGTAGAAAATTACTTAGTATTTTGGAAAAAATACTATTATCAAACTGTATCACTGTATCACTGTCTTCCCGTTCATCATCGGTTTGCTCGCACAGGCACCAGTAACATCTTCATATGTCCTCTCTCATGCAAGTAGAGCCCAAGGGCACCTGCTTGTTCCAGGAACACAAAGAACCTCAAATTATTCCATCAGGTCCTGGGAATTAGATCTATAATTGTTAATGATATTTGGGATATCAAATACGACACGGGTAGCTTGCCAGGCTCTGTCATGCGGGTGGCATACTCTTGTAGTCATCTCAACATCCAGCATTTATTGATGAACCACGTGGCCGCAAATGGCTGCACGAGCTGGGCTGTGATAGGCTGGTCTGCTGGGTGAAGTTCTGATGAGGGGGATGTCCTGATGTGGAAAATGGAGGCCCTCATTGAGTGGGGGTTCGTCTGGCTTGTTGTGAGTCTCTGCTGGGGGTGGTGGGCCAGGGCTAGGACCTGCCATCCCTCCTGGGCACCTCGTGAGTGGCTGGGCACAGGGAGAGCCAGTAGCAGCTCTGCCCCATGTCTGTGAGTCTCTGGATCAGCATACCTGGGCAGGATTTAAAAAAAGACTGCAGCAGGGTGGATCTCAATGAGCCGGGCTGTGATAGGCTGGTCTGCTGGGTGAAGTTCTGATGAGGGGGAAGTCCGGATGTGGAAAATGGAGGCCCTCATGGAGTGGGGGGTCTTCTGGCTTGTTGGAGGCTCTGCTGGGGTGGTGGGCCAGGGCTAGAACCCACCATCCCTCCCGGGCGCCTCATGAGCGACTGGGTACAGGGAGAGCCAGTCGCAGCTCTGCCCCATTTCTGTGAGTCTCAAACTAACCGGGAAAAATGTAATAAGAAATAGACAGCGACAGATATGGAAAGGGACAATGGCAACGGAAGACCATCTGGGTTCACTCTCCTCAAGCACTGATATGAAATCCCATAGTAACAGTGACCACAAAATAACAGCCACTGACTCTTTTATCCCGATTTGAAAAATGCATCATTTTGGTGTTTGCAGCAACTGATAATGCATTATTCAGAGCTCAGAAAGGACCTTGTCTGAATGCTAACAATCTCATTTTATTTCATTCTGCTGTTATTTTTAAGCTGTGAAGCCTTAAAGAATGACTTTAAAGAGAAAGTAAAATTTGAGGACTGGTTTAAAGGTGGAGAGGTCAGGAGAGACAAACGGGTGATACCCAGGCTCAGAAGTTCATAGGCTGAGTGCCTATTGGTGGTGTATAGCTCTACAGCCCAAAACAAAGCCAACAATACGGTAATCAAGACAACTACAACTCTCAAGCTTTTTTAAAAAAGTTGCCTGTCAAGGTAGAAGCATCATGCATGGGAGGGAAAGTGGACACAGACCTAGGAAGTCGACACTAACGGTGGGATTAGTTCTAGACTGTTGGATGCTGCATAACTGTAAATCACAGTGTTTTAATAAAATTAAAGAAAAATAAATCTGT
Source organism: Cryptotis parvus (assembly GCA_021461705.1). Taxonomy (NCBI): domain Eukaryota; kingdom Metazoa; phylum Chordata; class Mammalia; order Eulipotyphla; family Soricidae; genus Cryptotis; species Cryptotis parvus. The sequence goes on from JAJIBD010021727.1 coordinate 280,200, forward strand.
GGAGCAGCCAAGTAGCTGGATGAAGATGACTTGGGAAGTGTGACGTCCTTTTAGATTTCAAAGTGGATAGGTTGGCTAGTACTTGACCTCTGAGAGCAAGTTTACAGGTTCCCACAGGAGCTCTCGCTAATCTATCTATGAACTATCGATCTTTACTGTGAGAGACTCTCCTCTTCCACCAAGCCAGCAGCTTCAGGGACAGTGCACATGGAGTGGTGAGAAAGGAAGGGGACATGCCACTAGCGGGGACATGCCACTAGCCACTCAGGTCAGCTTAGTCAACCTTGGAGATGATAGTGATAGAACTCACCATTGGTTTGCCCCCACATTCAGAAAACTGTCCCTAACAGTGCTTTCATTTAGTCACGTTGTGTCTTTCCTAGGTTTTTCTCATGGTTGTTACTTATCTGTTGGTTTTAAATGCTAGGGAAAAAATGGAGTGTCTGTTCATCAAGTATTTTATAAGACAGGCAGAGAGGAAAGGGAAGACAGAGACCTAGACAGAGAAAAATAAAATAACAGCAATAAGGAATTTGCACCCATGGAAAGCAAGCCCCAGCAGGGGGTTTCCTTAATTCTAACTTCTCAATGGTGCTGTTTTTCTGGCATAGAAAGGACTCACAGCATGCATTTTTGATTCTGTGTGGGCAATACCTACCACTTATGAAGATAGTTTCTTAGAAAAGCATTTAGAACTCTGCCTGGCATGCAATAGAAACCTTCTTTGAATTATAATTGTATCACCCCAAACTGTGAAATTTTAGCTGCCAACAACACTATTCTTTGCTGAAGGCACTTCCCAGTTAATAAGCAAAGCAAAGCTACGAGTGTCACTCACTCCTGTGGGAAACAGTCTCGCCCATGCTCTCTCCAGAGCAGTTTCGCCACTGGAGGGGATATAGCCCCTCTGTGGGTACCCAGGGTAGGCTAAGGAGGCCAGAGATGAAATTTGCATCATGGTGGGTGGGCGAGTCACAGCATAAGAGTAGTTAAGACAAGTAACAGGACTGGGGGGCGGGTTATAGGAAGGAAACAAGGTCAGGGGGATGATCATTGATCACTGGAAAAAGTTAACACTGCTCAAGAGGGGTCTGAAAACTCCCCACTCATGACTCCGTTAGCCTGAAAATGGCAGCTGGTCAAGCTTACCGCATATACTTTGAATTAATTATGTGAGCTTTTCCCTTAATTTAAAATCTTTATTACTCCATGATTTAAGTTGCAAATTTTGTATTTAAAATTAAATATGAGGCTGATCAAATCTCAACTTGAAGGGGAATAGAACAATATCAAAACCTTTTAAAGGTGAATTGAGGAAAAAACAGGATTTTTTTTCATTTCTTTTCTAAAGCACACATGATTAATTACAAAAACTGAGATGACCTTAGGTGAAGAAAGATTGTTTTATTTAAATACTACTGAGATAATGCAGACGATTCTGGCTATTTCATCAATGTTCAAGAAGCAAGAACTTCTTGTATTCAACTTAAATCTTGGTATTCAGCTCAAATCTTGCATTCACCCCTTCCGCTGAAATCTCTTAATCATTTCTTCCTTTTTGGTGACTAATCCAGAGCATGGTCAGGAGTGTCAGATGATGTTTAGATAGCGTTTCTTGCTCATTCTCAGTGGCAAACAAATCCTCAGTTCATGGACGGTTGACTGACTGCTTTTGTCTCTTTGCCATTAGTGGTTTAGGGTTTTCTGGCCTTGTGTAAATGAAGCTGTGCCAGTTGAGAAGCTGTTGTTGGCCATTGATAGTAAATTCCATTTGCTTAATTTTCCTTCCATCAACCTTCTTTGCTTGGCTCTTTCTGAGGAGGATCCCTGCAGAGTTGGACTCTATAACTCTATAAACTCTACCTCACCTTTCTATCTTGTTCTCCTGCACTCTACCTCACATTTCTACCTCACTTTTCTATCTTTTCTCCGGCACTCTCCACCCCTTCCCCTCCTCCCGAGGACTGAACTACTGTGCTCGCTGCCCTTAGAGGCTCATCAGGTAATAAGCTAGGTCAGATGCTGGTGTTCCTGTCTTTGAAGCTCTCTTAGATCTCTCATTTACCCCTCCGCCACTCTCCCTTTTCTGCTAATGTTGTCTGCAATTTTGTTGTAGATCCATAGAACACGGACAACCTCTAGAATGATTCTGGGCTGCTATCTAGTTATGGGAACTCACCGGGACTTGTACCACCTGCTGCCTCTACACCCATTCCCCATTCAACTCTACAAGGCCAATGTTTCTCCATCTCCTACTCTGACAAGTTCCTTCCTGGGTTGGCTCTTCTTTATGGCTGTCTGGGTATAAGCACATATTACTTGGGTTCATTCCTAATGAGTCCATTTCTGTTCCTCACACTGAAACGTATCTGCTCTGAGCTGTCCAGGAGCACTCACTTCCAGGACCAACAGAAGTAGGTGCTTGCTATGTGGTGGACAGGCCCTATTTGGTAGGTCTAGTTTTTTATATTGTTAATGGGGAATTTTTTTTCCTATAAACTTTTTTGCATACGCTTATGCTAAGGGATTTTTTTGTAAAAGCACAGCAAGTTATTCAGGTGGTACATCATTTGTGAGTTAATTAACTCTGAATTATTTACTACTGGGTTTCCACTATATTTCTTCACTTTAAGATGCAGTAGCCTTTAGATTGTAATTATTCGCACCCTCAAAAGAGGGTTTCAGTATGGGACTGGGTGGAACAAGGAAGAGAGATCTCCCATAGCCTCACAATGGAGCAGCAATGTGTCCTGCACAATTTCCTGACCAGAATCATTGTTCTGACCCAGAGATAGAGTTAATTTTAGGAATTAGCTCTGTTTTGAAACAAGTATACATAGCAGTGGATAGAACCCTGGAGGGAATTGGCTAGGGAAATGGGAATGGAGTCTGGGTCATATGACATCATCTCCCCAGGAAAGATCACCCTATAAATTTAATCCCGGGTGTAGGTAATTGTCTGACTTCCTTACTTTGTTTGCAGAGAAATGACTAGAAATAGAATTGAAATGATTGCTTATCCACTGAGGTTGAAAGAAAATAAGGGTATCCTGGTCTCCAGGCACTCTTCTGGGCGCAGTGGCAGGATCCCTGAAGTTCTGTCCATGTTGGCGGATGCTGAATCTCACGTCAGTATTCTTGAATAAGAGATTTTTTCTTTAACCTTTGCTATCGCCCTGCCCCCCAGCCTTTGTAAACTTTTGAGCCCTAGCAGTTTTGGAATCAATGTTTGTCTGGTGTGTGGAATAAATTAGACTGTGTGGAAGATTATAACCTTATTTTTTTTAAGAACTGGTGGTCTTGGTGTCTTTGTCTATTGGTCAGAGGGGACCCTTCACCCCCAAATCTGACCAGGAAACCCAACAGTCACCAATTCTGTTGGGGACCTCAGAGAGCCACAGCAGATTTGTGTTTTTTACTGTTATTCTTTGAGATATTTTTGGTCACATCCAGTTGTGCTAAGGTATTACTCATGGCTCTGCACACGGGATGTCTCCTAGCAGAAATTGAGCATCATATAGGGTACAGGGCATTAAAATCATGAAGACTGCATCAAGGAAGTACCTTATTCACTGTACTACCTCTTCAGGACATCTAAGCATTAATTTTAATTATTTTTCATTATTGTGTATCCAGAAATATTGTACTGAGGCCAAAGTTTTCTGGGTTCCAACAGTTACCCCATATGGAACCATTACCCCTCTTGACTAGGTAGCTATCTCATTTCTCAGATCTGCATGTCAGTCCATAGCATTTCTTCCTGAGTTGGAACCTTCGGTTGATTCTTCCAGGGATTTTACTTCCAGATCTGTTGCTTCTTTTTGGTGAGTATAAATAGCTTATGTGAACAAACACAACTCTAGAACAAACATAACTCATTATAGCAACCTACAAACTCTGCATCCTCACATATATTTACATTAATAGCAACTCAAAAATTGTTAGTAAGGAAACAATAATGCAAATATTTTATTTGTAATAGGATATATTCTGTCTTTTATTTCCCACATTGCCAAAAATCAATCTTGCCTTTTTATAACACACTTAAAATAGTTGAGCACTTTCACTATGAACATTAAACTCATTCATAAGAAATATTAAAAATACATATATACATACATATATATGTATGTCTTCTAAGTTCCCTTTCATATTGACATTTAATTTTTATTGTGTTAGACTATGATTGTACTATCATTCAAAGAATATGTCAGTTTTGGCTTCCCATGTTTGTAATAATGATGATATATAAATGTGACTGCATAAAAATAGTTGATAAATTACCTTGTCACTATCACACTTTTCCATATCAATTTTATAAAATGATATATTTTTTCTCCTTTAAATTTTGACCATCAGAAGATTATCCCATAATGTTATTGACTTTTGCCACACTCCTTTACTCACTCTGTTTAATGAGTCTCACATTTAACCAGCGTTGACAGACTAAGACTATTACTTTTGAAGGGTTTGCCATGTTACCCAAATGAGGAATACTTTTGTGCTTCATGAAACTTTATCTCTTTTTCCCTGAACTAATTAGATCTTGGCTAATAATGGGACTATTTAATTATTTTTATAGTTTCCAGAATAAAATGAGCAAACTGCTAATCTATTTCTACACTTATATTTTGTTTTATCCAGTCACATATAGTTTTACTAGATGTTGATCTCAGACTTACTAAAAATGTACTATTCTCCTCTGTGCTAATACTATTTACCCTGCCCTGAGTCAGCAATACTGTTTTTTTTTTTTTTATCACTAAGTCCCCCTTGAAGCTGTATCTAAAATTGTGCAACTTATTTTTATCTCTGTAGATATCTGTAGGACAAAGAACCTCCAGCTCGGGCACATCTCTTTGGCTCCACTATTCTCCCTGCATTAACATACGCCTCAGAGACCTGGGACCTACCAAAGCAGGATGAGAATGCTACTTGGGTCTCCCAGAGAGGAATCCAAAGAGCTATGCTTGGAATATCACGCCTCAATCAAGTGAGAGAAGGAATCCGGAGTTCCGACCTCCATCACTATTCCAGAATCAGGGACACTGTCTCGTTTGCAAAGGCATCGAAAATCAGATGGGCTGGACATGTAATGTGATTTGGAGATGACCGCTGGAATAGAGCCGTTATGGACTGGATCCCACAGGATGTCAAAAGATCATGTGGTCACCCACCTACAAAATGGTCAGACTTCCTTGTCAAGACCCTGAAGGAACGGTTTGAGGCTCTTTATATCCCTGAATCAACCAGATGTCATTGGGCTACATTGACATGTGATAGGTTCCAATGGAAATGTTACTGGCGCCCGCTTGAGCAAATTGATGAATAACGGATTCCAGTGAATCTGTATGTTCATATATCTGAATGTTAATCTCCCCATATGTATTTTGAATAACACCCCTTAAAAGTTTTAGGGACCGATTTTATTATTTCATAGATTAAAAAGTCCTTGAGAGAATATCTGTCATCAAGGATTCACAGAATCTTCCCTGTAGCAACATAAATGTGTCCTTACCCAACCTTGGGTTAGTTTTAACTTTATGACTTTCAGTTTCCTAGAATAAAGAATCAGTACAATTTCCTTTCTATTCAATGGCACTAACTATAATCATTTTCCAATGCAGGGCATACAGTGCACAGCAAAGATAACTACCAATATTAAATTTTAAAGGAAGTGCATCTATTATTTTCTCTGGAATTTACATATTCCAGCAGCACAGAACATATGTATATATGTGTATATATAAATGTAGAGTCTAGCAAGCTACCCATATCGTATTTGATATGCCAAAAAAACAGTAACAGTTATAGACCTCATTCCCATGACCTGAAAATTGAGGTTCTTCGTGTTTCTGGAGCAAGCAGGTTGCTTGGGCTACACTAGCATGTGGCAGGACATATGGAGATGTTACTGGTGCCTGCTCCTGCAAATCGATAAACAAGGGGAAGACAAGTGATGCAAGTGATATATATGGGATGCGGGAGATTGGACCTGGTTGACCATGTGCAAGTCAAACGCCACACCCACTGTACTATGGCTCCAGCCCCAGGGCACTGATGTTCAATCACATAAAATCCATACATTTCTTATAGAGAGACAGCTAGTGCTCAAGTCTTACTCCTAGTTCTGTGCTCAGGGATCAATCCTAACAGAACTCAATGGACCACTTGTTGTGCTGGGGCTTGATGGACCAGGGTCGTTGGCATGATGGGTCAGTCCTAATTTGCATACTCTCTCTGCACCCCTTAAAATTCACATCTTAAGAGAAATGCTTTTATAAGATATTTACCAAAGACCAAAAGGGATAAAACAAGAAAATTATTTTTTAAAATGTGTCAGAGCACATATTTTAGCCATAAAAACATAGCTGGTGTTCAGAGATTTTCTTTCATAGTTTTTGTTACTGGACTGCCTCTATAAAACAACTAAGATATTCCTTTATCAGACAAAAATGAACTGTGCGTGATTGTGTGCATGCATATGCACACTGAAGTGCTGAGAAGATTATTATGAAACTGTACCATGTTTTATATTTGCATATAGATGGAAGGCTTAGAGTTTCATGTGAAGCCTACTTCTAGAAAATGATTCTTTTTGGCATGGGCTTTATATACTAGCTTAATCCCCGATACATATTAGACTCACTCTAACTCACCCTTCATTTTACTTTCTAACCTGTTTTATTTCATGTTATTATATTATATATAATTTCAATTTAATTTGAAATTTTCTTCAATATATTCATTAAATAGAAAATATTAAAATGTGATTAAATTATTGTCATAGTACTATCCAAGTGCAGGTAATAGTTTATAATAATTTATATATAAATAGCATATGTTGGTTTATCAAATGAAGTGTAAATTGATTTTCGAAACCAGAGTTATTTCTTTACCCTGGTCATTTTATTTATTTGTGTACTTTGGAAATCACATCCAGGGCCTCACGTTTGTGACATGTTCATTGTGCTTGTTGCTATCCTCATGTGTCTCCTTTTATTTATTTTTGTGCATTTTATTTATTTTGGCGTAACAACAACTAGTGCTGTGTGTGGGTTTATGATTAGTCGTGTGTGCGAGAAGGCTATAACCAGCTCTGTGGTCAGGAGTCACTCCTGGTGGTTTGTGGAACCATTAGGTGCTGGGAATTCAGGCCCTCTCTCCCACACATAAAGAATAGCGCTGTCCTGCCAAGGCATCTATGGTGGTTTGTGGAACCATTAGGTGCTGGGAATTCAGGCCCTCTCTCCCACACATAAAGAATAGCGCTGTCCTGCTAAGGCATCTATGGTGATTTGTGGAACCATTAGGTGCTGGGAATTCAGGCCCTCTCTCCCACACATAAAGAATAGCTCTGTCCTGCCAAGGCATCTATGTAGCCTATTGTACCAAGCAAATTTAAAACCATGACTAGATTAATAATCTTGAGTGACACTTATTTCAATAATGCTTACTTTATGATTGAATCATAAATTCATAGTTTATATATTTGCATTCATAATTTACATCTGATTAAAATAATATCTTTGAAATAATTTAATTATTAAATAATTAAATATTATCTTTGAAATTATTATCTTTGAAATATTATCTTTAAAATAATTTAATTATTGAAAATTTGTTTAAAATATTGAAATTTCTGACGTCTACTGTGGGAACTTTCAATTATCTAAGAATTGGTACAACAAAATTAACAGAAATACTGCTTGAAATATTTCATTGTTTCTTATTTATTATATATAATATAGCTTTCAGTCATTATAAAAGTTGGTGGACTAGTAAAATTAATGCATTATTAAATGACAGGGTGAAAACTGATTAATAATATGAGAGAGACAAAATGAAGTGATGTAGTTTTAATTTCAAATTAGTTAAGTAGAATGAACAAGTGAATCCTGATACCTTCAAATTAAAAGTCACATTTATTTTAGGAGATACTTTTGGGGGCTGGAGCGATAGCCCAGCGGGTAGGGCGGTTGCCTTGCAGCGGCCAGACTGTGCCGGTCTGGGTTCAATTCCCGGCATTCCATATGGTCCCCCAAGCACTGCCAGGAGTAATTCCTGAGTGCAGAGCCAGGAGAAACCCCTGAGCACTGCTGGGTGTGACCCAAAAAAGACCTAAATAAATAAATAAATCACTTGATCACTTGAATCCCATTATTCATCGATTTGCTCGGCGGGCGCCAGTAACATTTCCATTGGACCCTATCACGTGCCAATGTAGCCCAATGGCAAAAAATAAATAAATGGCAATAAATAAATAAATAAATAAATAAATAAATAAATAAAGGAGATACTTTGAGTTACAATTGGTATATAGTTACAGTATGGAAAGATTTGCTCCAATACTTATAAAACTTGTGAAATGCATGTGACAATTCCTCTGAGAATTATAATGGAATCTTGGAGTAATAAAGTATGAACGAGTTTTTGTATATCTTTAAGTTGAATTTTATCTGTTACATTAAAAATTAAAGCATTGAAGTCTGCACCCTTGATCTCAGTGCCATAGTCTCTACTTACAAACATGTGACCCAGAGCAGATCATTTCATTGCTTTTGAACTGAGATTTAATATAGTGAATATGAATCAGCATTGCTTTGCTTTCCTTCATGTGCATTGAGACCAAAATGAATTAATGTACATATAATTATATCTCTAACTTCACTTTTAATTATTGTATACAATTTGCTTGTTTATGATTGAATATCTTCTATATTTTCTATGTGAATATAACACATTTTACCTCTGAAAGCAAATGCAGTGTTTTCTCTAATTAATAACGATATATTTGCCTGGAAGTCTTGCTATAACTTGTAAAATTACAAGGTGTATTGCTTGGTGTCAATATTACTGTATCAAAATGCATAGTGATGACAGGTGTTTAAGAGCTTCTAACACGTACAAAAGATTGTAAAGCAAAATATTCATAGAAAATAGATAGGGCATAAGTCCCCCAAAATATATGCGATATTCCACAGCATGTGAGATGCTTAATATTCTCTAGTATCTTATTTTCTTATGCACAATCTATATGGGGGAATGCAGATTAAGTTCCTCTTTTCTCACTGCATTTCAAATAAAACACACAATCTCTCATTAACATATCTTATTAAAGAAACAAAGTTTTTCCTTGGTTTCTTCAAAAATAATAATTTTTATTAAGAAAATAAATGAAATTGTTCTTACATAATCCAAGATGATTATTAATCTTATTGTTCTCTTACTTCAATATATGTTATTTTATAAGTTTTGACCTCTAGGTAGAATCAATGAGTAGAAAAAAAGAGATCTGTCTCTTGAGAAATGAACAGCCTTAATGGTATAATAAAATAAGGAACAACTATGAACTCCTTTGTTTGGTCTATATTATTTCTAATAGAGTTCAGCTAGTGATGGAAATTTTTCAAGTAATTGTTTGTTTAGATAAATAGATACTTTCTTTAGGATAACATGTTTTCATATACCTAACATATAGCTAATGAATGATATCTCAATTCCAGAAATTTTATTGACTGTGTATGTCTGCGTGTGTTTATTCTACAGAACATTAAGATATTTGGCATATGATCTTTGGGGAGGTAAGATTCTACCTTTGTTCATACATCTTATACCATGTATGAACGAATGCATCTTAAAATACAGCCATCAATACCATCAATGGTTATTCTACATGTGGGAGAATACAGAAAATAATTCAGAGTAAAAAAAAAAACATTTTCTCAATAATTTTCCTTCCAAATTCTTATGTTCCAAATGAACTGCCACACTTATTTTTTAAATATAGTGTATCAGGACTATTTTCAAATTTTATTTTTGACTCACAACTCAAAAGCATGTCTGTGTTGATAGTGATGATTTTCAACAAAAAAAAAAAACAATGTGTAACAGCCACATCTGCTACGTTTTCTTCAAAATATTTAAAATTATAAACATGCATGTGTAAAACACAGTGGATATAGTTAAAATAAAAGTGCTTTGAAAAGAACCTGCCATTTAGGCAGGACTTGATATGGGGGAGGGAATTGGCAACATGGGTGGTGGGTGATGGGAACTGGTGGCGGGTGGGATGCTGGAACACTGTGTGACCGGAAACCTCCAAGCGTGAACAACTTTGTAATTGTATAGATGAAAGAGGTGTAAGAGATGAAACAGGGCTACCTGCTATTGAGGCAGCCTGGGGGTGGGTTGGAGGGTGGGGTACATTGGTGGTGGAAATGGGGCACTGGTGGAGGGATGGGTGTTGGAATGCTGTATTACCAAGAATAAATTATGAACACCTTTGTAATTGTATGTTTCACGGTGGTATAATAAAATTTTTTAAAAAGTGCTTTGAAAAATAGCCTCATTCATGCCTATTAGAGTAAGCTTCTCCATAAATGTTATGCAGCAAAAAATAAAATGAAGCACTTTCGAGAGTTTGAAGCAGGAAATAACACTGAAGGAGAGTCCAATCAACCATTTATTGTAAATAAGTATGTTTCAATTCATATAGTTGATTTTGATTAATTTGTAAATGACATTAACTGTTATTAGATTTTCAGAAATATGTCATACAAAAAGAGGAAGTCTTTGGTATGAGGTCTTTATGAATAGAAAGATTTACGCAGTGAGTGTTTAGTAAAGATATCTGTTATATATCTTTGCTTTGAAAGCAATTTTTAATTGCAGGATGTAGTAGCTTGTTATAAAATAAAGTTTTACAAAGTGTGCCAATTTGTTTTAAAATTAGTGTTCACATAGCATAAGGGAATGTAATTTGACCAAAGAAGTAAAAAAATTACATTTTTTATCTCTGAAACCAAAGGAACTGAACACCGATTCTCTGAAAATCATTTGCATTAATAAAGCCTGTCAAAGTCTATTGAATATATGCAACATTTAGACAAATGTTACTGTTAACTCTTGCTGAGGCATGATTTAAGACCATGTTCAGACTATGCTCATTAAGGCCTGTATTATATCATCCATGTATATTAAGACTACAAATGATTTTACGTTACTTAAATACGGATTCATAATATAATGTCTCAGGTGTTATATAGTTCATAAATGATGTTTTATATCCTTATATGCATATAGATGTATATTCTTCTTTAAAACTTATTTTTCTCTATTATTAGTTAATTGCTGAGGCTGATAATATACTAGAGGCTTCTGAGGTAAATAACTAGCCTACATTCAATTGGCTTTTGATAGCACACTGAGTATAAATAGTATCTTGTCTGGACCTGACTATCTTAGGACAAGAATTTTGTGCATATTGGAGAAAATCTTACAGGTAAGATAAAATATTCACCTTCATGTACCTTCTACTAAGGTGGGATAAGTAAGTCAATTAATAAAGAGAATACTTACTACAATTTAAAAGTACATACTGAAAAATATTTGTACCAAGTATAAAAATATGTTCTTGATTGTTTGGATCAACTGAGCCTTCTAAACTACTAATGATAGAAGGTGATGCAATTCTGATTTAAAAAAAAATATATGACAAACATGTCCTTAAGCATTTTTATACAAAAGGTATAAGATAATTTGTACATGAATAAGTAATAATTTGATGTTTTTCAGATGCATTTAGATATCTGAGCAAAATGATAATAATGCCACTATGGGACAACTATTATGTGGAAGCATATTCCAATCTCAGTCTGTTATAAAATCTCTCTTAAACTCGTTGGTATTCAACCGATTTATTCCTCACAGTGCAGGAGTTTGGGAAGAGAAGGTATAAATGAAGGTAAGTAGGTTCAGTTCTGGGTGAGAAAACCCTTTCTGACCTGGAACTTCTGGTCTGTTTCCTTGTGTCGGAATTTCTGGTCCGTTTCATTGTGTCAAACTTCCGGTCTGTTTCATTGTGTCTTTATGTACCTGTCTTTTGCATATAGTATTGCTTTGTATTAACACAATTGTGCCAAGCAGAGGTTAAGACAGTCCTGACATCTGTTCATCTTCTTTTAAAGCCACATGCCCTATTGTATTGGGACTCTGTTCTTGGGTTATTACTTAATCCTAGTTTTGCATATCTCCAAAAATAATCACATTGGAACTGGGGGAAGGGGCTAGGGATACTCAGTCAGTCCAAAGTACTGGAACTCTCCATTTTTACACATAAAGTATTTATTATTTCTTGATTTCTAGGTGGTATGTAACATGGTTTTCCTTATTTGATTATTTTTTTTTCAATATGGACAAGGGAATATGTATATTGTTGTAGCAAAGGAAGGAAAGATTTGGGATATGTAGGAACAAGAAGCATTAGTCAAATCATCAGAGATGTGAGCCAAGAAGGGTGACATCCAGAATGATATGAGTCACCAATAATCCCCAAAATAGTATAATCACACATATTATATAGCACCTAGCTTTGAAAATGAGAATATAACAGAACTAGAGAATGGTTGCATGGGTCGGGATATAGTGACTCAACATAAGGAGTTTCAAAGTCGTGAAGGGAAATTGCAACCTCTTTACCTACGAATGACTGATTCTTCTTGTAATTTTCAGAGAATTGCTGACGAAGGCTGTGAGCCTGTGTGTAGCAGAACCCGCTTAGTAAGGCTCCTGAACTAATGGTCCAGAGCACTGTGACCAAGGGCTTTTCAGTGATCCTTTTCAGGATCTCATTTTACCAAGAGAGCAAATCACTCTCTGCCAAGGAAAGAAGTGTGAGTAAAATGAACTATGAACTATCGTAGACGACGGGAAATAAAAAGTCACTCAAATTGAATGGAGTGAGTCAAAGGCCTCGGATGAGTGAAATAATTCTGTAGATTGTATTCGCCCGATGCAGCCTATGTGCCACTAAACCATTTGATTGTGTCGTTAGAGCATTGAGCTGGGGCAGACTTTGTTTTAGCCATCCTCTTTTGAATATCATGTAGGGTTATCAGTAGCAATATTGATAGAATACTATCTTGCATTAGCTTATTTCACTTTTTAGAAAATGACATAGTTAAGTCTACAGATCTTACATCAGTGCTTTCCATGTTAGATGACATAAGTTTGATTTGATCTAAAAGTTAAATTCTAGAAGTCATTGTATTTGTCCCCTTAGTCTGATACTCCAAATGTCAATTACTGCTCATTCATGACATTTGGTCTGAGCTAAGTAACATATGGACTTTATCCCATGATCCTATGCCTTCTGTATTATTCCTGTAATACTTTATTTTTAATTTCAGTGTATTATGAAATAATCAATCCGGTCTCTTCAATTCTATCCTAACCAATATTTCAATATTAGTGTCCACTAGTTGGCAGGAGAGCTTGACCTAAGGGCTAAGACTCACTTTACTGTGACAGACACTGACCCTCATTCCACCCATATCCCAAAGATAGTCACTAGTGATGCCCTGAACGTAGAGTGATCTGGGGGTCAGGCAGAGCACTGTGGGGTGAGACCCAACTACCACCCCCATACCCAAAATAATTTTAAGCAGCTTCTAAAGAAACTCCACATTTCAAAATTAGAAAGCCGAGAGATAGTCCCACAACTGAGGTACATGTATTTCATGTAGTCAAGCCTCCTTTTATCCACAGCATTGCATGGATTCTCCTGCATTGTTGGTTACAGCCCTAGAGGACCCCTAGAACCGGGGTTGCCAGGATAATGCACAGACCACAGTTTCCCCCTCACACTACTATTGAGCCACTGGTCCAGTTGACTGAGAACCACAAGAAGGTTGCCCAGGGCTCTTGAGCACTAGTTGAGAGTACCTCCCTCAAACTGAAATTAGGACACAGGACATATTCTTCATTTGATTAACCCCGTTGATATTAATTTTCCATTAAATATTGCATACTATCTGAATATATACTGTATCACTGTCTTTCCATTGTTCATTGATTTGCTCGAGTGGGCACTAGTAACATCTTCATTAGTCCTGTTACAAGCAAGTGCAACCCAAGGGCATCTACTTGCTACAGGGACAGGAGGAGCCCAAAAACCATTCTTCAGGTTATGGAACTGAGGTCCATAATAGTTACTAGTCTTTGGCATAAAAAGTAAATAAAACATGGTAGCTTGACAGGCTTTACCGTGTAGGTGATATAGTCTCAGTAGAAGGCTCTCAACCCTTCTACTGAGCCTTCCCTTTATTATGATGAAAATAAAGGGGGAAGATCAGGTTTTCTCTTGGATGGAGCTCTGAGGAACTATGAAGTCTGGATGTTGAGAATGACTAACTGCATGATGTATGGTTTGTTCTGGTTTCTTGCCAGGCTTACTGGTATCAGGTAAAACATGTCTATAACTGTTTACTATGTATAAATGTGAAAGAAATTGGGAAGAACCTTATGCAAAATTCAGTATCTTATAAAAACATAGCACGGCCGCTTGCGGCTACACACTAAGGGACATATGGGTCTGGCGTCGGTGGGTCTCTCTCTTCCGGGGTAACTGGCATGGAGGCGGAGGAAAGGGCAGGATCCAAAACTCCACTCCGGGTCTGGCCAGCATGGTCTCTCCCCGCTCATGAGAGCAAACCCTTGGAGCAATGTTGGACTCGACCAGGGATGGCTGAGCCCCTTACCGGGAGGTCAGCTCCATGGGTTGCTTCCACATGGGGCCAGCTGAGCAGCGCAGCTGTGGGTCTGAAGTGGATGGGTCTGGATCTCTTCTGGGGTTGCAAATTAGCTGAGTCCAGCATGGGTGGGTCTCAAGAATATGACACAGGACATATTCTTCACTTGATTAAGCCCATTAATATTAATTTTCCATTAAATATTGCATACTATCTGAATATATACTATCTGAATATATAAGTTGAATATTTTTGCATTTTAGGAGGAAATACAGTCTCCCTCATACCCCAACCATGAAACTCATACCAAACTATCAAAATCATTATCCATTTTAGCTTCTTCACTACTACATATATATATATATGTTCATATATATATATGCAAAAATAAATATATATATAAATGCAAAATATATATATGCAAAAATTCTATATATATATATATATATATATCTGTAGTGTTTATATACCACACGCTCATATGAGTGTGCACGTGTGTGGTATTTCTTCTTATGTCACACAAATGAATTTCCAACACTCTTTAACTTAGATATAACACATTCAGTGGCATTACTTATTTTACAATTACAGTTTATATAACAATTTGCCTAATGATTGGCATGTGCTAAACTGGAAAATAAAACATTGGTCAGGGGTTGAAGCCTGCCTCAGGTTCTGGGGATAGGACAATTGGGGAGAGAGAAGGTGCCCCCTATGGCAGTGGTTGGTTGAAGTGTGAACTAGCTCTGAGTGGGAGATGAAGGCTGAAACGGGGTGAAGCCCAAATGTAATGGCTCTCGGTATCTGTAGTACAAGTCGTAATGCCCAAAATAGACAGAGAGTGGGGGAAGCATGTAGCGTGTGCATCTGTGTGTGTGTGTGTGTGAGAGAGAGAGAGAGAGAGAGAGAGAGAGAGAGAGGGAGGGAGGGAGGGAGGGAGCCTCCCTCGGGATGTTATGGGAGTTGGCAGGAGGGATACTGGGCACATGGTGATGGGAAATGTGCCTGTTGGAACATTATATGACTGAAACCCAATCATGAATATTTTTGTAACTGTATGTCATGGTGACTCAGTAAAATGATTTTAAAAATTAAAAGAGATAGGAAGAAAGGAAGTTATTCACTTTTAATTCTGGAAACATATTAAATTTGAAATTAAAAAAAGGATTGATCTACTGTGAGCTCATTGACCAGAAGCAGTCGTATGATCTCCCATAACAGAGAAAGGATTGAGAGCTCATGGATGGCTCCTGCCATCTTATACATTTCACTTTGCCTCAGAAGAAGAATTAGAACAGAGTGCTGGGAACTTATTAATAAATGGAATTTCAATGATAACTGAGATTTCAAAACACTTCTAAAATTAAGTTTCTATCTTTTAAATCGCACTCTATCGTATGTTGTATTTCTCTAGTGATAGAGAAACAATTAGCTTTATTTTGTTGTGCAATGCAATATAGTGCTCTGTCCTTTTTTCCTTCCAGAATGCTTTACCTAATATATCACAATAATCTTTTAGGGTCGTAATATAAAACTGCTTATGCCTATTTGGCGCCACTTTAGATAAAAAATTGCAGACTATAATCTTCAATTTTAAAATTCATTTGCATTTTCTCACTTAAAGGGACACTGACTACTTAAAATCTGGTGAAATATACTCCCTTTGGGAATATAAATAACTTTTTATAATCATCATATATTAAAGCATATTTGAGTCAGTAGACAGAAAATTCAAATTCATGTACTGCTTTCGCCCAATATAATATTTAAGACAGTTAAGAAAACATTTGTTGGGCATTTGCATTGTTTTATTTATCCTTTAGAAACTAGCAAAGAGTGGGAAAGTATATGCTTGCAAATAGTAACACTTTTCAACGCTGTTTTGTCAAATTAAAAGCTCCTAAAAAGCATAAAATGCATATTAATGCAACTGTGAAGACTTATAATAAATCACCCCTACCAAATTATCATCAAAACAGACCTAACTGATCACACATACAAGAAAGTGGAAAAAAATCTGCCCACGTTAAAGCTTTTATTTCTTTGAATTGAGACTTTTAATAAACTCATATTTACATAGCAACAGGACTGAACTTGGCTAATATAATAAACATTTTTGACCCAAGTAGTTTTTTTGTCCTAAAGACATTTATACATTTATATCAATTGATATAGATACATTTCACCCACTGATATATATATATATATATATATATATATATATATATATATATACCAGATGCTACTGGTGCCCACTCGAGCAAATTGATAACCAATGGGAGACAGACAGTGATATATATATATATATATATATATATATATATATATATATAAAACTTCCCATTGATGAGCAATGGAAGACAGACAGTGTGTGTGTGTGTATATATATATATATATATATATACACACACACACACTGTCTGTCTGTCTTCCTGTTGTTCATCAATTTGCTCGAGTGGGCACCAGTAACATCTCCATACGTCCTGTAGCAAGCAAGTGTAACCCAAGGGCATCTGCTTGCTCTATCACAGGAAAAGCCTCAAACCATTCTTCCGGTCATGGAATTGAGGTCCATAATAGTTACTAGTTTTGCAAAATGTTATAGCCATACATAAAGAAGAACAAGAGCATACAGAGAAGAGAGAAGGGGAGAAAAAAAGGAAAATGCCTGCCATAGATACAGCAACATGGGGAGAGGGGGTGGCCGGAAGGTAAAGGAGCACAGTGGTGATGGGAAACGTGCACTGGTGGAGGGATGGGTGTGGAACACTGTGAGACTCTGCAAGGTTTCAGTCATAAACAGCCTTCTCTCTGGCATGGTGACTCAACGAAACAATAAAACTATGGAAAACTTAAAAGAAGAACCACACTTTGAATTGATGCATCACTCTGGACAAGGACTGAGTGTTGAAGGCAGGTAAAGGAACACAAATGATAATCTTTCAGGATCGGTATCGCAAATCATAATGTCCCATAATGTCCAAAAGTGGTGAGAGAGAGAGAGAGAGAGAGAGAGAGAGAGAGAGAGAGAGAGAGAGAGAGAGAGACTACCATGGGGGCGGAGGAAGAAGGAAATGGGAGATTGGTTGTGGGGAATGTCCACTGGTGAAGGATGTGTATTTGAACTGAAACCTAACTATGAATAATCTTATAATCACAGGGTATTTCACTGTGGTTCAACAAAAAATGAAAAAATAGAAAAACATCAATTTAAAATTTTCAAAATAAAAAAATACACAAATTAAATCAATTTCAGGCCAGAGCAATAGTGCAGTGGGTAGGGTGTTTGTCTTGCATGTGACTGTCCTTGGTTGATCCCTGGCATCCCATCTGGGCCCCAGAGCACAAGCAGGACTAATTCCTGTGTGCAGAGCCAGGAGTAACCCCTGATCATTGTTGAGTATGACCCAAAAGACCAAAAAAAAAGCCACCTAATATTGAAATGCTAGAGTCATTGATGTAGATGGGCTTAATAGTCTACAATGTAAAAGTCTTCTGAATAACCAATATTAGGCTGTCTATATAGACTTTCAATTTGTGTTTGTGTGTACTTGCGTTTCCTTCTTTGGTTAGAGTACATTCTTCAGTTGCTTAAAATGTTTTATTCTCGATGAGAGTTTTAAGTCTGTGGAAAACTCGAGTGAGTTGGAGTTGTACAATTTGCTTTACAAAGAACTAATAAAGTGTAGGATAAAATAGAAAGACCATGTTATTAGTCATCAGTACATCAAGGGGAAAGATCCAATTTATATAAATTATAGGATGTATTAACCTTGCAGAGGTAAGTTAATTCTGGCCTTAGTCATATTATATGGCATAATATTAACTGCCTTAGTAACATCCAATCATAAGGAGCAGTAAAGAACATGAAATATGTGAGTGTTTTGAAAACTCTAAGGAATTGGATGAAATTTATTGTTTTATTAGTTAAAACAATAAGAATAGCAATTGTAACAGTGCTAAAATGTATCCAAGATCAAGCACAAAAAATACCAGAAAAGTAAATAAATATTTCTGTTGGGTTATAGAATTATGATTCTGTATTCATATTTTGTAAAGAAAATGTTAATTTACAAAATATTCACATTATCTTATTGTGAGTGTATGTGGTGTGTGTGTGTGCTTGTGTGTGTGCATGTAAGAGTGTGTGTGTGTCCGTGTTTTATTGAGAATTGATCAGAGGGTCTCTCCTCTGGAAGGTAAACGCTCTGCAGCCAAATTACAGCTCAGGCTTCCCTTTTTAAAAACATTTTAAATATTCGCATGTACTCACACACACACAGCATACACACAAACACATTCATGCTCACAATAACCAAAAGACTCTAAACCCTAGTATTGTTTTAGCACCAAGAAAAAAATAAAACCTTTCAAAGAGTCTCCAACAAAATCTGACCGCCATTTCCACATATTGACTATATTTATGACAGCCGTTAAATTGTCCAAATGCCAGCTGCCAAAATTCATTAAGCTTATATGAGAATCCCCTGTTAAAGCCAAAGAAAGTCATTGATTGATTCTGAGTATGCACCATGTCTATCAATTAAAGTTAAACTACAAACAGCTACCTCCGGCTGGGCCCAGACAGCTGGCATTGACATGTAATGGACATGAAACGGTTTTGATTATACATTTATGAAGAAGAAAGTATCTTAGATGGCCTGATTGGTGCACCCGGACTAACAAAGAAAATGCTGCTGCCTCTGGCTTGCTGTTTGTCAATTGATGTACCTAGTGTTTCTGGAAAAAATATCAACATTCTGAGAGTTGACTTTCTTTACTTCACACTGTATCTACTGCTATGACGGGACGTCAGGGCCATGGAGCAGTAGAGAATTACCTTCCAGGGGGTGCAGGTGCTTTAACTAACATCTGGGGAAGCTACAGAATCCGATTCCAGAACGGGGTGGCAATGGCTACACAGGAGAAGCTGTCGAACAACGTGGCAAATGAGATGGTTTCCAAAAGTTGGAAACATGTTCACGATTGGACAGTCAGTCATTTAAGGGAAGAGACAACACTTTATAGTTCCATTTCATTTAGAGTTTTATTTTTTCCCACCTGTTATTTTGCAAAAATCACCACATGTTGACTTTTAGAATTTTTGCTTTGTGGATGAAATTATGCAGAGGGATTTATTTCTTTGTCACCTGGAAATTGAAAGTATCACATTTTGGAACTGTAAAATATAATTAAAATTTACTTTTGATTTTAAGCCCTATATAATTTCCTTTAATAACATTTTCAAATAAATACTTTGTTGTCTTTTATTTATTTTGGGGCCATACCGGGCAGTTCTCAGGGCTTCCTCCTGTCTCTGTGCTCACGGCTCACTGCTGGTGCTGGTGCAATGCCAGAGCTCACGCCCTAGAAGGCCACATGGAGTCAAAGGCCATCCCCAATGCACTGTGCTCTGGCCCGCACATTTTCTTTTCTTTTTTCCCTTGGGTCACTCACTTCCTCACAGATCCGGAAGTCTTCTATAAGATCAAACCCAAAACTGGCCATGTGCAAGGCAAACACCCTGCCCACTGTACAACCTCTCCAGTTTGAAATTAAAATATATTTTGATAACATCTGTTTCTAAACTAAGCTTTCCCAGTCACAGAGAGGCACTCACAGAAAAAAGGGAGCTTTACGGTAAAGTGCTGCCATAATTAATAGTTATTTTGCTATTATAATTTTTGTTTTGTTTAATAAATTAATATGTAATGGTAAGTGAAAGAAATTAAATAAATTAAATTATTTTATTGTCAATACCATAATTTGATTCCATTGGAGTGGGTAGTAACTTTAAAGTACATGGGAACTAAAAGAGCATTTATTTTAATCCTCACCTATAACTTTTGTTAATGAATTGTTAAATGAGAATGAGTGAACAGAGAGTTAGAATATTACTTAATCACAGAAATGTGATCAATACAATCATCTATTACAAATAAGCATCTATTACCTCAGAAATAAAATGAGGGGCCAGAACAATAGTGCAGCAGGTAGTGTGACTACATTGCACACAACTGAGCTGTGTTTCATCCCTGGCATCCCATCTGATTCCCAGAGCACCTCTAGGAGCAATTCCTGAGTGCAGAGTCAGGAGTAACCACTCTGAGCATTGCTGGGTGTAGTGCAAAAAAGAAAAAAGAAGGAAGCACAGATGGTTGGAAGAAAGGAAGAAAGAGGAAAAAAGGAAGGAAGGAAGGAAGGAAGGAAGGAAGGAAGGAAGGGAGGGAGGGAGGGAGGAAGGAAGGAAGGAGGGAAGGAAGGAAGGAAGGAAGGAAGGAAGGAAGGAAGGAAGGAAGGAAGGAAGGAAGGAAGGAAGGAAGGAAGGAAGGAAGGAAGGAAGGAAGGAAGGAGGGAGGGAGGGAAGGGAAGGGAGGGAGGGAGGGAGGGAGGAAGGAAGGAAGGAAGGGAGGGAGGGAGGGAGGAAGGAAGGAAGGAGGGAAGGAAGGAAGGGAGGGAGGGAGGGAGGGAGGAAGGAAGGAGGGAAGGAAGGAAGGGAGGGAGGGAGGGAGGGAGGAAGGAAGGAGGGAAGGAAGGGAGGGAGGGAGGGAGGGAGGGGAAGGAGCGAGGGAAGGAGGGAGGGATGGAAGGAAGGAGGGGGAGATATGAAAGGAGGGAGGGAGAGGTAGGGAGGGAGAGAGAAAATAAGATTATGCTCATGAACAAAAGCCTTATAAAATCTTATCCTAGGCTGGTGGTTTCAACTTTTTCTTTCCATAAACCTCATTCAACCTTCAGATTGACCCAGTCTTACCAGCTGGGCCTCCAGCTGTAACCTTTCATTTATACACTTTTCATGTGTGACCCCTAAAAATATTCTAAGGACCCAATGGATAAACATTGAAAATGCCGCCATGAATTATCATGAGGGGATCAGTATAACAACCAGGATGCTAAAACTGAGAAAATTTGGTCTAGAAAGAGCTCAGGTGTTCAAACACATTTATAATGTGCAAGAATTTGAGCTGTATCCCCGGTTTGACTCTCCCAAACATTTCAGTTGGATCCTGGGTATTCCAATAAAAAGGCCAATATAGACTGCAGAAGACCTAGCTCTATCTGTGTATAGTGTGTGTGTGTGTGGGGGGGGGTTGACTGTGAATGTATAGAGTCCAAATGACATACCCAGTGGCATGTGGGTGATGGGGCTTATCCATTACAGCCATAAACTAGGGAAGGCATGCAAGGCAAAGATGCTCTCCTTCTCAGACTCCAGATAAAATACAGCTCTTTCAGCATCTTAAGACATTGTTCTAATAACGCCAAACATTAGCCAAGCGGCACAAATGCTGGCTGACTTTGACCGAGAATGTGGAAAGATAGGTCTACAGCTGAATCTGAAGAAAACTATGTTCATGAAGAATGAACTAGTTCCAGAGGCCCCGTTCACTCTCAATGGAACAAACATCTCTGAATGCAGCAGTTATGTGTACCTAGGTCGAGAAGTCAACATGATGAACAACCTAAAACCTGAGTTGCGCAGGAGGAAGAGAGTGGCATTGAATGCCTTCAAAGGCATCAAAGAAATAGCTAAAAGGACAAAGAACCTCCGGCTCCGGGCACATCTCTTTGACTCCACCATTCTCCCTGCATTAACATACGCCTCAGAGACCTGGGCCCTACGAAAGCAGGATGAGAATGCTATTCGTGTCTCCCAGAGAGGAATTGAAAGAGCTATGCTTGGAATACCACGCCTCACTCAAGTGAGAGAAGGAATCCGGAGTTCTGACCTCCGTCGCTATTCCAGAATCAGGGATGCTGTCTCGTTTGCCAAGGCATCGAAAATCAGATGGGCTGGACATGTAATGCGATTTGGAGACAACCGCTGGACTTGAGTCATTACCGACTGGATCCCATGGGATGTCAAAAGATCACGTGGCCACCCACCTACAAGATGGTCAGACTTCCTTGTAAAGACCCTGAAGGAACGGTTTGAGGTTCTTCATATTCCTGAATCAACTAGATGCCATTGGGCTACATTGGCACGTGATAGGGTCCAATGGAAATGTTACTGGCGCCTGCTCGAGCAAATTGATGAATAACGGGATTCAAGTGATCAAGTGATCAAGTGAAGAGCATCTTAAGAACATATGTTCAACTTCAGATCAACACACCTATAGTATCCTATTTCTGCTTAGGTTTATGCCACTAAAAGAGCAGTACATTTTTACAGAGAGTCCCAGAAAACTAATAAACCCAGATAGCTCACTGGTATTAAAAATAGTTTTGTCAGAGATGGCATAACAGCATGTCTCAACAAAATTATCAAATTAAAAGCAATGTTGAGAAAATTACTGGTTGTGTACTTGTTCACATAGAGCAG
Source organism: Cryptotis parvus (assembly GCA_021461705.1). NCBI lineage: Eukaryota > Metazoa > Chordata > Mammalia > Eulipotyphla > Soricidae > Cryptotis > Cryptotis parvus. The sequence continues at coordinate 303,054 of JAJIBD010021727.1, forward strand.
CTAATCTCACTGAACTGAACATCAAATCAACAATCTAAACTTTATAAAAAACAAATGACAATTTGAGTAATTTGACAGTTTTACCACCAAATATTTCAATTAATAAACATGTGCATTTAACAGTGCATGAAAATGTGGGAACCTCTAATCCAAAGAATCTAAGAACTGAGTAGCTTTGATATAATGGCAAAACTCCTAACCCCTAATCAACGGATGCACAATTTCTTTCTGACATGAAAAAGTCATCTAAAAATTTCATCTCTATTATTTAAAAACTAAAATCATTTAACACCATCATGGATATTCATAAGGTAAAACATATGTGAAAATCAGCATGGTACCATGCCACATACAAAGATTGTACTAACCATAGTGGAGGACACCAAAATACTAAGTGTCATTCACAAAATCCCCTCCACTTGGGTTTTTCTACTGCTCATTTTATTTACTTTTCTTTTGTAAGCTAAAAAAAGTGTTCTCATTTAGAACATATGTTCCCCAGGGGCAAGAACCATGTGCTCGGTAGGGAACTTCTTACAGAGTCAACAAGAATTCAATTCTTTGCAACTCCTATTGTCCCCTGAGAATAGCCAGGGGCAATTCCTGAGCTAGGAACCAGAAGTAAACCCTGAGCATAGCAAGTGTAGTTCTCAACAACAGAACGAAAGAAAGTTATTTTCCAAAATTAAAACATCTAAACATTTTTTTCAATGTCCCACCCACCAGGTAGGTGTTCACGAAAACTCAGTTGAGTATTGGAAGCCCGAGTGCTCTGATGCTTAAGCAACAAAGAAATGCTACCGCGGGTGTCATTCAAAACTTCTCTCTGCTGTCTTTTATCTGTTTTCTGTAGTTTTCCCAATAATTTTTAAACCTAAATCCTTAAAATTACATTACTTGCATAGTTCACAGATCTTCAGTTTGATGTTTTCCAACATTAAAGGAATTTGATAAAATAATTCATGTCTCTATATCTCATATACCAGTATAAAATAAATTTTGAAAATAAGTTAAAAAAAAACACACTCCATGTCCTTCAATTTAGCAAACCATCAAAAATGTATCCCAATACCTAAGGACCAATACCTACTTGATCAGAGTAAAGTGACTCAAACTGAATTTTGCAGTATATGCCTATTTTGTGGATTTTTTTAAATTCAATCACCTTAAGATACATGGTAAGAAAGCTGTTCATTCCTGGCAAAATAGCACACTATTGATAATGAGAAAAATACAATGGGAAAACTAATTGATTTGCCAGTTTTGGAAAAAATAAGCAGGTAGAAAGCTTTTCATGGTTTCAGTCACAGTGTTCCGACACTCATCCCTCCACCAGTGCTTAGTTCCCAGAGTCCAGTTGTTGTGGGCAGTTTCCCTCCCTGCCCACAACAACCTGCCTCTAAGGCAGGCACTTTTCTTCTCTCTCTCTCTCTCTCTCTCTCTCTCTCTCTCTTCCCATCTCTCTCTGTCTCTGTCTCTCCCCTCTCTAGCTCTCCTTTTTATAACTTGCACCTTTTATACTGTTGGCGCCCACATCTGCTTATTTAAGTATGGCCACAATTTACAAATTGAAGTCCGTGTTTGCCACATCCAAGAGTATTCACTTCTTTCCATTTAAACTTTTACATTCACTTTACTGTTGGCACGAGAATGAAATTTGGACTAAATGGCTCTAAGCACTAAGTAGAAGAGGAGGGAAGCATTATTTTTTGGAGGTTGATCCATGTAAATGATTTTATTCAAAGTAATTTCATAATCTCTTGAAGATTCACGATATTGTCAAAGAGATAAATGAAAATGCTTTTCGATGCATATGTTTTGGATTCTATCTCCCTCAGTGCATGCTTTCTGTGGGCACTAAGAGGAACAGCTGAGCAGAAAACAAGTAGCAGTAACCCGGGGTACCGCTGGAATAGCCCCCCCAAAGATGTATCATTCTCTTAACTACTCAAATATTTGCACAGACATATACTTCTACAAAAGGTATTCTGAGAATGGTTGCTAACTAGGATGCCTCTACTCACAAGAGTAGTCAAATGAGACAGTTTAGAAAATGTACTGCACACCATTCTTTTTGAATACACCTCGTTGCTGAAAGATAACAAAATCTGGTAGAGAATCGATCATCTTTCATTGTAAAATTGTAAGAGCAAACATGTAACAGACTTGAAACATATGTAGCAAACAGTTTGAGATGATTAGTTTTGATGTGCAGAGGCACATATCACAGAAAAAATAACTTACTTCAAAATGTAGAAATAAGGGAAGAAAGACTAGGAAAATAAACATAGGGTACTGATGATGGTTACGAGTCACCTGGTGTCAGTGGAACATTCACATTCCAAACCAGAAGTGATCATGAAGTTGGAACAAAGAGCAGAGCCATCCCTGGCAAATCCCCCCAAGGACGACCTCTCAGAACTCCATGCAGCAGATGAGCCTATCACAGCCCAGATCATCGACACCCACCCCACAGCAGCTTTTTTTTTTTCAATCCGGCCCAGGTATGCTGATCCAAAGACTCGCAGACATTGGGCAGAGCTACTACCAGCTCTCCCTGTGCCCAGCCGCTCACGAGGTGCCCGGGAGGGATGGCTGGTTGGCTGGTTCTAACCCTGGCCTGCCACCCCAGCAGAGTCCCACAACAAGCCAGATGACCCCTTCCCCCCCATAACTCCATGAGAGCCGCCATTTTCCACATCCGGACCTCCCTCTCATCAGAACTCCATCCAGCAGATGAGCCTGTTGCAGGCTGACTTGCACGGCCGCAGAGTCGCAAGCGGTTCATCAATAAATGCTTATTTAGAGGTGACTACAAGAGTATGCCACCCATATGGCAAGCCTGGCAAGCTGCCCATGTTGTATTTGATATGCCAAATACCAGTAACAATTATGTTGACCTAATATAATGGTTTGAGGCTCTTAATGTTCCTGGAGCGAGCAGATGCCCTTGGGCTCTACTAGCATGAGATAGGACATATGGAGATGTTATTGGAGCCTGCTTGAACAAATTGAAGATGAACAGGAAGATAGTGATGATGATGATGATGATCATCATCATCATCGTCATCATCATCATCATTATTTGCTTTCTGGGTCATACCCAGCAATGCTCAGGAGTTATTCCTGACACTGCACTCAGGAATCACTCCTGGTGGTTCCCCCGGGGACTATATGGGATTCGGGATTGAACCCAGGTAGGCCACATACAAGGCAATTGCCCTAACCACTGGAATATCACTCTGGCTTCTTGTAACAATGTATCAATGTGCTTTTAACAGTTTATGTTTTTGACAAAATAAATTGATTATTGTGGTTTTGCTTCCTTCTTACTCTATTTATTTATTTTTTGCTTTTTGGGTCACACCCAGTGATGCTCAGGGATTACTCTTGTCTCTGCACTCAGGAATTACTCCTGACAGTGCTCAGGGTACCATATGGGATGCCAGAGATTGATCCCGGGTAGGCTGCATGCATGGCAAATGCCTTATCCACTGTGCTATAGCTTCAACCCAGTGTTTTCTGTTTGCGAGTTTGAATTGGTTTTAGTGTCAGATACTAAAAGGTGTTAAGACATGGATGTGATAATGTTGTTGAGTTCAATTGTGTTATGATAATCGGAAATTCAATTTCACAAATATGAATTCTAGCACAATTGAGCATTCCTGGTAAAATAGCACACTATTGATAATAGAGAACAATACAATGGGGAAACTAATTGATTTGCCAGTTTTGGAAAAAAATAAGCAGCTAGAAGGAGGGTGGGAACCGAGAGATAATAGCAGCACTTAGAGCCTTGAGTGACAAAGCAAGCAGTCAGTCTAAATCTTTCAGAACATTAAAATAAAGTTACTTTATTAAAAGTACTGACAAAAGTGTTTAGACCTGGAAAAGTACTGACAGAATTTTCAGAACGTTATCTGGTAAAATTATTGAGGGACATCTGAAGAAAAGGAAGTCAGGGGGAAAAGGGGGAAAAATGGTGGCATTTGCTTCTGCTGCAGATGTACAAGGACAAAGTAAGATCTGCTCGGGATTCGTGATCATTCCTGACACATTCCAAGAATTATATCGTGGCTCCCAGTAACAGTACAGCAGATGAAGAATGTGCCTTGTTTGTGTCTAAATGCAGGTTCAGGCTCATATGGTGGCCCGTATGGTCCTAAGACCCAGTGATTCCTGGTGCTGAACAAGGAGTAAGAGCTGAGCACTGCAACATGTGGCCCAAAGCCACAATAAAAAAGAATAGTACATGAACTGCTGTATTTGTACTACTAAAAATGAGGGTGAGTGAAAATTTCATACCTAAAGACTTTGAGATTCCCTGCTTTCTCCTCCCCTAACTACATCCTCAAAACTGTAGACGCTTCCTACACTAGTGGAATTAATAATTCTTTCATTAAACTATCTGTAAAGTAGCTTGTTTTTATTGTATATGTAGAGCTTATACATATACAATGTATAAGCTCTACAAATATTCACGCTCCCAAATCTGTGAGAATTACATTACAATCACCATTATATTCACGCTCCGACATATATATGTATATATATATATATGTATATATATATGTATATATATAAGTGGGGTCACATATATTTTTTGGGGTCACAACTAACAATGCTCTCTCTATATACATATATTATATATATTGATTTTGGGGTCACTCTAGCAATATATATATATATTTATTTATATATTTGCTACATATATGTGTGTATATTCTATAATTTAGGCTAGTTTATTTCCTACCCAGTTGTTCCCTTTTATGATGTGCACATCTGGATTTAATTTATTCTCAGATTATTATAACAATTTTAAAAAATCCTCATTTTATATTGTGACTGAACAAATCACTGTTTATTCTCTGTATTTGGTGTCCATGGGGAGATTCCAGGAAAGCTAAAAGCTAATGGGAAAGTTCAACAATTAATTAAGCAAATACTATTAATAACTTTACATAAATGAATATTAAACATGTAAGGAAACATATTTAACTTACGGATCACATCTGGAGATGCTCAGGGGTTGTTCCTGGTTCTGCACTGAGGCATTACACCTGGCAATGCACATGGGACCAACAAGCATGGCAGGGATCAAACTCAGGTTGACCTCACACAAGGCAAATGCCCTACGCACTGAATTATTGCTCCTTGCCAAGAAATTTCATCACTGATACTCTTTCAGAATTCTATCCTGATGGCCTCAAATTGTGATCACCGAAACAGTCTTATTCACAAGAGTTTCCTCTCCTCATTTCATAACCATAACTTTTAATCAAAATTCTGTCAGTAAAGGAATGGAAGGATTTTTTCTTACTTCTACTAAACAGTTAATTTTAGTTATTGTGATGGCCCTTAAATAACGGTTGCTTTAGGAAAGGCAGTAAAATGTACCAGCTGTGCAGAAACTTGGGGAACCTCTGAAATGTGGCCAGGTGGGGGGGGGGCATGCCATGGCCACTCGTGTCATAATTTAAACAAGATTCCTGAGACATCGGAAGCACAGAACAACCAATCTCCATGGATCAATGTTTGTATTTATCATATCAAAGTCAATTCTAGAAGAAATATAGATGGTAAATATTTTTAACATGTTCTTTATCTTTTTAAAATGAAATTCACTCGGGGCTTATAAAATGCTATCATATATCTCCATATAAAGAAGACTTGGAAAGTAGCATGTGGGAATACAGAACTGATTTTCCTAACATTTTTCTTGTCAGTACTAGACAGGCCAAATCAATGGGATTCATGTCAAAGAAGCAGAGGTTTTGCTGTGGGTTCCCCTATGCCACATATAAAAACTATTGTGGGTTACACTACATCCTTTCCCTAGGAGTTTCTTTTGTCGCATGTACAATCCTAATGCATGTGATAAGATTTAAACCATGAAAGTAAAATAGGAGCTTATAGTCTTTCCCTGACGTTAACCTCAAAGAATGATTTGACGTGGATGACCTCAAACATTCTCTCTCCTTGGTGATTCAATTTATACCAAGCTAGAAGACCACTTTAGTGGCCTCAATAATGTTTAATCAGCCAGGAAGGTTATAGAAAAGTGGCAGAAAAGGGCAAGGAGGGAATATACGTTTCAAAGGTTGGAGAACATACGATTGAAGAGAGATTACTTTGGAGGAAGCATATTGATGATACTGAGAAACTGCTAACAAGTATACAATCAGGTTCATGAACTGTGTCTAGGAATTGAAAGTATAAGATTTGTGACTTTTGAAATTTTCCTTGGATTACTCTTTTTTAGAGGAGATTGTGTCCTGGGTCACAGCTTTATCTATTTCATAACCTCTTAGCTAAAAGTCCTCATGAACCGAAACAGGAAGCCATTCCTGGCAACTCTTCACACTTTGCCACACACAGACAAAGCAACAATAAATGCCAACAATGCTGCCTAATAATTTTTACTTTTCCTTGATCTTTTTCTGAGGTGCTACTGGCTCTCACTGTGCCCAGCTGCTCATGAGGTGCCCAGGAGGGATGGCAGCTTCTAGCCCTGGCCTGCCACCCCAGCAGAGCCTCACAAGCCAGATGACCCCCCCACTCCATAGGACCTCCATTTTCCACATCTGGACTTCCCCCTGGTCAGAACTCCACCCAGCAGACCAGCCTATCACAGCCCAGCCTCGAGCGGCCGCAAGTGGCCACACGGTTCATCAATAAATGCTGGATTTTGAGATGAGTACAAGAGTATGCTACCCACAATGCAGAGCCTGGCAAGCTACCCGTGTTGTATTTGATATGCCAGATACGATGCCAGTTACAATTATAGACCTCATTCCCATGACCCGATGGAATGGTTTGAGGCTCTTTATGTTCCTGGAGCAAGCAGGTGCCCTTGGGCTCTACTTGCATGAGACAAGTCATATGGAGATGTTACTGGTGCCCGCTCGAGCAAATCGACGATGAACTGGAAGACAGTGATACAGTGATACAGTGATCTTTTTCTAGAGTCCAATAGCCTGTTTGAAGTATATTTCTACAACATTTCTCACATATCTACCCAATACTACAAGAAACTTTTATTTGTTCTTTATCCCTAGTTTTACTTAAATTAAAACACACAACTAGTAATCTAAAACTGATATTGATTATATCCCCCTATCAGACAGTGTTGAGATAGCATTTTGGGAATTATTTACCTATCAAAAAGTTTATGCATTTTCCTCCTTATCTCCTCTATAATCATGAAGACACAGAACTTGTATGGAAGAACAGAGCTGTGATCAAAATTCAATTTTGTTTTGGGCCTCCACAGCGAGCTTATATTTTTCTTGTCATTTTGGATTTATAATGGTAGACGATAAATAAATCTGGTTGAATTTATATTAGAGAAAAATAAATATATTTTATCTTTGTTTTAATTGGCGATTAAAAAAAATTCCCAAGTTGTATTCAAATCCTGTTTGGATGAAGGTATATACATTTCTTGGTTTTCATATAAATTTCCTCATAGAGCTCTATGTAATCACTTGCTTAAATAAGATATAAATGGATTACATTCACTAAAAGTGCTATCTACTTTATTTGAAGTATGGGAATTAGTTTATAAGCATTTTGTAAAAGGAAAAAATACCAAAGTTAAATTAACTGTATAGCATCCAACCAAGGGAAATTTCAAAGGAGATCAAAGTTGCTTAGAAACATGCATGACTTACGTTGCCATTGTACATTTTGCCTAAATGGTGTTGGATTTATGCAGCAAATTATTTTGAAATTATATTTTAAAATGAATGTTTGGACCAGAGTGATATGATAGCAGTTCAGGTACGTGGATTGCATGCTAGCAGACTGGGTTCCATCCAGAACCAAACAGTTCCATGAACACCTCCAATGTGACTACTGAGCACAGAGTCAGGAGTATGAGTAAGCCCTGAACTCCTGGCCTTGGATCCCAGAATAAAAATGAAATGAATATTTCAACAATGCTTCTAATCTCTTTTAGATTTATTAATTTCGTGATTCCTAATTCCACTCAAGTGTTTTTCATTCAAGAAATTTGAGCCTCTCTTGTAAAAAAGTCCTTCACGGAAGGAGAATGTCTTAGATATTACTCCATATTTCTGATTTATCTGAAAATATCTGGAGTGATGCCTTAAGTCCAGCTGCTCCCACACTCTTGATTTTCATTGTAACATAAACTCCTTGGATGTTCTCTCTGCGATAATTGAGTAATCGTGATGTCCTTCTTCTGGGACTGAATTAACATATGTCTCAAGCTATAGCCCATTTGACATCGGCTCTTTATCTCCTGGAAGTGACATCATGAGAATGAATAATGTGTGCGGCGCTGGGAGCCTTTGTAGAGCTTTCCACGGACAGTCTAGCCTCATTGGGAAACTGCTTCACCCTGCGAGTATGCTTTATGTGCCAGGAAGCATATTAAACACTGTCGAATGTTATCCTGGCTGTGCAGGCACACTCCTCTGCATTTTGTAGCTTTGTAGTGACACGGACCTATTTTTGTAGCCTAGCTCACAAATTTTATGTGTTCTCTGTAACAAATGACTGTACTGTGCTCTGCTTCCGCTATCATATTGCTAATATAAAGAAGACAATAGCACTCCATACTTTTGGATGCTAAAGGGAATGGATGAATTACTCATTACACAAAGAAATCAGAAAATACTAAATTATGGGGATAGTTGCTGCTGTCCTGAAGGCTTCAGGGACTGGGGCAACGGGCAGGGCAGAGTCTGCATGAACATGTGGTCACCGACTGCAAAGGTCTTTCAGGAGACTGGGATTAGTTCATGCATGTGGAGGTTATTTTCTGATATTTTTATGTTATTTTCAAAAATTCACGTTTCATTTTAAGATTTGAGATTCCTAAGCTTAAATCCACAACTCTCAAGTTTCACACAAAGTTAATTATTTTAGTCTGCAGAGAATAGCATTCCTCTGTTATTGAAGATTGCCTTTTCTTTGGAAGTTGAAGAACATCAAGATCATCAAATTGCTTGCAACTTGAATGACCTCGACTGTTGGAGGACAGGTTTAGCCATTTTGGGAGTTTTGTTGTTTTGCCCACACCCAGCTTAATCTTATTTAAGCCAAGGTTCATTTTAATGAGACTTCTCTTCTATGTAAACACTGCTAGAGTGTGTGGCACTTACAGAAGTCACCTTGATTGAATAACTTCTGACTTATACATCTACTAAGACTTCTATGTTTTCTAGATTGGGCACACCTCCTCTTTATACCCACTGCACCCAGAGTGGGACAGTTAGAATTTACCAGGAGACTACCACCCTGGCTACGCTGAGACTATACGAAGACTATAGGAAGGATCATACTAGTTTGCTCTAAGCAGGCGAAGAGTGACCCTTTCAGTACACGAGAACAAGATACTCAGAATCACCCTGGTGCAGATAATAATAAGAAGGACCTTGTGGGTACCATCTAGACTACATGAAGCTCATGAAGTTAAGATGTGTTACTTTATATCAGCCCTCTCTCTCTCCAGTGTTTTACATAAGAGATAATCTCCTTAGTCCTTGGCATAACCTTTGTTTATACCTGCAATAAGGTGTGGCACTACACTCTGTTTAGAGTTCTTTGTTGACATGCCCCTCCCGGTTGGATTACTTTGGTGTATATAAGGGGCTGACTTGAGGCCCCTTCACCTTTTGCCTTTTGGTTCCTCAGGCTTCACCTTTTGGCTTTTGGCTTTTGGCTTTTGGCCTTTTGCTCTTTGGCTTTTTGCTCCTTCTTCTGGGTAGGACTCAGCTCGGGTGAGATCCTTTCTCTTTGGTGGGAGAGTTAGGCTCTTTTGTATGGTCTAAGTTCGGACCAGAGCTAAAGTTTGTTCATTATATTGGAGTGCTGTGGAAGAGCTTTTGTACTATTAAAAGCCTTTTTGGAACTGCACCGGACTCGTGAGTTTTCATCTGTTCTCCCGGCGTCCTCGGAGGTAGAAAAAAACCTCTGTCCTGACACTGTCGGGGACCCCGGCAGCCGTTCCCCAACACTCGACGATTTCACTTGTTTAAAGTTAGTCTCCTAGCATAGGGTAGTTCTTTCTATCTATACCTGTCCAGGAAGCTTTTATCTTCTTTGCACTTTACTTCTCAACTGTAATAGATGTGACTTTCTAAACACAATAAACTTTCCTAGCAACACTGTTTCCACTCAATTAATCCTCTTCCAGGGGCTGGAGCAAAAGGATAGTGGAGAGGGTGTTTGTCTTGCATGTGGCCAAACTGGGTTCAGTCTCCCTAGCATCCCTGAGCACTGCTAGTTATAATTTCTAAAACAAGAGCCAGGAGTAAGCCCTGAGCATCGCAACTGGAAAAGTGTAACAGCTTCTTCATCAACTCACAACAAAAAAAGCTTTTAAATAATTCCTTGAATTGGAAGTATCAGATAGCTAAATTAAATTAGCCCCTATCATATTGGTGGGTTATCAGATGAAGGTTTGACTTTTTCCATTATATTTAATCACGATCACGATCTTCCCGTTAGTCATCTATTTGCTAGAGCGGGCACCAGTAATATCTCCATATGTCCTGTCTCATGCCAGTAGAGCAAAGGGCATCGGCTTGCTACAGGAACATAAAGAGCCTCAAACCATTATATTAGGTCATGGCAATGACCTAATATAATTGTTACTGGCATTTGGCATGTCAAATACAACACTAGCAGCTTGCTAGGCTTGCCGTGTGGGAGGTATATTATTTAAACACCTCCAAATAATGCATTTATTGATGAACCGCGCAGCCGCTTGCGGCGCGAGCCGGGCTGTAATGGGCTGGTCGGCTGGGTGGAGTTCTGAAGAGAGGGAAGTCCGGATGTGGAAAATGGCGGCGCCCATGGAGTGGGTGGGGGGGTCATCTGGCTTGTTATGAGGTTCTGCCGGGGTGGTGGGCCAAGGCTAGAATCCACCATGCCTCCCGACTGCCTCATGAACGGCTGGGCACAGGGAGAGCAAGGAACCGCTCTGCCCCATGTCTAAGAGTCTCTGGACCAGCATACCTGGGCCGGATTGAGGAAGAAACTGCGGCAGGGTGGGTGTCAATGATCCGGGCTGTGATGGGCTGGTCGGCTGGGTGGAGTTCTGAAGAGAGGGAAGTCCAGATGTGGAAAATGGCGGCGCCCATAGAGTGGGTGGGGGGGGGGGTCGTCTGGCTTGTTGTGAGGTTCTGCCGGGGGTGGTGGGCCAAGGCTAGAACCCACCATGCCTCCCGACTGCCTCATGAACGGCTGGGCACAGGGAGAGCAAGGAACCGCTCTGCGCCATGTCTAAGAGTCTCTGGACCAGCATACCTGGGCCGGATTGAGGAAGAAACTGCGGCAGGGTGGGTGTCAATGATCCGGGCTGTGATGGGCTGGTCGGCTGGGTGGAGTTCTGAAGAGAGGGAAGTCGGATGTGGAAAATGGCGGCGCCCATGGAGTGGGTGGGGGTCGTCTGGCTTGTTGTGAGGTTCTGCCGGGGTGGTGGGCCAAGGCTAGAACCCACCATGCCTCCCGACTGCCTCATGAACGGCTGGGCACAGGGAGAGCAAGGAACCGCTCTGCCCCATGTCTAAGAGTCTCTGGACTCTTAATAATAATATCAGAACTTATTATATTTAATGCCAGAAGAAAACACAAAGGAACATTCTTCAACTGATTATGCTCACCTAGAAAGAGATAAGAATTTATCTTTTAATGGGAGCTTGATTTTAGCTGGAAAGAACAGCTTAAATAACCAGCCTTAGAATAAATGTGAATACATATATGATCAATATGAACAATAATTTCTCAATTAATGAGTCAAATTTTTCAACAGATTCTTTGGATTTGGCAAAAGTTGGTAAATGCCATTTGATATCAAATGCTAAAACCTAGTTAAACTTTCCCATATGTATCTATTTCATCTAAAGCTTTATATAAAAGGAGAGGTGTTGGGGAGATAAACAGTGTGGATAGCACTCGCCTTGCATGCAGTCGACCTGGGTTCGATTCGTGGCATCTGATATGGTACCCTGAGCACTTCCAGGAATGATTCCTGAGTACAGAGAGTGACCCATCGACATTGCTGGGTGTATGGGTATAGTCGAAAAAAATGAGAGAGAGAGAAAGAGAAGAATTTTCTGGCAGCGATATTAGGGGCTATCATTGGGATTCTGCCTAGTAAAGACTTCCTTTCTGAGAGCAAATGGTCATAATATAAATCAGTTTTTTCGCATGTAGGAAGATCAAGCAAATACTGTACCAATGCCAACTATCACTATCACTATCTTCCCGTTAATCATCTATTTGCTAGAGCGGGCACCAGTAATATCTCCATATGTCCTATCTCATGCTAGTAGAACCCAAAGGTATCCGCTTGCTCCAGGAAAATAGAGAGCCTCAAACCATTATATTAGGTCACGGGAATGACCTAATATAAATGTTACTGGTATTTGGCATATCAAATACTACATGAGCAGCTTGCCAGGCTTGCTGTGCGGGCAGCATACTGTTGTAGTCACCTCTAAATAAAGTATTTATAGGTGAACCACGCGCCCCACTAGCGGCCAATGTCAAGACCAAGTGAAAAGAGATATTGTAATTTAGGCCCAGGTTGCTGCTGATCCTCAATCCTGTGCCAATCAACAGCAATGGGTCTGCCTCAGGCAAAATAGATGCAGGAATTTTCTTTATAGAGCTCTCACATTATGCTCACAGCCTTAGGCAACCCAACAATTTTCTCTATGCTCTACATGCTAAGGTAGCTATTTAATTTGTCATCCAAGAGAAACACTGTTTAAAGAGAAAACGGGTGTCATTAGGAATTGTGTCCTGACATCATGCCTATCAGTACACTCCACTGACTTCAGAGAAGAAATTATTGCTTTCTTGTCATCCTGATGGTCAGCACTGACATGGTAAGATCAGAGTTAACCTAAACTGGTAGATTTGGAGTCCAAGACAATGACTCTGCCAAGACCTGCCACTGGGGCTGCAAAAAACAGCTGTACTTGGGTCGGAATGGCAGTACGGTGTTTGCCTCACACACTGTGGACCTTGGTGAGATCCCTGGCAACCCATATGCTTCCCTGAATAATGCCTGGAGTAAACCATGGGTGCTGTGCTGGGTGTCACACACAACAAAAGGAAAAAACAACTCTGTACTGAGAACTTCTATGAGAGGTCCAATGCTCTCAAAAGAACCAGAAATCTTACTAACTCTCACATTAAAAATTACTTAGCTACTAACTTCCTAAGAGCAAGCGATCTGATGTTTTATATCTTCATTATGCAGCATAACACAACGCTGTTTTATATACCAGCAACATTCACTCTCGTTCTAGCAAAGATCCTATTTGACTCATCCCCAAACAGTCTTGGCTAGGGCCACTCATCATCTATCTGAATCTGCTTTGCTCCTCTGCATTCTAACCAGTAAGCTTAGTGCATTTAGAATTGAAATGATTGTATAAGTAACTGTTTTAATTAGCCTGGATTAATACACTATTCAGTTTAGTCATGGAGGGGAGATGGGTTTCCAAGGGGTGCTCAGGATGCCGAAGTTCCTCCTGGAGGGTCTCTGGACAGGAAGTCTCCATGCAGCCGCTCTAGGATGTGGTGCTACTGTCTCCTGCTCTCTCTTAGGGATGAATGATGCATGACACTCTAGGGTATTTGGAAGCCTTCAGGCCGTGCCCAGTGATGTTCAGGGGACTGTAAGGTACACAGGACAGAATTCAGATCTTAAGATACACCCTTGTACTGTCTCTCCCTCGCTGTTAATTGTTAACGTACCTGCTGTTCTTAATCAGTTTGATTAAGGAAAAATGATATAATAGTTGTATTTGTAGAACATTAATGCCATTTTCTCTTGAAATATAAATGTAGCCAAAGTTTAAAATTTATTACTAAAAATGAATGTTTTAAATGTATTGAATACCTGGCTTAAATTTGATTTTTTATCCAAAATTACCTGTTCTAAAACAATCTGTTGCACACAGAAACAAGAAAACAAATTTGAGAAATTAAGGAATGCATTTTTCATCAATATATATTTTATAATAAAAAGTTTTAAACTTTGAATTAAAACAACTTTTTTTAGACTGCATTACATTTATATAATAAAATATAGCTTTAAATATATGCTTATGCTTGCAAATTTCTTTCATATATATCGTTATCTTTAATATAAATTAGTCACATGTTCCATAAATAAACTCAAAACTAAACTAAGAAATCAGATGTGTTTAGTTTTTTTATTTGCCTATTTAACATTTAATGTTTAGTTTTTATAAGTCCCTATGAACTTCATTTGTTCACAATTTATTTTAACCTGCCTTCTCGAATGCATTTTATACTTTTGGTTCAGCTACTCATCTATCCTTCATGATAGTAATTATCTGTGCTTTCAAAAGTGTAAACTCAATAAATTCTAGTAACAATTATTGTGATATGATCACGTTTATATAGTTAATGTCACAGTCAACTCAAAGAAGCAAGGAACAACTAGGAAATAATCTTTCTTCTGGTGTTGAGAGATTCCTGAAAAACTAATGCATATTGTAGATATGGAATCATTTTTTTCGTCCCAGAGAATACCACAAATTCCTCCTATATTAGTATCTTATTCCAAGGTCTAACAATTTTGTTTTGAGTAATCTACAGCACTTTTTTTATAAAACCTTAATCCCCAGAATAGTACAACATTTGAAAGGTTTTATTGACATTTAAGGTTTCCTTTACTGTCTACATTATTCCTTTATAAGTCTCTGATCTGGAAATAAATTAGTGCATTAGCTGCGAAATCCATTGAACAGAAAAGCACTTTCAATGATACTAACATACTTATAACTGTAGGAGGAAGATAATTGATTACAATTTTTAACAAAACACAGAATACCCTATTTTCTTTTATGAAAAAATAAGTCAATGAAACTAAGAAAAGAGATGGTTCTCAGACACTACAGACACTGAGGATTTGGGGACATAAATGTTTTTTAGGGGTATCCCATGAGAAAATGGCTTTCTTCTATTATCTCCTTTCTACTATCCTGCACCCAGAGCATGATCAAGTTGCTCACTGATACGTGATACACAAGAACTAGCTATTGACAAACATCACACTACTGAAACTAAATGATTTATCTATCTTGAGAGTTAATATGCAAAGACTAACAACCACAAAACACTAGCCTTCTATGTAAATGAGTATTAAACTCAAATTCTGAAGTAATTTCAAAGGTGCAGTTTATATAACAATAGCTTTTATGCAAGCTTCAGAAATAAAATATAAGCTTTTATATAATAAATTAATGTGCCACCTATATTTAATGAATGTATATATAGTAATAAGTTATGTCACCCTTGGTGAAAAATGAAACTAACCTTGCTTGTAATTTCAATCACATTGGTTTTAATGGTATTCAGAAATAAAAGATGGAAAATTTCTCACCTATAAATATATACAAAATTATATAAGCATTCATATTTGAGTATGGCTTTTAGTGGCAATTAGTCTGGTATATATATATTCATAAGGTCTGTCAAAATATTAAATTCAAAGTGTTCACTATTCACCTCACTCCATTATTTTTTTACTTATGTATATCTTTTGTATTTTGTTATTTTTTTTCTCACAGGTGTCTTTTCTAGGATTTTTCTCCAGTCATTCCATTGAATAACATATCTTATCAACAGGAAAACTATTATAAAACACAAGTTACAGAGGATCAGTTATGTAAGTCTATTGAATATACTGTCTTTTAATATGCCCAAAATACTTTATAGAAAATATTTTGAGACTATATACCACATACACACATAATAAACTATTATATAAAGTTTGTAAAAATACCCTATGGTACATCTTGTGAAAATATAATTAGAATATATGCAGTGCATTCTGTTATTAATTATATGTATTGAGATTGTGCTTCAGCACATCATGTGAATAAAACCTGAAATTGGAATCAAAGCATCCCTGGATATGGAGTGGAGAAATAACACACAGTTAAGGCGTTTGTTTCTGTGAAGTCCAGCTTTAATCCCTACAGGATACATGGTGCCCTGAGAGCATCAGGACAAACTCAAGCATAAGCCAGGAGAACATCTGGGAGTGTAGAGTCCTGAAACTTAAAATAAATTCCCATATAGCTAAAAGTAATATCGCCAGTGTCCATCCATAACCATAGAAATGAATATTTTTCTATTCATAAAGCATGATACTCAACACAATGGCAAGTGTGTAAAAATGCACAATGGCCAGAGAAAGGAAAAGAAGAAAAAGGAATAAATCAGTGCCTATGTTTTAATGTGGCACAGTCTTTCATACTAATAATTTTTTTTGTGACCCATACATTGGTTTAATGGTTTTTCAGTTGTGTTCAAGGTCCTGCCAACTCAATTAAAATATACACATTACAGCTTTCTGACAAAACTGACTTGGACCAAGTAGCTAAAAAACAAAAGAGAAACAGAAAACTAAATAAATATTTAATAAGATATTTAACATACCAGACTATTGATTTGTTCAGTTTATTTCCAGCTATGTTTCTTTAAATACATTCATATAACCATATCTGAATAAGACCATTTCTAAGATAGCAATTGAGAGAAACCATACAACTGTCACTATTTTTATAAACCAGGTGTTTAATAAAATATCAGGCTTACCTAAAACAGAATAGAGAAACAATTTGAATGGCTTCTGGTGTTTTTCTACAGAAAAAGCAAGCAGATGCTTTGATTAATAGTAAAGCCAATCCATTTGGAAGTTGAATGGATTTGGCAAATCCTTGATTTAGGGCACTTGAATAGACTTCAAAGGTTCTCAGATAGGTAAGTGAGGGAGAGTCAACGGGAGGCATAAGATTTTAAATCTTAAATGCAGACAGTTTGAATTATGAAACTTGTATCTCAAATGAACAGGAATTGATAGTGAAAATGCACACAATAGAAATAAATTATACCATGAAAAGTGATTATAATCCTCTCAAAAGCTACATGTCTCATGAAATAGAAAGGTTGTACCATGCAAAAAATTTCAATGTGTCACTAAAATATTATGGTGTACTTCACATGTTAATAGTACAATAGTTATGTACATGAATTCATATACTAACCTAATGTGGTATTAATTTCAAAGCAATTCCAGATAGACTGTTTCACAATATGAAATTGCAATAAGTTAGCATTTTATTTCAATTTTTCTTTTCTACTTCAGTTACTTTATTCAACAAAATACAATTACATGTAATTATCAAAAATCTTTTGTCACTGCCTTTATATGCATATGAGTGTAAATGTGTATGTATATACATTACATGTATGTACATGTGTATATTAGAAATACATAGACAGACATAACTCATTTGTAAGTTTCTTCAGCACTTTAGAGGTAACAGTTCCTTAAAAGCCTTGATGTTTTCTGGATTTCATTTTTGTAAAGAACATTCATTCATGTACTTAACACTTGTCCTCTAAATTTGAAACAATAAGTAAATCCAACCATCTACTTTACTTTGCTGTGGCTTTTTGCTTTTTAAGAAAATAATGCATTTCTGATAAGTTTTAAGATCTGAAAATGTCTAAAAAGTGACTTTTTCCTTATCCTAAAATCAGCGCTTAATTCTGCTATCAGATTATTTCTTTTTGGTCATGATCTGTTAGATCTAACTTTCTCATGATGGTTAATTTTATGTGTTACTTTAGCTAAGTAGGTAAGGTGTTTGCCTTGATGTGACTGACCTGTTTCACTCTCTGGAATCACGTATTGTTCCCTGATTATTCAAGTAACCCCTGACCATAGAGCCAGAATTAAGCCCTGAACATAGCCATAGAACCCTCAAAGTCAAAAATAAATAAATAAATAATAAAAATGAATAAAATTTTAAAAAATCATGAAAGCAGGGTATGTCTCAAGTGTTAGGTAGAGCTTGTGCGTAGCAAATATGATAGTCAAGATACAACTCAAAGCAGCACATACTCCTAAAATCTAAAGCCATTAGATATGGCCAATACTGAAAATGGACAAACACAGAGACAGAGACAGAGCTTGTGGTATGGCCCTGAATTACTCTAAACTCATCAGTTTATCACTTTACACACACATACCCTGTTGGAAGAAAGTTATAAGCCCTTGAAAAGTTTTCATAAAATTTATACACAACTCCATATACAAATCTACAGTTAAGGCCAGGAATATAGCTCAAGTGTTGGAACATGTGTCTTAACATGCCTGAGACCTGGTCCCTGGGCATCAGAAATTATATTGCTAATCTTTATATTATGCTGTTATATTTAACTGTTAACAGTTCCCAAAACTTTAAAAGGAATTATTTTAATTAGGATGATTATATACTAAAGAATTAAAATATCAAACTTTTAGGTGATCATTAATTACTGAATCTAAAGTGACACTAATTCCAGGAAAATAAAAATGTCACCATGGTTCACCAGTGAGAGAGGAGACTTGAGAAGGTTAGTTATCAATGGAGCATTAGCTAGTTTTATATTTCAGTGGAACTGCATCAACGCAATTGCATCCTAACCACGCTGTGCATATATACCCTTTCCAGTATACGTAATTGGGAAGAGTTCTATTGAATACATTCCTAACTTATTACATAGGTTTAAAGCATATGGCATAAAAGTATATATGCAAACATAAAGAGACACAAAATAATTACTAGTACTGGATTACTACCAGAAGAGACATTCAGAATGATTTTGCACAATATCCCCCCTTACTGAATATATATTCCCCTTTAGTTTCCTATCGTCTAGACTACTTGCTACTTTTAAACTAATATTTCCACAATTGTATGATGTATCGATTATTATTATTTGTAATAATAATTTATTGTTTATAATGAATAGCAAAAATGTTATTTCAATTATCTCTATATATTTATATCAAACTTATGGAAAATATTTTGCAAAATTTAACCATAAAATTAGACAATTAGCATTTTTATGAATAAAGCAATTTTCTGGTAAAAATCTTCTGGTGGCATTAAAATTTTCAACTGAATTCAGATAGAGGTCAAACTTTTTATAGAATAAAATTAGAAATTAATTATGAATAGGGTCTGTACATAAAATATTCATATAATAAATTCTCTATTAAAGATACATGCATATAAATTTGGCTTCTGATATGTGTATTAAATTGTTGTTATATGAAATCATAAGAGCCTAAAATTATCTAACCAATAGGTTACTTAAAAATCATAAGAGAATCTAATAATTCAGAACCAAAATTCTAATATATATTTATATTAGCATTATCTCTCATGTCTGTCTCCAGACATGAGGAGACAGACATGGGGCAGAGCTGCTACTGGCTCTCCCTGAGCCCAGCAGCTCATGAGGGGCCTGGGAGGAATGGCAGGTTCTAGCCCTGGCCTGCCACCCCAGAAGAGCCTCCACAACAAGCCAGACAACCCCCCCCCCCCCCCCCCCTGAGGGGCCTCCATTTTTCACACCTGGACTTTCCCTCTTCAGAACTCCACCCAGCAGACCGGCCTATCACAGCCTGGCTTGCACAGCCGCTGCGGCTCCCCCGGTTCATCAATAAATGCTGGATTTTGGGATGACACCAAGAGTTTGCTACCCGCATGGCAGAGCCTGGCAAGCTACCCGTGTCATATTTGATATGCTAGATACCAGTAACAATTACAGACCTCATTCCCATGACCTGATGGAATGGATTGAGGCTCTTTATGTTCCTGGAGCAAGCAGGTGCCCTTGGGCTCTACTTGCATGAGACAGGTCATATGGAGATGTTACTGGTGCCCGCTCGAACAAATTGATGATGAACGGGAAGACAGTGATACAGTGATTAGCATTATATATTTCTATTAATATACTATTGCTACTATGTCTAATACATCTAATATATATGTTTACCCCTAACTGTTACTGGTATTGTTGCATGGCTAGAATTTCTCCATTCTCTTTCTACTTAATAGTAAAAAAAGATTCTACATGGTATAACTTTGTCTTTAGAAATAATTAAAACAAAATATGTAGTTATTTCATTAAGTGTCACATTTGATGATGAAGGCAAATATTGATCAGATGATATTCCAAAGCTTACCCGGGCCAATGATTCAGGAAGGAAATCTAGTCACCATTTTTTTTCAACTCCTGTGCAAAACAGCCATACATAAAACACAATGCACAATCCGCTTTGCTAGCAAGTGGTTTTCAAAATAAACACGCCATTACCTTTCCCACATACTGAGGCTCGGAGCCCATGTATTCCTCCAGCACAAAAAATTGATTCCATACCCAGCCACGTTTAACTCGGTGGAAATGTGATCTCTGCCCTGGTAAGGGAAGCACATTTCCTCTTGCTTCTGTAAGTAAAGTCTCGTGTGGCTGTGGTTGCAGTGGTGTTAGGAGACCTCCATCAAACAGGACCCAGAGAAGCAGGGATAAACAGTTCCTTGTAAGCATTGGCAAAGACTTTTCTACTGCAGAGCAACAAAAACTCCAGCACTTATGGTAGAATCGTGGAATCCAGGTTGAGGTGTTGTTGGGCTCCACCACTGAGCGTTCTATTTTATTGCAGAAACATTAATGCAGGCATTAATCCTTTGGATGAAAAGCCGTGAGATGTATTATATTCCATCTAAAGGGACCTATAAAGCAGATGAGAAAAAAACGTTACTAGAATTACTTGGATAGTAATGGAGAATCTTACTTCATGTACAGAATTTAAAGAAAAAAGTGAAGAGTTTAAAATAATTGTACAGATAAATGATTACATATATTTAATCTCTGTCAATTTTGATAAATTAAGCCTTATTTTGTATTTTCTTTGGTTTGGTTCCCATCCCTAATAGTGCTCAGGACTTACTCTTGAGCTCCGTGCTCAGGGATCACTTCCAGTGATCAGCTGACCATAAGCTGCGTGGGGTGAAACACGTGATCACAAGGGCTAGAGTCACATGTGAGGGAACGACCTAACTCCTGGACTGTCTTTTCAGCCCCAAAGTTAGGTGTTCATTTTCTGCTTCCATCAGATTAAAAAAATACAGAATTGCAATAAAGCAATAGGTACATAATAAAAAGGCTACAATTTATTTAATAAGTAATGATAGAAACAAATCATTATGGGTAATATGAACTAAGAGCATCATTTCTCAACTATGTTTTTTTAGGGCTGGAGTTTTCTTCGTACTGGTATATCATATTTTTTCATCTCAAGGTGCACAAATACTAATCATTTTCTTTACTGCTCTGAAGAGAATAAATCAAATGAAATTGATAAGCAAAACTTCATGCACCACTAAAGCTTCAGGAACAGCAAAAAGAGCCGCATGGTAGTATGAAAATGGCCACAGAGAGAAAACTATTGTTTATGCCCGAGTGGTTTCACACACTTAGCACTAACAGATTCAGCACTAAGCCCATGGTACAGTTCCCATAGCCTTTCAGATTCCACTTCCAATGGCCAAACTGTTATAGTCCATTGATTACTGGCTATATAGTGTACTGTATGAACACACACTATATTACACCTAGACATATATATCTGTAACATAATCAGATAAACAGATAAGTTATGTGCAGTGCTTCAAAACAAAAGTACAAAAATAAATTCACATTTAATTACACATCTAAAAAAACATGTCATTTTGTCAATCCTTCATTTGGAATTCACTTAAGTGTGAACTCAGTTACATATACATATCACTGTCACTGTATCGCTGTCTTCCCATTGTTCATCGATTTTCTCAAGGCACCAGTAACATCTCCATATGTCCTGTAACAAGTGAGTGTAACCCAAGGGCATCTGCTTGCTCGAGAGACAGGAAGAGCCTCAAACCATTCTTCAGGTCATGGAATTGAGGTCCATACTTGTTACTAGTTTTTGTCATAACAAATAAATATACATATATACTTATATATGTACCAAAAGAATAATGCCATTCATTTCTTACAAACAATAAAATGTATATAAATATTTTGTTGGAGTAATTCCCTATACTTAAAATGTTGTGAGTGGGGAATGTCAAAAGACCAAGAACTGAAAGCATTTCATTGAACAGCCACTGATAGAGAAATAAAATAGAACATGATACTTTATCATAAGGTCTGGGGATGCATCGATAGATGGTGACAAAATAATAAATTATATATATTCTAGCATCTCTTCATGTGACAAAATAAGATCCATCAAAAATTAACTTTGATCCATTTGTCGAATATGACTATCTTTAGACATATGTGATTATTTAATTGAAGTTTGAAAAGTTGAAGCTATAGTATACAATCACTGTTAAATTATAAAAAAAATCAAAGACTTAATGAAAATAGAATATATGTGCATATAATAATTTTATGGTAAGAACTGGCAGAATAGTGTACATATCAAACAAAATAACTATATATTCAAATTTATTGCACACATATTCATTTTGTTTGTGTCTCCAAAGAAATTATAATTTCACATGAAGGTATATTCTTATTATCCCCTTTATCCTTCTCTTTCTGCTCCTCCTTCTTTTCCACCTCCTCCTCCATCCTTCTCCATTCCCTTCTGTTTGGGGACCAAACCAATGGCATACTCCTGGCTCTGTGCTCTAAGATCACTCCTGGAAGTTGGTGGGGCTCAGAACTGGTGGGCTACCTGCTCTACAAACTGTACTATTGCTCTCACCCAAAGATACAATTCTAGTCTGAATTATTTTCTATTAAGCATCACTTATTTAAATAATTGATTTAAATATCAATTATATTTATTGAGACATTTTAATATTCATGCACAAAATTGAATATTTAACATGTACTGTATTCTGTTTTTAAAACAATATATTAAAGATTAAAGAATATCTTTATTTTCTATATGCTTAGGGAAAAAAAATCTCCCCTCTTAGGTTCAAATTACTAATACAAATCCATTTCCTTTTCTAAGCTATCACTTTTCTCATATACTTATTCTCATACTCAAATCGCTCCTACCTCAGACATGTACAGAACACCTGAAACAAAACTATCGCCCCAACTGCCTATTGTCCGTCATCTACAAGCTGTTTACATGAGTCATCCTGAGCCCGATTGGCAGAACACTAGATGAAGGACAACCATGTGAGCAAGCAGGCTTCGGAAAGGATTCAGCACAATCGACCATATCCACACAGTAACCAAGCTCATTGAGGTTTGTAGGGAGTACAAGATTCCACTCTGTCTCACGTTCATTGATTTACAGAAAGCCTTTGATTCTGTGGAGACTGAAGCTGTCATTGAAGCCCTAGTCAAACAGGGTATTCAAACCCAATACATCAAGATCCTTCGTGAGCTGTATTAGGGATTCACCATTAGGATCTCACCATTCTACAAGGAAGTGATCGTTGATGTCAATAGAGGGTTCAACAGGGTGATATCATTTCACCAAAACTCTTCAGTGCCACCCTCGAGAACATCATGCGACAATTAGAATGGGAAGGAATGGGAGTGAAGATAGATGGTCGGCAACTACACCAGCTTCGCTTCGCTGATGACATCGTTCTAATAACACTGAACATTAGCCAAGAGGCACAAATGCTGGCTGACTTCGACCGAGAATGTGGAAAGATAGGTCTACAGCTGAATCTAAAGAAAACCATGTTTATGAAGAATGAACTAGTTCCAGAGGCCCCATTAACTCTCAATGGAACAGACATCTCTGAATGCAGCAGTTATGTGTACCTAGGTCGGAAATCAACATGATGAACGACCTTAAAACCTCAGCTGTGCAGGAGGAAGAGAGTGGCATGGAATGCCTTCAAAGACATTGAAGAAATAGCTAAAAGGACAAAGAACCTCTGGCTCTGGGCACATCTCTTTGACTCCACTGTTCTCCCTGCATTAACATACGCCTCAGAGACATGGGCCCTACGAAAGCAGGATGAGAATGATATTCGGGTCTCCCAGAGAGGAATCTAAAGAGCTATGCTTGGAATATCACGCCTCACTCAAGTGAGAGAAGGAATCCGGAGTTCCGACCTCCATCACTGTTCCAGAGTCAGGGATGCTGTCTCGTTTGCCAAGCCATCGAAAATGAGATGGGCTGGACATGTAATGCGATTTGGAGATGACCACTGTACTAGAGCCATTACGGACTGGATCCCATGGGATGTCAAAAGATCACATGGCCGCCCATCTACAAGATGGTCAGACTTCCTTGTCAAGAATCTGAAGGAACGGTTTGAGGTTCTTAATATTCCTGAATAAACCAGATGCCATTGGGCTACATTGACACGTAATAGGGTCCAATGGAAATGTTACTGGCGCCCGCTTGAGCAAATCGATGAATAACAGGATTCAAGTGATCAAGTGATCAAGTGAGAAAAATGGTTAGAGTTGCTAATCTTCAATGTAATCTAGTTGATATAATTAGGCTGTAATTTTATTTTCTTTTGTCATAGTCGGCTTTATATTTTTGAGACTGTGTGACCAAACTCAGAGTTTGTAAGAGAAAGGAACAAGTTTGATTATATTTAATAAAGAATTTGGAGGGATTTTATTTGTTTGTGTGTTTAGTTTGAATTGTTGACATTTAATATTGCATTTCTAGGCAGTTGTCTTTTTTTATTTTATGTGCTCTACATCTGAATATATCACAATCATACAGACAAGGCTGCTTCTTGATATTCATTTTCCTCGATGATAGTTATATAAAACCTGAATTTTGATTCCTGATTAGTAAGTCATCTCTTTTAATTCAGTAAAAGGGAATTAAATTAGCTAATACATGACTGAGTCATTAGTAATGTGACAATAACACAAAAATGTGCTTTTTCATTATCAAATTCCTTATTTTTAACACATTAATAATCCAAATAACTCAAAACACATCTACCCTCGATATTGCAATAATGTTTAGGCTAACTGGAGGCATTGGAGATTAGAACAGAGAAGAAAGTTTCCATTTCTGTCATGTCCACATTCTGTCCTTTGTTTGTTTCTCTTTGTATGCATTTTAAGTTTTAGCATGATTTATCACATTTGCTTGTGCAACACCCCTCTTTTTCCTCCCAAGTCTGCTAATCCTTAATTATAGAATTTAATATTTCAGAGAGTATGCTACCCGCACGGCAGAGCCTGGCAAGCTACCCGTGTCTTATTTGATATGCCGGATACCAGTAATAATTATAGACCTCATTCCCATTTCTTGATGGAATGGTTTGAGGCTCTTTATGTTCCTGGAGCAAGCAGGTGCCCTTGGGCTCTACTTGCATGAGACAGGTCATATGGAGATATGTTACTGGTGCCCACTTGAGCAAATCGATGATGAACGGGAAGACAGTGTGATACAGTGATACAATATTTCAGAGATATTTATTAATAGTTAATTTTATATAATACTCTACTAGATGGTGATTGTATAAGTCATGATGGTCTCAACAATATTTTGAATATTTTGAGTGCTGTTATTTCTATATGATATTTTTTGTAATCTACTTGATAGAATTCTGGAGGAAAACTATGATTAATTAAAATGCAAAGACTTCTCAACACACTTACCACTTAATATACAGCATTCAGCTAAGTGGCTACAGCTAATAATATGGTATTAAACATTTGAAAGCAGTTTCTAAAATCTGGGATTTAAAAGAAAATTGGCTATTACTCTGTGATATTCAGTGTATCTCCTGGCTCTATGTTCAAGGATAAATCCTGGGGCGGACCTGCAATGGTGTTGAAGCTCAAATGCAGATCAGCCAGTATGCAAGACAAGTGGCTTAATGCCAATACTCTCTCCGGTCCCAATTAAAATTTATTATTATTATTATTGCGACTTTCAAGAACTTAAATCACCTGCATGATTGACAACTGCTTAGTCAAAACTAACCAGATCTCTCTCCCAACTTAACATTTTTCTCAAAAATATATTATTCATATTAAGAGTAGTTATTATTTTATAGGTATGTATGTGTGGTTAGATATTACTATATTCTGGTAGAGTTGTGGGGAAACAATGACCTGTTAAAAACAATTGCTTTCTTTTTTGCTACCATTCTTGAAATATTCAGCAGTATATGGTATACAGTTAATGTCAAATAAATATTATATTGTATCAAATTTTCAATGATCAATAGTAACAACTGTAGCTAAATCTTATTTGAAATCTTCTACACTCCACATACTATTATCATATTCTGTGACTTCAACACTGCTCTTTGATAGAAGGGCAATGATTATAACCATATTTCGAGAAACAGAAATTAATTAACTTGTCCATGATTCACAAATTAATACACTGCAGAAGGTTTGAGCCATGAAGAGTTTCTTCTTAATAGCAAACTACAAGTGCAAAGGTTGACAACCAAGTCTGGGAGATTCAATACAGAACTTCCTGAGCCATCTTGTCTACTCTGGAGTCTTTGGTGAAATAGAAACAAGTCCTTCAGTCCGGAGGCAATGCATAAATTACAAGGAAGATTATACTGAGTCACTGACATGGGCATACTTGGACCATCACTACTATCACTATCACTATCTTCCCGTTCATCATCTATTTGCTAGAGCGGGCACCAGTAATATCTCCATATGTCTTGTCTCATGCTAGTAGAACCCAAAGGCATCCGCTTGCTCCAGGAACATAAAGAGACTCAAACCATATAAGTTGGTGGGGCTCAGAACTGGTGGGCTACCTGCTCTACAAACTGTACTATTGCTCTCACCCAAAGATACAATTCTAGTCTGAATTATTTTCTATTAAGCATCACTTATTTAAATAATTGATTTATTCATGGGAATGACATAATGTAAAAGTTACTGGTATTTGGCATATCAAATATGACACAAGCAGCTTGCCAGGCTTGCCGTGCGGGTGGCATACTCTTGTAGTCACCTCTGAATAAAGCATGTATTGAACTGTGCAGCCTCTAACGGCCGCGCGAGCCGGGCTGTGATAGTCTGGTCTGCTGGGTAGAGTTGTGACGAGAGGGAAGTCCGGATGTGGAAGATGGCAGCCCCCATGGAGTCGGGGGTGTCGCTCTGTCTTGTTGTGAGGCTCTGCTGGGGTGGCAGTCCAGGGCTAGAACCCACCAGGCCTCCCAGGCGCCTCATGAGTGGCTGGGCATAGGGAGAGCAAGTAGCAGCTCTGCCCCATGTCTGGGAATCTCTGGTTCAGCATATCTGGGCCAGATTGAAAAAAACTGCTGCAGGGTGGGTGTGGAAGATCCGGGCTGTGATAGTCTGGTCTGCTGGGTGGAGTTGTGATGAGAGGTAAGTCGGGATGTGGAAGACGGCAGCCCCATGGATTTGGGGGGTTCATCTGGCTTGTTGTGAGGCTCTGCTGGGGTGGCAGGCCAGGGCTAGAACCTGCCATGCCTCCCTCAAACTTGTACCATGGGAATTAAATTATTATAAAAAGTAAGAACAAAAAGCATTGGCAAGAGTGATAGCACAGCAGGTAAGGTGCTTGCCTTGAATGTAGGCAACCTGGGTTTTAATAACTGGTATTCCATATGGTTCGTAGAGCTTGCGAGGAGTGATATTTGAGCACAGAGCCAGGAGTTATATCTTAGCATCAGTGGATGTGGGAAATAAACATATTCCTTGGTACTAGGAGACCCTAAACAACAGTGTGAATACTAAGGAAGACATTTCTAACAAGAATATTTTTGAAGGACTCTTTTAGTTCATATACTGGAGGCGTGAGCATAAAGTTGAGAGATTTTTATTTAAATATAATCTCTAAGCATTTTTTATATCCAAAAATGGCTTTGCAGATGCCTCTGGAGTCAGACATCTTTTAACATCAAGGTTGTTATTTTGTTCATTTGATTCAATGGATATTCATTCCCCTTCATATAATATCAGAGAAATATTCTATAGGCTAAGGTACATACCTAACTTGCAGCTGTGCCCAGGGCAGTCCTGGGTAACTCAGGGTTGCTGAGTATTGCAGGTCAGCTGCGGATATTAGCCTGTAGGACACTGAATACCAGTTGGGAGGCTCTGGGTAATTAAGCTACAGCACCTCAAGGTCCAAGGTTAACTAAGGATGCTCTCTAATGGCATTGAACCACAACATGCCTGGCAAACTGCAGGGAGGGCCCCTCACATAGACTGAGTATCCCAGTTGTCCTGGTGGTAGGTAAACATCTTCTCTGCTGTACTCCTGCTCTGTTTCCTATGAGTCATAATAAAACTGCTTTAGGAAAGAAAAGGACTTTCTACCTTACTTCACTTATCCTAGTATATGTGGACCAAAAAGCAATTTGTCCCTTTCTTGGGTGTAGCAAAACCTTACCTCCCACTCCTCTATGTTATGAACTGGCACTGAGGACAGATGGCAAGCTAATTACTGTGGCCTCATTCGAGTGACACAAAGATGTCTAAAGCAAAATGAATATAATATCTAATGAGCAGATTTAATTGATTCATTGATCCTTACTCTTTGATTGTCTACATCATATTCTCTACTTCACCAAATGCTAGAAAGTCAAACACTGTCGTGTTTGAATGCCAATTGAAATGACATTGGTATCCTGCATAAGCCAAGAAAAAATATTGTGAAAAAAATCAACATGATTTATACTTCCAGAAAATGAAAAGGAATGAAGTGATACCTCTCTCTCCTATTCTCTCTTCGTCCCCTCTCTTCCAAACCCGACTCTGCTCTGAAATATGCATGTTTACTGCATATTTACTTCGATTATGATTTATTAGATTGATTTAACTGCAAAACGGTATGTATCTTAAGGGTATAATTTCACGCATCTTCAAATATATGTGACCCTATTGCACTACAACCCACCTCCCACAGCCCTGTGCTGTAGTTTTTCCAATCCAGTCCTCTCTCCTCTTCCGGTGAACACAATTCTGTTTTCAGAGTTTTAGTAGAGTTCTAGAAGCACTGCTAGAAAACACTTGGTGCAATATACTGAAAATGGACCTTTTTCTCTTTGATCTTTCTCTCCAAAACTTATTAACTCAGTATAATCTGAGAAATAAAAGCATGGGATCTAATTGAAAGACAGCTTATAAAATACATAAGCAAGTGCTACTCAAAACTATAAATGACACCAACTTAAAAGAAAAAAGTTACACTGTTATAGCCTAGAAAAATCTGAAATAGCAGGACTAAGAAACACAATGGGTGAGATTCTGTAATAGTCAAGAAAGCAAAGAAGTAAAGAAAGTAAAGAGTCGATAGCATGCCGAGTCTCAAATGCAGCTGGAGAAGCTGGACCTCGGCTCTCCCCAGGCTCAGCTGACCATGGGGCTCCCAGGAGGACAGATGGGTTTTGGGAGTGGGCCCATCACCTCTGGGGGTCCCAGAAGCAGCCAGATGAGACTCGCCCACCACGCCAGCTGCCACCTTCGCTGTCTGGACACTGGGATGCTACCTCAAGACCAGATTAACAGAGCAAAACGAGTTTGAGCCCAGGTAGGCAGCTCTGAGAGCGCGGAATCATTGGGAATTCCTCAGATGGAGCCAGGGGTCGGCCCCTTCCCCCCTCCATTTTGTCGAACCTGGTGACCCCACCCAGGAGCTGCCCTGGGGCGACCAGCCATAGCATACCAAATCTCAAACACGGTTGGCGAAACTGGAACTTGGCTCTCCTCAAGCTCAGCTGACTATGGGGCTTCCAGGAGGACAGATGGGTTTTGGGAGTGGGCCCATCACCTCTGGGGTCCCAGAAGGAGCCAGATGAGACTAGCCCACCACACTAGCTGCCACCTCCACTGTCCGATCCCTGACCATGAGGCCCCCTAAGTCGGCGCAGCCACTTGTGGCTGCACGGTCCATCAAACTAGTGGAAACAGTTATGTACTTTAATGTACTGCATTCTACAATGTGTAGGAAAGTTAGGCGGGAGGGGAGAGATAGAGAGGAGAGAAAAGGCATACCAAACCCGCCAAGTAGTTTGAGGTGTAGGAGTGGGGAGGGAGGTGGGGACATTGGTGATGGGAGATGGGTTCGGTGGAAGGATGGGTGTTGAACACTGTAGAACCAAAACTGTACATGAGCATCTTGCAATTGTATGTCTAAAAGTGGTGTAATAAAATTTGGGGAAAAAAAAGAAAGTAAAGAATCAAGCATTCTGCATGACTCAGGACATCTGGATACCTGTGGACTCCAAAATTATGAGTAATAATCATACACATTTAAAGTTAGATTCAAACTTTTTAGGTTATATGGACGTTGTGGATATATATATATATATATATATATATATATATATATATATATATATATGTGTGTGTGTGTGTGTGTGTGTGTATATATACATATATGTGTGTGGTGTGTGTGTGGTGTGTGTAAATATAACTCCTCTATTTCCTTCATTTTCTGCAAATTAAAGTTTGTTCAAAGACAATGATTTTAAAAAGTGAAACTATGGGAAGTAGCAACAGTATATTTGACATAAGGGGATGGAGGTGCTGGAGAGATAGCACAGTGGTCAGTGTGCTTTCCACGCACATTGCATACCATAGTTCTGTCCCGGCTATCAAGATTGCAGACCCAGGAGTAACCTCTGGCACAGTCAATATTGCCATCTCCCTCTCTGCCAGAAAAAGAAAGTAAAGGAGTTTCATCTAAATTTTGCTTTTTAAATAACAGAAAATTTATACTTCGTTCAACAGTTGTTGATAAATTGATTAGTACATAAAACATTAGCAAACTCAAAGACAGAAATATTTATTCATTAGAAGCATATTCACCCCTAATACTAGAAGCGAAAATTAATTATACTGTCACATGATTGTCTATGAGAAATGGAGTAATAGTACAGAAGGGAAGGAGGCTGCCTTGAACTCAGACTACAGAGTTAAATCTCCTGATTCCCCGTGGTTCTCCAAGTCAACTCACAAGAATCCTTGAACACAGAGCTAGGAGTAAGGTCTGAGTATTGCCAGGTCATGACTTCCCCCACCAAACACACACACACACACACACACACACACACATCAAAGAAAGACTCCAATTTTCTCAGAATTTTTAGCATTTCTATGTTTCTATATTAAAAATTTGTGCTTATACAAATATTCACTAGATCGAATATACATTTGAGCAACCTCTAACGGACAATAATTTGAAAAGAAAGCAAATTATAAGTTAAGATACGATGAAATAAAGTATGTCTTATTTGGAAGAGGGGCAGATGGCTTTTTGCCTGGAGGCTTTCCTGGAAATTCTTAACCCACTTGGTTGATGATGGTATTGGCCACCATGACGTTGTTTGGGAGTCACCAGAGCAATGCTCCATGCTGCTTGGTTAACTATGTTGATTGGACTCATTTCAGCTCCATGCATGGCATGATTCTTAACTCCTTTACTATCCCTGGGCCCACAATGTTTATACTTCTTATAGACTTGAAATAATGGCCAAAAAAAAAAACCTTTGTTCTACAAGACCCAAGACATTTATACATGTAAATGACAAGGAGAATAATTATTCTTTGTCAATGAAGGGAATTTGATACTTGACATATTTCAAAGGGTTCCAAATTGCAGGATCTCCATTCTGATCAGATGTTTATGAATCCTAACAGGGTGTGTTTTTGGTCAGAAAAGAGCTTGGATTTTTATATCATACTTACATTTTATCAAAAAAGTAAGAAAAAATGATTAAATTATGATAAACTTCAGAAGCTTCCAGATGCCTGCCACAAAGGGGTAGATGGAAAATAGTATTAAAAATTAGATTTAAGGGGCCAGAGCGATAGCACAGCGGATAGGGCATTTGCCTTGCATGCGGCTGACCCGGGTTCAATTCCCGGCATCCCATATGGTCCCCTGAGCACAGCCTAGAGTAATTCCTGAGTGCAGAGCCAGCAGTAACCCCTGAGCATTGCAGGGTGTGACCCCCCAAAAAAAACTAGATTTAAGCAAAACTGTTTTAAATATCAGATAGAGAAAAAAGTTAATTTGTCTAGAAGGACCTTCATTTCTCCCCTAAATTTCTTTTCTGCATACAGAATTTTATAAAGCAAATCAGAACGGAAAATAAAACATCAATAACGGGTACATTCTGAGAACAAAACAAAATGTAGGGTTGTAATAGTTCAGGATTGGTATAGGAAGGAATTCAATGCTCTCTGTAGTAAAACAGTAATTTTACTGAGAAAATTATTTTAAAACAATAATTTAAAGCAGCTGGAAGTTGTCTTGATTGCATGCAGAAAACGGAGAAACATTAAAAGAAATCCACTGAATTTTTGCTAAGAAGAGTGTGAGTTTGTGGAACCAATCCCTGCTACTGTTTTCTTCAACAATGCATTTCAGTTCAAATTCAGGTGTGTGTAAAGGGATCTGTCACTTCCGCAGGTGTCGCCAAGAATTGAAAGACTCCAGCTCTACTCCCTGGACTTTAGCTTGTGATTTCACTCAGGGAGCAAAGGATGGATAGTTTTTCCACATGCCCTCTTCTAGTGCAATGTTGCAGAAATATTTCTGGTAGAGGTGGAAGGGAGGGTCAGATTCATCTTCTCACCAGCACTACTCTCAGTATAAGCTCTACCTGGGCATTCTAGACTGAGAAATGAATTCTGAGCAGTCCATATTATCTCGCGCAGTTTGTCAATGGAAGGCACTTTATTAATGACTTTGTTAATGACATGAACAGGATGACGCGGCTCTGTATTTGACAGATGACATAAAAGATAAGGTATTAAAACTATGATTTCTGAGAGCTGAGAGTCGGGAGGCTTAGAGGGAGTCCATATATTTGCCTTGCAGGTGGGAGTGATACTTGGTATTCTACGATCCGCTTAGCTTGTTGAGGAGTGACCCCTGAGCACTGAATCAGGAGAAGTCTCTGAGAAACTCTATGTCATGACTGGAGGGTCAAACAAACAACATAAAAGAAAAAGTCATTGATTATATTTCTGTAAAAGCGTAGCATATTTGTCTTCAAAATAAAATGTACCAATTTTAATGACCTATTTTTTAAATATTTTACAATTACCTTCAGACTTTTTTATGTTATGGTTTCCTAAACTTTGTTATTATAGTGTACGTGATATGATTAGCCTATTGTGAGACGATTCTAATGCTCATGTGCAATATTTCTGCTATTATAGTGTAGATGATGTGATTAGTCTATTGTGAGCAATTCTATTGCTCATGTGCAATATTTCTCTTACTATAATGCAGGTAATATGATTAGCCTATTGTGAGCAATTCTAATGCTCATGTGCAATATTTCTGTTATTATAGTTTAGGTGATATGATTAGTCTATTGTGATCAATTCCTAATGCTCATGTGTAATATTTCTGCTATTATAATGCAGGCGATATGATTAGTTTATTGTGAACAATTCTAATGCTCATGTGCAATATTTCCATTATTATATTGTATGTGAAATGATTAGCCTATTGTGAACAATTCTAAATCTCATGTGCAATATGTCTGTGCTCCATCAACACCATAATGCCAACTTCCACCATTGCGTACTTTTTACTTGTTTTTTTTTCTTTTTATAAGTTTCCAGTCATATCTGATAATGCTCAGAGTTTACTTCTGGCGTTGCACTCAATAATTAATTCTTGAAGTGATCTATGAACCACATTGAATGCAGGGGATTGAACCTGGGTCAGCGTTGTGCAAGCAGAGAACCTTTACCTCGATCCTAGCCCTCTTGTGCCAATTTTCAGGTTAAAGGAGATCCTTTTTTTTTTTTTCGGTCACACCTGGCAATACTCAGGGGTTACTCCTGGCTCTGGACTCAGGAATTGCTCTTGGCGCTGCTTGGGAACCATATGGTATGTTGGGGATCAAACCTGGGTTGGCCGTGTGCAAGGCAAATGCCTCTGTGCTATCGCTCTTGCCCCCAAGATCCCTTTTCTTAAATGAGAACATTTTCCTAAAATGCTAAGTGTGATCACTGTGAAAATGTTCTTGGCAATTTACTAAAAAGAATTATCAAACATATACCTTGTACTCTAAATGCATAATAAAATTCAATATACCCTAATAGAAAATTATAGGAAAGAAAGAGAAATGAATATTATAGAGAAAGATCAAAGGGTGCACAGGAAACATGCTGTACTTCAATAATTTCAGACAACATTACTATTGCATAAAAGACATTTTTAACATAGAATTATCTCACATTCTAAGGCTATCAGGTTTGTGTCTCATAATAAAGATTGAATATGCTACCTGCATGGCAGAGCCTGGCAAGCTACCCGTGTTGTATTTGATATATATGCCAAATACCAGTAACAATTATAGACCTCATTCCGGAATGGATTGAGGCTCTTTAACTTCCTGGAGCAAGCAGATGCCTTGGGCTCTACTAGCATGAGACAGGACATATGGAGATATTACTGGGGCCCGCTCAGCAAATCGATGATGAACGGGAAGACAGTGATACAGTGAATAAAGTTTCAGATATAAATTTCTACTATTATCACCTCTATAAACTGTAGCCACAATTGTGATGGTTGCTCTAATTACTGACACATTATTTTTTAATTTATAGAACTCGTCATACATTTAAAACTATTTAATTTATTTAAATAATAAATTACTTATTACATAGTAGGTTTATTAAAATATCTATCTATGCCATGGCCCTCTGACTTTCATATACTATAGAAGTAAAAATAATTTTTTTTCTTGTGAGAACTTGTTCATAATTTAACTTATTTAAATATATGTTATTGAGAACTCAATTGTACAAGCTGAAGGCACATATAATTTATTAAGATGGGTACTATGCCATATGAAACCAATTCTTCATCTCTTCTGCTCTATTTTACTGGATTATTATTTCAAAATGATAAGGATTGTTATTAACTTATTGTTTTTTTTTTAAATCAGATAATTTCCTTTTTTTTTAATTTTTTATTTTTTACAATTACAAAGATATACAATTAAAAAGTTCATATTTGGGTTTTGGTCATACAGTGTTCCAGCACTCATCCCACCACCGGTGCCCATCTCCCACCACCAACGACCCCGGTTCCCTCCCCTCCCCCAGCCCTGCTCCATGGCAGCTTCTTTATTTCTTTCCGTTTCTCTCTCTTTCTCTTTTCCTTCCCCTCCAGACTATGGATTACAGAACATACATTAAAGGGTTGTCACGTGTATCTTTTTTGCCTCTATTTAATGCTCAGTTCTAGGTTGGCATTAGTACCCTCGACAATTGTTAGCACACTGTTCCATTTTCTGTCTTACCTAGCCTCTGACTCCCACGCGTTTGTGATAATTTCCACCTTTGACAAGACCTCCTGATATGTTTCACTTGACCTTGGATATTGGTATCTTAATATATACATATATATATATATATATATATTTATGTTATGCAGATAAATGCAGTCATTCTGTGTCTGACTCTCTCCTTCTGGCTAATTTCGCTCAACATAATCTTCTCCATGTCCATCCATTTATAGGCAAATTTTATAACTTCATTTTTCCTAACAGCTGCATAGTATTCCATTGTGTAGATGTACCAAAGCTTCTTTATCCAGTCATCGATTTTCGGGAACTCTGGTTGCTTCCAGATTCTGGCTATTGTGAATAATGCTGCTATGAACATAAAAGTAGGGATGGTGTTTCCGCTGCGTATTTTTGGTTTCCCAGAGTAGATTCCCAGGAGTGGTATGGCTGGGTCAAATGGGAGTTCAATTTCTAGTCTTTGGAGGAATGTCCATATTGTTTTCCAGATAGCTGTACCAGCCGGCATTCCCACCAACAATGGATGAGTGTCCCCTTTTCCCCACATCCACGCCAGCACTTGTTGTTCTTGCTCTTTTGAATATGTGCCAGTCTCTGTGGTGTAAAATGGTATCTCATTGTTGTTTTGATTTGCATCTCTCTGATGATTAGTGATGATGAGTATTTTTTTTTTAATTTTTTTTTTTTTTTAAAATTACAAAGATATACAATTAAAAAGTTCATATTTGGGTTTTTGGTCAAACAGTGTTGCAGCACCCATCCCGCCACCAGTGCCCATCTCCCACCACCAACATCCCCGGTTCCCTCCCCCCTCCCCAGCCCTGCTCCATGGCAGGTTCTTGATTTCTTTCCATTTCTCTCTCTTTCTCTTTTCCTTCCCCTCCAGACTATGAATTACAGAACATACATTAAAGGGTTGTCATGTGTATCTTTTTGCCTCTATTTAATGCTCAGTTCTAGGTTGGCATTAGTACTCTCGACAATTGTCAGCACACTGTTCCATTTCTGTCTTACCTAGCCTCTGAGTCCCCCACGTTTGTGATAATTTCCACCTTTGACAGGACCTCCTGATATATGTTTCACTTGATCTTGGATATTGGTATCATAATATGTACCTATATATTTATGTTATGCAGATAAATGTAGTCATTCTGTATCTGTCTCTCTCTCCTTCTGGCTAATTTCGCTCCAACATAATCTTCTCCATGTCCATCCATTTATAGGCAAATTTTATTACTTCATTTTTCCTAACAGCTGCATAGTATTCCATTGTGTAGATGTACCAAAGCTTTTTTATCCAGTCATCGATTTTTCGGGCACTCTGGTTGCTTCCAGATTCTGGCTATTGTGAATAATGCTGCTATGAACATAAAAGTAGGGATGGTGTTTCCGCTGCGTATTTTTGGCTTCCCCAGAGTAGATTCCCAGGAGTGGTATCGCTGGGTCAAATGGGAGTTCAATTTCTAGTCTTTGGAGGAAAGTCCATATTGTTTTTCCAGAAAGGCTGTACCAGCCGGCATTCCCACCAACAATGGATGAGTGTCCCCTTTTCCCCACATCCACGCCAGCACTTGTTGTTCTTGTTCTTTTGAATGTGTGCCAGTCTCTGTGGTGTAAAGTGGTATCTCATTGTTGTTTTGATTTGCATCTCTCTGATGATTAGTGATGATGAGCATTTTTTCATATGTTTTTTGGCCATTCGAATTTCTTCCCTTGCTGAAGTTTCTGTTTATTTCTTCTCCCCATTTTTTGATGGGGTTGTTTGTTTTCTTCTTGTAAAGTTCTACCAGTGCCTGATATATCCTGGATATTAACCCCTTATCGGATGTGTATTGGGTGAATATTCTTTCCCATTCTGTGGACTGCTTTTGTATCTTAGTCACTGTTTCTTTTGAGGTGCAGAAGCTTTTTAGTTTCATGTAGTCCAATATGTTTATCTTTTCTTCTGGTTGCTTTGTTAGTGATGTTTCATCTTTGAAGATGCCTTTAGCTTCAATGTCATGGAGGGTTTTTCCTATATTTTCTTCAATGTACTTTATGGATTCAAGTCTGATATTGAGATCTTTAATCCATTTTGATCTGATTTTTGTGCATGGTGTTAGACACAGGTCCAAATTCATTATTTTACATGTCGCTGCCCAGTTTTCCCAACACCACTTATTGAAGAGGCTTTCCTTACTCCATTTTAAACTCGTTGCACCTTTATCAAAGATTAAATGATCATGCGTTTGAGGTTGGGTGTCAGGATACTCAATTCTATTCCATAGGTCCACGGGTCTGTTTTTATTCCAATACCATGCTGTTTTAATTACTACTGCCTTGTAGTACAGTTTGAAGTTGGGTAAGGTGATGCCTCCCATCTTCTTTTTCCCGAGGATTGCTTTAGCTATCCTTGGGGGTTTATCGTTCCATACAAATTGCAGGATTGTTTGGTCAATTTCTTTGAAGAATGTCATGGGTATCCTTATAGGGATTGCATTGAATCTGTACAGAGCTCTAGGGAGTATTACCATTTTGACAATGTTGATTCTCCCCATCCATGAGCAGGGAATATGTTTCCATTTCCTTGTGTCCTCTTTTATCTCTTGGAGCAATGTCTTGTAGTTTTCTTTATACAGGTCCTTTACACACTTGGGTAAGTTGATTCCTAGGTATTTGATTTTCTGTGGCACAATTGTGAATGGAATTGTTTCCTTAATATCCCTTTCTTCTCTTTCGTTATTTGTATATAGGAAAGCCACCGACTTTTTCGTGTTGATTTTGTATCCTGCCACTCTACTATATGTGTCTATTGTTTCTAGGAGTTTTTTTGTAGAGAGTTTAGGGTTCTCTAGGTATAAAATCATGTCATCTGCAAATAATGATAGCTTGACTTCTTCCTTGCCTATCTGGATGCCCTTGATGTCCTTTTCTTCTCTGATTGCTATGGCAAGTACTTCCAGTACTATATTGAATAAAAGAGGTGAGAGTGGGCAACCTTGTCTTGTCCCTGATCTCAGGGGGAAGGCTTTCAACTTTTCCCCATTGAGAATGATGGTCGCTGTGGGCTTTTGGTAGATGGCTGTAACTATCTTGAGGAAAGTCCCTTCAATTCCCATTTTCTGGAGGGTTTTAATCATGGAACGGGTGCTGGATCTTGTCAAATGCTTTCATTGCGTCTATTGATAGGATCATATGGTTTTTATTTTTTTCTCTTATTGATATGATGTATTATGTTGATTGACTTGCGAATGTTGAACCATCCTTGCATACCGGGATGAATCCTACTTGGTCATGATGTATAATCTTCTTGATGAGTCTTTGGATTCTGTTGGCTAGTATTTTGTTGAAGATCTTAGCATCCGTGTTCATCAGGGATATTGGTCTGTAGTTTTCTTTCTTTGTGTTGTCTCTCCCTGCTTTGGGTATCAGGGTGATATGTGCCTCGTAAAAGCTGTTTGGGAGTGTTCTGTTTCTTCTATTTCCTGGAAGAGCTTGAACAGGACAGGCAGTAGGTCCTCCTTAAAGGTTTGGTAGAATTCACTAGGGAATCCGTCTGGACCTGGGCTTTTGTGTTTGGGAAGACTTTTAATTACTGTTTCTATTTCCTCGATGGTGATAGGCTTATTCAGGTATTGGAGGTCTTCTTGTTTCAGCCGTGGGAGGTTATAGGACTTCAGGAATTGATCCATTTCTTCTAGATTCTCATGTTTCACGGCATACAGGCTCTCAAAGTAATCTCTGATGATCTTTTGGATTTCTGTGGTTTCTGTTGTGATGTCACCCTTTTTATTTCTGATTCTGTTTATTTGGGTTCTCTCTTTCCCTGTCCTTACAAGTCTTGCCAATGGTTTGTC
Organism: Cryptotis parvus; assembly: GCA_021461705.1. NCBI lineage: Eukaryota > Metazoa > Chordata > Mammalia > Eulipotyphla > Soricidae > Cryptotis > Cryptotis parvus. The sequence goes on from JAJIBD010021727.1 coordinate 341,977, forward strand.
AATCTTGTTTATTTTTTCAAAAAACCAGCTCTTGGTTTCATTAATCTTTTGGATTGTTTTTTTTGGTTTCCAACTCATTGATTTCCTCTCTAAGTTTTATTATTTCCTTTTTTTCTGCCTTGGTTGGGCTCCTTTTGTTGGTCTTTCTCTAATGTCTTCAGCTGTGTAGTCAGGTTATTTATATGGGCCCTTTCTTGTTTCCTGATGAATGCTTGCAGAGCTATAAACTTCCCTCTTAACACGGCTTTTGCCATGTCCCACAAGTTCTTATAGTTGGTGTCTTCATTTTCATTTGTTTCAGAAATCTTTGGATTTCCTGTTTGATTTCTTCTATGACCCATTTGTTGTTCAGGAGTGAGCTGTTCAGTTTCCAGGTGTTTGGTTTGACTCCCTGTTTCTGTGTATGGTTAACTTCCATTTTCAGTGCATCATGGTCTGAAAAGATAGCTGACACAATTTCTATCTTTTTTATTTTATTGAGGTATGCTTTGTGGCTCAGCATGTGGTCTATCTTGGAGAATGTTCCATGTGCACTAGAGAAAAATGTGTATTCAGCTTTTTTGGCATGAAAAGCCCTGTATATATCTACTAGCTCTCTTTCTTCCATTTCCTTCCTTGAGGGCCAATATTTCCTTGGTGAGTTTCAGTCTTGTTGATCTATCCATCGTTGATAGAGCAGTGTTGAAGTCTCCAACTATTATTGTGCTACTGTCAATGTCTTCTTTGAGGTCTCTTAGCAGTTGTTTTATGTATTTTGCTGGCCCCTCGTTGGGTGCATATATGTTTAGTAGTGTAATTTCTTCCTGGTGTACATACCCCTTAAGTAATAAGAAATGGCCTTCGTTGTCCCTTCTAACCTTTTTCAGCCTAAAGTCTATATTATCTGATACTAATATGGCCACACCAGCCTTTTGGAGGAGTTATTTGCATGGAGAATGGTCTTCCAACCTTTGACTTTGAGTCTGTGTTTGTTCTGATTATTCAGATGT